>LPNX010963285.1:189705-247678 GCA_001517045.1 Pseudotsuga menziesii | reverse complement strand
ATATATATATATATATATAACAAGAAAATGTAACCCTCATTTATTCATAATAAGATATTACAATGCAACCCTCGTGGTTCATTTTATGTTAATATTAATCTAATTAGTTAATATAGTTTATCATTTTAGATAGATGTAGTTATTATAGTATGTCATTTTGTGGTTGATAGATTATTTTAAACGGATTGCTAAAGAGCCATTATAGGATCACTATGGTGTTTTTCCTATACATTTTTAAATATGTACATTTTTTTTTCTTATAATGAGATTGTTGGGACACCTTCTTAAACATGTGTTGTTTTTACTATATTTGTATTTTCTTTTGGTGTTGCATCCATTTATTTGTGTTTTGTATTAAGTCATTTACATATATTTTTAGCAATTGTTAAAACCCTCATACAATTAGCTTAAGTCGGGGATTGCCACCGTGTGGCTCTTGTTATATGTAATGAACACATAACATAAATAAAGCATAGCATTCATAACATTCAAGAAAGGGGCAGATCGACTCGGATAAGTTCTTGGACAGGAGGGGGTTAATAGCTGCAACACACTTGGATTAAATCGGTTGCAACTAAGTGTGGGTTAAAGATCTATCAAGTATGGAAACATTGGTATCTTTTCACAGTTGTCGTGGCTTAAAATTAATGAACTCTATGTGTTGTTGTATTACTTACCCCTTGAATCAATCAATGAACCTGCATGCTTTTCATTTCATTTCCTGACAATGTTTCTGGCACCTATTGATCGTTACAATTTCAATAAGTTCATGAAAAGAGGATGAGGGTAGTTAAAGCACATTTAGCCCATATGAGATATGTTCCTGCAGATAATACTCTAATTTTTTTCGTAGGAGTAACAGAGAGCATGGTTTCCATTGATAGAATGTGCAAGTAGCTGAATAAATTCCTTGGTAACTATCCTACGGAAATAAAAGGACAGAAAGGATGTAACTCCGTTTGTTCGGAACTCTAATGATGTCTACAATAAAATTTTAGTATGGTTTATAGCTCTCTCCTTTTAATTGACAAAATTGATCTTGTGAAATAAAATATAATGATATTACAAAATATATGTGAAATCAATGCCAATGAATTTAAACCACATGTTAATTAAACAATTGACACAGTTTCTCTCCTTTTAATTGACAAAATTGATCTTGTGAAATAAAATATAATGATATTACAAAATATATGTGAAATCAATGCCAATGAATTTAAACCACATGTTAATTAAACAATTGACACAGTTTACCCATCACTAGCAGCACCTCAGTGGCAGAGCCCGAAATCCTATTCATTTTAAGTTCCAATAGAAGAGTAAGCATCCCTTTGAGTTACAGAGCCAATAGCAGCATATGTATTTAAACCAGTCATTGACCCAGAGTTCATGTAGGAAAAAGGATTGTTACAATTCCAATAAGTTCATCCATCGAGGATGAGGGATTTCTGCAGGCCTCTTCTACAATTGATGCATTGTGCAGATTGCTTCTTGATGCAGTGCATGCATGCAACCTGTGTTGGGCGATGCACATCGTGAAAACATGTGTTTGTAAATATGTTCTTCTCCATTCTCCATTCTCCACGCTACAAATTTTAATGTATTTTGCAACAAGATTTGTGAAATGGTTGTTCTTTGTTACTTGTGGTGATATATCAATGTATCCGAGAAATGTCATTTTTCAAGGTTCACACTCTCAACTCATTATGAACCTCCGAACTTATACATCTACAGTAAGTACATAAATCAAAAGAACAATATGCAAATGATTCTGATCAAATGGAATGGGAGATGCTTTGCCACTTGTTGAATCTGAAAGCATGGTACAAGATGCATTGGATCGTGTACTCATAAGCATGACCACTATTGTTTTTGCACATCGTCTTTCAACAAATAAAGATGCAGATCTCATAGCTGTGGTGAAGAATGGAGTAATTGCAGAACAGGGAAAACATGATGAATTGATTGCCACTAAAGATGGAGTCTATGCATCCTTGGTGAAATTGCATATGGCTTCCTCGTAGTTGATGTAACTTGAAAATAAATACATAAAAGGTCTCTTGGGTGCATTTCATCCACATGTCCATGTTATGTGTTGACATGCTTACTCAGTTTGCAAATGTGTAATTTGTTGTTGGAAATCATTATATATATAATTAAAATTATTTTAAATGTGATATATATATATATGGAAAAGAATGAGTGAGAAGTAAATCCATAATTAGTTTGAGAACGTAAACATTCCTTCGAAATAAATTCATGATTAAATTGGCAATTTGGTATGTATCTTATATGAAATTCTTGGCCTTTTATGCCCATACTTAGTATGGGATACACAAGTGAAAAAGAGATTTATTGTTTTACATTTATAATAATGTATTGAGTTTATTAATAATTTGTTATTTTATGGAAATGTAATGTATTAAGTTGTATTAATAATTTGATATTTATGTTTTTTATATTTAAAATTATGTATTTAGTTGTATTATTAATTTATTTATTGGAGTGTTGGTAGACATTATTTTTTATTCCATTTCAATTAATTAATAAGGTGTTTTTGTTTGCAATTAATAAATTACTATGATGTTAAAAGGTTATCAAAAGGATTTGAATCGGGTTGATGTTCAACGATCACCTTGAAATGATCACAAATATTTTGATTTTGGTTTGTTACAGGAAACTCGTCTATAGGAGAAAACTATAATTACATACCATAGCTATTTTCTTTTGGTTTGTAGGTCTCCATGCTTCATATCATATATGATACACATAAAAGTATAATTATCAAAATCTAACTAGGAGCATTATTGTTTGTGGTAGGAATGCTTCCTATCACAACAATTTAAAGCCCAATCCCATGGTTGATTTAAGATTTGAATGCATTTTTGCAATGAATATTTTGGGTTTGGAAGTGCATTTTTAGTGGTAAATCTACGATTCACTTATTGTGTCCTTGTTTTTGTTTATAGATATATTTCTAGGCTTTGTGCACACTTTCATGTGGCAATGAAATGCTCTATGTGTGGATAAAATCGCATTATATGCAGGTATTATGTTCAATTCCATGGCAAAAAAGGGTACATCTTGTTGGCCAAAGGATTTATTAATTGAGTTGTTTATTTTCTTTATTGGGTTGTGTTTAGTTTTATGTACAATGTTGTCTTTGTCTTATTCAATTTAATGTTGAGAGATCAACACAGTCCTGTTTCAGTTTTTCAAGGTCTTGTGTCTTGCAATAACAGTCCTTCAAAAACCCACCTAGGAGAAACTGGTCTATACCAAGGGAGAGGAGCAAGAATTCACAACATAAATAGGAAGTTTTCAATATTCCTAGAGATGGTAGATTCTCCTTTGTATGCAGTTCTCTGGGTTCATCCATCGAATGTGAGCCGATAGGCCTTACTGGAGATCTGCAAATATGCCCAAATCATATTCCTGAAAATCCCTCTTTTGATGAAGAATTCGCATTCCATCTTGAAGGGAGTTTTGTAGAAGCATTCCAGTCTCCACATGAGACCCTTCACAAGTTCGAGAAGGGAATCTTTGTAAGTAATACAGATCATTGGCACCTTGACCCCTACGTTGATGAAATTATGAGAGATGCACAGAGGAGGCATGAGGTTTTTTGTGATGATTTTGTCATTAAATCCTTTCATTTTGTCGTGATGATGCTAGAGAAAGCACTAGCATTTCCTTAGGGAATGCATTATGACTTTTTTGTATTTTGTCTCAATGTTTTCTTGGGAATGCATTATGACAAAACACTGACGTGAGAATAAACAAATGGCCAAATGGCGTGCAAGTGAATGTTTTAATATTTCAAATTCACTCTACTTTGCAACATAGCAAGTGTGACTAAAAGCAATGAAATTGATTGCAAAATCATGTGTAATATCCCAAACCAACAATAAATAAAGAGACAAGATACATAAATGAATCCAAGTGGATTGGTGAACTAGTCATTAGAAAGATAAAGTTGTTTTAAATTTGAAAACATCCTATTATTAAAGTCCAAGAACATTTTCCACCTTGTGGCTCTTGTTTAACAATTTATTTATGAATACACATTCTTCACACATAATTAAAGTTATACCACATTACAATGTTTTATTGAAAGAAAAAAAGAAAAAAGAAAAAGAATAACATCATCATAATGTTTTATCGAATGTCCCAATTCAAAATAATTTTTGTAATGGTTATAAATGTCATTATTTAATGATGAAGATAGTTTAAATATTAAAACAAAAACTAATATATCATTGAAGATATTTTAAAAATAAAGAAGATGAAAAAAATAATAATATTATTGAAAAAATATTAAATAAAAATCCAATAGAATATATGGATAACTATGGACATATGGATAAACAAAAACTGGATTCCCTTGATCTCTGGGGGCCTACAACATGGTTTTTCCGGAAATGGATTTTTTACCTTCTTGTTTGAAAATAGAGCTGATAGAGATATCATCTTCAAGAGTGGACCCTACTTCATGGGTCCTCATGATTTATATATAAACTGATGGAGCCTCTTATTTGACCGAGAAAAGGATGTGCCATCGGAAGTCCCAGTTTGGGTTCACCTCGCACATATCCCCTTACACTGCTAGAATGATTAAACTCTACAAGAAATAGGGAATTATCTTGGAAATTATATCGACAAAGCGGAACCAAAGGGTCCTGTTATCACTAAAGTTGAACCTCGACTGCTAAGGTCAAGCTTAGAGAAATCTTAAATTGGTTTAATGGATAACTGGAAAATGAATCTATGGAACTTGGTGGTAGGTAGTTTACTCTAGAAATCAAGCTAGATTTGAAAGCCAATACTGAACAGCAGTATACATATCACAATCAAGACTGATAAGACAAAGCTACGAGTATGAATTTATGAAAAACATGAACCAGGTTCTGCATATAGTACTTAAGGATAACTTCACATTAATCGTGAGAATCTAGCAATGGATTTTAATTGACCATACATAGGATAAATCACAACACATGAAATTCAATTATTGAAACAAAAAGGCGGATCATATGAACATAATCATTTCAAAGAAGCTAACAAAAACAGTGTGTATACATGCTCCTACCACTCCAGTATCAGAATGTTCAAACACTGCCTCAGCCCTCTTGGCTGGTACCTTTGCTTCCTCACTTCTTTTCCCCTCACTGTCAGGTTGTGCTAAAATCTCCTTGACTGTTGAACTTGGAACATATGCCAAAATCTTGGAATGTAAAACATATATTCTAAAAACATTGAGAGATTTAACTAATGCATATGCTTGTTTTTCCATTGTATTGTATTTAAGCTCTGAATCTCTTAATGTTTTACTAAAAAAAGAAATTGGTTGTTCCAAACCATTTGAATTCTTTGCAATAACACAGCAGCTATAGTATCTTCAGATGCAAATGAAAAAATTGCAAAATCCTTTGTATAATATGGAGCTATCAATATGGGTGCTTCTATCAATGCCTGCTTTATGCCTTAAAATGATTATTTAGCCTAATTTGACCATTTAACTTCCTTATCCTTCTTGAGCATCTCAGTGATATGTTTGATCATTTCTGTGAAATTAGGAATAAACCATCTTAAGAAATTGATTTTTCCAATGAAAGATTGAATCTCCTTTTTATTTCTAGGAATACTAATTTTTAAGATGGCCTTTACCCTCTCTGGATCTATTTTGATTCCTTCAGCAGAAACAATATGCCCTAACAACTTACCTTCTGTCATAGAAAAGTGAGACTTTTTTGGGTTTAATGATAAACCAAATTTTTGGCACTTAATAAAAATCTGTCTTAAATGTTTCAGATGATCTTCATTAGACTTGGAGAAGACTGTAATATCATCTTGGTATATTAGTACAAATTTTTCATTCTCCCCCACAAACGCTATATCCATAGCCCTCTTAAAAGTGGCACCTACGTTCATAATCCCAAAAGGCATTTTATCATACATAAAAGTCCCCCATGTGGAGTTGTGAATGTTGTATTTTCTCTATCTTCAGGTTGTACTGGAATCTGGTTATAACCAGAAAAACCATCAATCATTGAAATTCTATGAGATCCTACAACTCTCTGCAAAATCTGATCTATTTTCGGTAATGAATAATTATCTTTCAAACAAGATCTGTTCAAGTTGCGGAAATCAACACAAAGCCTTATTTCTCCATTTTTCTTACGTACAGGCACCAAATTTGCAATCCATGATGAATATCTCAGAGGTACAATAATTTTTGCATCTAGTAATTTTTTTTACCTCTTTTTCAATTACTGGAAGCAATGTTGGGTTAAGCCTTCTAAGTTCCTGTTTAAAAGGCTTAGTATTTGGTTTCAGAGGAATTTTATGCTGAATTATGCTAGTGTCATAAGTTTTTAAATCATGATATGACCAAGCAAAAATGTCCACAAATTCTTTCAGCAAACCAATATATTTTTTCTTTTCCTTCTCTGATAGTGATTTTGACATTTTTATCATTTTAGGCTGATCTTCAGAACCAATGTTATAATCTACAACATTCTCCTCAGTGGTCTGCAAGGTGGGCTTCAGCGATGTATCATCCTTTGAAAACAACCTCTTAAGTGGAACAAGTCCCTTAGGAATGAAATTTCCTTTTAATTCAACAATCTTATGATTAGCTATTGAATTATTCCTACAAGGTTCATTTTCCATTAATTCAAAATCCTGTTCTTGATCAACTAAATCATCTGAAAACTCACCAACAAATTCCAGAAATTCTTTTATCTCCTGATCATCATGAAAAACTTTCCAGTGTTTGATATCATCTGGAACAGAGGGTCTGTATCTCACATCAATTGGATATTTCAAATGTGTTACTTTTGGAACTTTAAAATATGTTGCTGCTAAGGCTAGGGAATCAATTGTTTCATTATATTCTCTTGGAACAAAAGTTATATTGAAAGCTATAAAGAAATTTTCAATTAGATCCCAAGCCTCATTTCTATATACTTTCAATAAATACTGCTTTACCTGGTAAACATTTTTTACTTGATGAATCACTAATTCGAAATCGCCAAACACAGCAAGCTCTTTAATACCCAAGTCTTTTGCTGCTCTTAATCCAAGAATCAAAGCCTCATACTCAGCAGTATTATTGGTTGTTTTAAATTCCAATTTGTACATAAGGGAAATGACCTCACCTCCAACTGAAATCAATAACACTCCTGCTCCTGCCCCCTCCTTACTCGATGCACCATCAAAATACATCTGCCATAAACCACCTGGTTCTTATTTCTTTATCTGAACTGGAATATCCTTCTATACTTGTAAAACTCCTTCAACTTCATCACTTAATTGCAATGTACAAGAACCAAGATTTTCATCAATTGAATAGATCGGATGATTATTAGGGTGTTTACTATCACTTACCAAATATGCCATCTATACTTCTCTGTAAAGTCTTCTGAATTGTCCTCCAAATACTAGAATTGTAGCATATGAAAGATCCATTTGTAGAGTTCCTCCCACTCTCTTTGCCCAAGATCTAGACAACAGCATACCAAATTTAGGAGAAATATCTGCTACAACTATATCCATCAATACACTTTTCATATGTACTTGAGTTAAATTCACCACCAGATCTTTAATAACCCTAATACACTTCACTGCCCTAGAATAAAACGCATACAAATTGTGATATGGTTTAGTAACACTCAAACCTAAAGCTTCCATGACTGCTTTTGGCATGAAGTTATGTGAAGCTCCTGAATGTAGAAGACAATTATGGTATTTGATCATGTATTGAAAGAGTTACATAAAATGGAGGGGGATATTCTTAATTGTCATTAGGTTTATCAAAAAAAATTGACCCCACAGTGATGGTAGGTTTTTCATCTTGCAAATTAATTTCATCAGATGGGATAGTGTTTACTACATTTTTGAAAGTTTTAAAAGTTGCTTCCCTGTAAGCTTTGTTCTTAATCAACTCTGTTAAAGGAACAGGGATTTTAACCTTATTAAGTTCATGCTCCAAATTGAACCCACCTATGAATTTATTCACCTCCTCAAGACTTACCACTTCATCTTTTTTCTCTTTTACAATTTGCTTTTGATTTGAAGACATATTTTGTTTAATAGGATGAGCTTTCACAATATTTTTAGCCTGTGCTGCATGTTTTACCCCTGATCTAAGACCATATGATTTTTGTGGTATTTCCTGACAAACTTTAGGCATGGACATTTGATAATTATTTTCTTCATAATGATCTAGTTCTGTAGCATAATGAAAATCAGCTTTAGTCAAAAAATGAGAAGAAGAATCATCATCAAATTGACTAATGTTGTGTTCCTGTTCTTCCAAATCATCCAACTCTCCTTCATCTATCTCATATGACTCATCATCTCTCACATTATTATTTTGAAAAGGAGGCTGAATTCTTTGTTCTTCATTTTCTCGCCTGTCCCTCTGAATATCAGTATTTCATCTTTCTCTTAGCAAAAACCTAGGAGCAAAAGGTCTTCTAAACTGATTTTGATTTCTTTCTCCTTCAGGTATAGGTTTGTTTTGATTTTTATTTCCCAACTCCAACCTATCAATCTTAACAGACAAATTTTTAATAATTTTACTCATTTCATCCATTTTACTGTCTGAAGATCTTCCTGTAGGATTAGATGTAATGATTTGTTTTTTACCTTTTTTGCCTATAGTTTGATATTATGTTTCCTCTTTGAGTTTGTTTGAAGCCAAAATATTAGACCAAGAATGATATTAGGGGAGAATTTTAGCCCAGTGGGCTATTTTTCCATGTTTTTCTCCCAAAAAACATTCGCCATTTTGCATTTTTTGAAGCCCTGTTTCGCCTAATTTTGATGGGGTAAAACGTTTTCACCCCAAAAATCACCAAATTATTATATAAACGATACAAAATCCTTGGAAAATAAAATATTTTTTGAAAAATATCTCCAATCATTTTATAGTTGGTGTTTTAAGAATTGGTAATATTTTCCAACATTTATACACTTTTAAATAAGTATGGTTCCTTAAAATCATCCCTGTATTAGACTCTACTTCCAATGCTGCATCTTGCATATTTTGAAGTGACACAGACTTTCTTTCCCTCATCAACAAAGAAAACCCATGATCAAACGAGTTTGCATAAGTTAACTTTGCTGATGTCTCTGAGGGTTTTATTTCAGCTGGTATTCTACTGTACATTTTATTGAACCTTTTAGAAAAATTTCCCACTGCTTCATCCTTCTTTCTTTTCAATGATCCAAACTCTGTAATGGTATAAATAATCTTTAGTATCTCCCCATTGTCTCATGAATACCTCTTCTAAAGCATCTATACCATCTATAGAGTTTGGTGGTAATTCTCTAAACCATTTTCTCACCTTACCATCTAAGCTTTGAACAAAAACCCTCATCCAAACATCTTCAGTTTCAAAATTTTGATTCTCTGCATAACTCAAGTATGTGTTTTAGTGTTCTTCTGCAATAACATCTCCTTGACCATTAAATCTCGGAAGATATTTCTGGTAATCTCCTCCTGGGAGAGCATTAAGAGGCTGGGGAAAAACTAATGGGGCATATCTTGCTACTACCATAGCAGCCATCTGATTCTGAGGGTGAGCCATTCTAGGACTGGAAATATTTGAACTTGTATTAGATTCATGGGTGCTTGAATGTTGTAATGAGGGAGGCAAATTACTAGGATTTGGCTGATTCACTAGGATGGTCTTAATAGAAGGTATGTGGGTTGAAAACAAAGAAGAAGCTCCTATCTGCAATGCTTCAAGTTTAACCTTCTCAAACAACAAAGGATTTGTGAAGACTTGGAAATTATCAATTTGAGAAGGGGTAAATAGCAGATCTAATTCTTCTTTTCCTTTTTCTGAATGTGGATCAAAAGATGGAACAGGGATAGATGAAGATTTAGGAATCTCCAAGGTTGAAGGATGTTTAAATTTTTTTAATGAGGTAGAGCTCGACCTTCTCCTAGATTCTTTTAATATTTGTTCAAGATCTAAGACTCCTGGATTTAAAGGTGATGAGGGATTTCCTCGAGTTCCTATCTTTTTTGAAGCCACTATAACTTTCTGTAGGTGACTGATGTATTCTATAATAGGTCACACTGATCTTGTTCACCTTCCAAAATCAGATACATAAGAATGTCGAATACCTAGGAAAGATGTGCTTTCGTTTCTCCGTCCCCGGCAATGGTGCTAGAATATGTTATCCCTAAAGTTGAACCTAGACTACAAGGGTTCAAGCTTAAAGAAATATTTTAAAAAATAATTCAATAAAATCAAAATCAAGACTGAATTGGTATATAATAAAAGATATAGGAAAATCACATAACCATTAAAGACCTGTATGACAAAAAGTGGAATACAAAATTCAATATCAAGGGAACTACGAGCACGAATTTATGGAATAAAACTGACTGTCACTAAATATTTGAAAGATAATAGTATTTTATTACAAAAATCATGCAATGGATTGTATTCAACCATACATAGGATAAATCATAAAAAAAAGCAATTCATAAAAATACAAAATTAGCTCGTAACCATAATCATATCAAAGCAGAACCTGTATTGAAGATGCAGAGAGTTTCATGTCATACAGTATACATCAAAATTGGATTCCCATCTCTGATTGCCACCTCCTTCAAATATAGCTACTATCCTTATATACAAAACTTCTGAGTTTCTGAGATAGTTATCAGATCCTATTTCTATGGATCGAATTCTATCAAAACTAGAAAAGTCGATCTTCCTAAAACAATTTTAATACAAGTGTAATACAAAATAGAAATAGAAATAGACATCTGTCAAAACCTAATTGCTTTCAAAAGCCAACTATGACTCTAATTCTAAAGACTCTTAGAAGCCTCTGCCAAGACAGTTAGATCTCTTAAAACTTGGGACCTTCTTTGCAATCTGGCAAACTCAACATCTTTGTTCTCCATTTGATTGTGCGCCTCCTTACTCTGATTCTTCATGTGTTTGAACTAATTATGGATGGTTCTTTTCTCTTTCAAAATGCCTTTAGATATTGAAAGTAACTTCTGATAATCTGCTTCCTTCTCCTCCAAATCCTCTCGTAATCTTTAATTTGCATTCATTAACTTCTCATTAATACTCTGTAAAAACCTGGTTTGCTCCTTATATGTCTGCAAAGATTTCTTAATCTGGTTCAATTCTGGAGTTATTTCAATAGCTTCTTCTTTCATAAGGACCTCATCTTCTTGTGGAATCTTCGAGACTGAACAAGTACCTTCTGAACACACTTGTTTATTTGTGCAAAATATTTCTAGTATAGACCCTACAACTCCTTGAACATCAATGAAATTCTCATTATCTAAACAATATTGACCTTTGGATGTGTGTGCAGTTTCTTCGCTGAAAGAACCATTTATCATCACAATTTCTTCACATTCTTCATGCACCAATTTCATTTATGCCTGCAATTTACTTCTTAACCTAGTCCTAGGCTTCACACCAATGCTTTCTGATTTCAAAAGCTGAACTCGTGCTTTATTCTTTGAATTTATATTCTTTAACATCATACTTAATGTTTCAGGGTTTTCATCTATAACTGAAACTTCAGAAAACAAATTATTCTAATTTGGTTCTTCTACGAAACCCTTACCTTCTGCTGTAACATACTCAGTTTGTTCATGATTTCTCATTTTCTGGTTCAAGTCTTCTGTTACCCTTTTTCCCTTTTCTTTGGTCTTTTCTTCAAACCCTAACTCTGACAGCAAAATTTCCCAAGTTTGTCCTTCTCTATGCAATTGTGAAATCAACAACAATTTTATTAAACCCTGATGGTATACAGAATGAGCAGTATGCTCTGGATGGGCTTGAACCCACGCAACCATCTTTTGAAAGCTCTTCAGTAGATAAAATGGGAGATTGAGCTTTAAGCTTCCATTGAGGTGCATCAACAACCTTAAATGACATTTGAGAACCCTGTCATAATGACCTTCGCATGTAATATAATTTTGAACCATTTCCAAAGGAATTTTCCAGTTAGGTTTTATCTTGCTCACATGAATACCATTCTTCTAGTCTAATTTCTCAAACCCTGACATTAAAAACTCACCATAATTTCCTTGAAAATCCTGTTGCTTAAACCATCTTTGTCCTTGTGTTGGAACCCTTATTGCTTCTGCAATAGACTCTTCATTCACTATGATCTTTAAACTATTGAGCTGAACCATTCCATCTTTATGATTTTTGATGAAAGCCATAGTTACCTGTGAATGATAACCGTGCAACTTTTCACAGAAAGAAAACCATCCAGCATTTTTCATCAACTGGGCTGACCTTGGAAATTGCAGTATCCATTGTGTGTTATCGGGTTCCAATCTGCAAATTAGGATTCCCGATCTTCTTTTCACCACAATTTTTTAATCTTCTTCCATTGTTACTCTCAGCATTCTGCAAACTCTTCAAAATATAAACTTTACAGAGCTAATGGAATTCGAGAACAGTAATATGACCGGTTTTAGGGAAATATAAAATATTACTGTCAACTGTCAATACTGTCGACATTGGTACCATTACTCATTACACCAAATGCCTCGATTTCATATGAAGGACATTTGTGAAAGTAGATGAGTGACACGATGTAAAAAAATATTATTTAGACAGGACTGCCTTCAAGAAATAATAATGATGCTTTTAAATCATAGTACCGAGCTTGTCAAATATATAATGTTTATCATGTGTTTACATACATCCATATACCATCATTTCATTGTCATATTTTTTCACAATGAATGATATTCATGAATAAAACCATCAATGCAATACTTTTAAGGAATGCTGCCAGTTTATAAAATCCAATTTATAATTGATCTTTCATAAAACCTCTTGCTCTTAATATAAGTCCATAACTTTAGATAATAAATGATTTGAGCCTTCAAAGGAAACTACAACAAAAAATATAAAAAATATGACACTCAAAGGTATAAAATAAGGTAAGATTAAATAAATGAACTCAACATAAATAAAAAACTATAAAACCCTAGGATAAAAATGAAAAAACAACCTTAGAGATAACAGGTCCTTTGTTTTCATGTGAAAGGATCTATGTGGAAGTAGATATGGAGAAAGGCCTACCATAAGCTGTAAATCTATACATGGACGGATGGGAACACATGCAAAAGGTATATAATGAACAACTAGCTTTCAAGTACAAGAAGTGCCATGAATACAATCATTTTGTTAAAAATTTCCCAAAAGTAGTTCAAGAAATTCCAAAAAATATTCAAGAGGAAGGATGGAAGCAAGCAAAAAGGGGAAGAAAAATGCCTCCAGTATCAAGTGAGGTGCAACCAAAGATGAGCAAGGAAAAGAAGCCTCAAACAGTAACCAATTCCAGGAATTGCACATGGAAGAGGGATAAATCCCACCCTTGGAAACAATATCAGCAAAAACAGAAGAAGAAGATATCCATGCATCCACGAGTGTCCCTCCCATGTCTCCCATAAATGAAAGGAACAAAAAATTTCTTGAAGGGTCTACAACACCAGGGGGGAACTTGGGAAGAAATGGTAAAACATATCAAAGTCACGCCACATATTTTCTCCCCATAACAATCGCCTTCACAAGGATCTCAGGAATCGCATGACGTAGCTCTGTAACCAAACACCATAGGAAGAAAGTCGCAAATATACCATAGAGAACAGGAAGCAGAAGAGAGATAGAACTAGGAAGACAGAGAAGTATTTAGGAAACGATCTTCTCTAGTATCCTAAAAATCCAGGAGGGATAAAAAATGATGGAAGATAATGAATCAATAAAGAAATAATGAAAACCATCTCTTGGAACTGCAGTGGTCCGGGAGGCTCAAGCAAAGTAGAATCAATAAAAGAGATAATTAAATCCGAGAGGCCAGACATACTGCTACTCCAAGAGAAAAAAAATGTCAGATGTGGAGGCTATGGCACTTTCAGGTCTTTTCTAGAAAAATTGAAAAGGTAAATCCATAATCTCAAGAGGAGGGTCTAGGGGAATAACCACCATAATTTTAGGTAAATTTTTTATAAAACCAACTAGGGAATTCCAGGATTGGCTCTTGACATAAATTCAGGAAAAGGAGGATTTAACCGTCACTATACATCTGTAATTTATATGGGCCAACTCATTACAGGGACAATATCATTTTCTAGGAATATCTCGCTAAACTAAAGGATGATCTACAAGGAAAATACCTTATTATTGCTGGGGATTTCAATACCACTAAGTCACAATCTGAAATGTGGAGGAACAAAGGTCAGGGACCCTTTTGTTGAGAATATAGAAGACTTGATGGTGTATTTGTACTTGTTGGGCATTTATCAAAAGAACGTAAAGTACACATGGAGCAATAGAAGAACTAGAATTGGAAATGTAACGAGTAGGCTAGACAGATACCTAGTACGCTCCACCTTCCTATAGAAATATATCCACCCAGCCTCTCTTGCTCTCCCTTCAGTAGTCTTTGGTCACAAGCCAACATCTTTGATTTTATCCCCACTAATAAATCTTGGGGCCATTCCTTTCCAATTCAATTCGATCTAGTTGCAAGATGAAAAAATCCTTGGTTTAATTCAAAAGGAGTGGAACCTACAATACTTCGAATCGCCCAGCTATATTTGGGAATCAAAACTCAGATCTGTGTGATCTTCCCTTAAGAGATGGGTCAAATAAGTTTTTATGAACCCAAATCACCATGAAATTAAACTTCAAATTGATCTATCCCCTCTACAATCCCGTATGGAAGTTGATGAGGTGACTCCAACGTTTTTTAGTCAAGAGAAAAAGCTGAACATGAAAATATCAAACGTTGCAAGGCAGGTAGAAGAGGTTTGGAGACTAAAGTCCAGAGAGATGTGGCTAAAAGGAGGAGATAGCAACATGGATTACTTCCATAAGAACACCAAGATTCAACAAAGTTTCAATGCCCTTAAGGATTTGAAAGATAAATATGGGAATAAGATAACAGGGAAAGAAGAATTAAAGGAACATGCTTTCACCCATTTTCAAGATCTATATTATGACACCAAAGCGACAGATCTTGAAGCACAAGTGAACCTCCTTCCTGGAATACCCTTTCTCATCAATGATACAAAGAATAGAGAGCTTGCAAAACCTATTATGGAATATGAGATAAGAAATGAAATCTGGTCACTCTAGGTTGATAAAGCACCCAGACTAGACAGTTTTACCATAAACTTCTACATAGAAGCGTGGGATATTATAAAATAATATCTCAAAAAAATGTTATATTGGACAAGGAAAAAAACAATATTGGTAGGGCCACTAACTTATCCTTCCTGGCCTTAGTTCCAAAATAAAAGAGTCTTGTATTGCTTGATTGATTCAGGACAATTTCATTATGCAACACCTCACATAAAATCCTTTCGAAAATATTTTCCACTAGAATGAAAAGCATCATGGACTGCCTCATTTCATATTCGCAAGGAGGTTTTGTAGCAGGGCGTCAGATACTTGACAATATTATTATCTGTGAAAATATAGCCATATGCAGTGATTTGTTTGAAATGAGGAGGAAACTGTATTAGTGCCTTAAAAAGCACCAATGTAGTTTCCTCCTCATTTCAAATATTATTATCGTTCAGGAAGCTATACACTCCAACATGGAAAGAAAGAAACAAGGTATGACTATTAAACTGGACATAGATAATGCATTCGACAGAGTAAATCATTTTTTTCTCTTTGAAATCATGTCCAAGTTTGGTTTTTCTAAAATATTTGTAAGATGGGTAAAATCTTGTATCAATAGTCCATGGATCGAACCATTAGTAAATGTTAGACCTGCCAAATTCTTCTAAGCAACCAGGGCCTTCGATGAGGCTTCCCTATCTCCCCATTCCTTTACCTCATGGTGGTTGAATATATGAGTAGAAAGCTTCAGCAACTGCAAGAGTTTGGTGATCTAAAAGGATTGAAGATAGCTAGAGGAGTAAAAGTTTTCAATCATGCGCAGTTTCCTGACGATACCATTCTATTAGGAGGTGTGTCTTCTATAATTGTAGAGAGATTCAAATGTGCTTTATCTACCTTCCTCAAAGTTGACAGGAAAGTGAATTCGGCCAAGTCAAAAGTTTACAGATGGAACTGCCACTATGGAACTTCGAAAAAGATAGAAAGGACCCTTGGATTTGAAGGAAACGTAACATGGAATTCTTTCAATTACCCCGGGGTCCCAATCTTCAAATGGAAAAAAATGGTTTCCGACTGGCAAGGGATGATCTACAAGATCAAAAACAAAATCAAATCTTGGAGGACAAGGTGGCTTAATCCTACTGGAAAGCTTATCCTTATCAATTCCATTCTCTCTACCTACCCCATTTATTCCTGCATGATCTCCTTAGCTCCAAAAAAAATAATGAAAGATGTTTCTAGAGAAATTTGAATATTTCTATGGCAAGGAGGCAAATCAGATAACTTAAAAAAAATTCACTTGGTGAATTGGGAAATAGTTTGCAGGACAAAAATTTATGGAGGAGCTGGAGTAAGAGATCCAAACAAAATGAATTTATCACTTAGAGCCAAAATCCTCTAGAGAATCGTATTAGGAAAAAGAGTGTGGTGGAAGGAGATTCTTCAAAAAAATATGAATGGAAGAAGAAAGAGATGCGTGGAAAAGGTTAACCAAGATAGAAAAGGATCTTTGATATGGGATTTATGTGAGAAGGAAGAGTTTATTTTAAATGGGTGTCTCTACTGGATACCAGGAAGCGGAAAAAAAATCAAGATATGGAAAGACAATATAGGACCCACTTCCCCTGCCAATTTCTTGTAGGTGTTTTCTAATCTAAAGCACTGGATGGACAATTTGAAAATTTACACATTACATGACCTCTCAATCTGGATAGACCACAGAAGATGGGTTGGTTGGATCGATCTGGATACCGGGGATCAACTTAGGCCATATTATAATGCTCTCATTTTGTTGTTTCATGGGTCAACTCTAGTCCATCGCAAGCTGGAAGTTGAAAGAGGATGGGGTATATCAGGTTTCTACACAGTGAAAGAAGGTTATAGCATGGTGGATGGTCTTCATAACGACTGCAGCATTGACAGGAAATGGAATAATATCTAGAGTAACGACGGTCTGCTAAAAATCAATGTATTCTTTTGGACACTTGCTCACTGCAAAACATTAACAGCGTAGAACATAAGGAAAAGAGGTATTGAAGGCCCCTTGCGATGTATTCCTTGCAAATAATCAGAAGAATCTCTCAAAGATCTCTTCATAGAATGTAAATTTTCCCTAGAAGTATGGCATCAAGCATACAAAGATATGCATTTCAATATGAATTGTTAGTTTTTTATCATTCAAGCTAGCATTATGATCTTAGGATCTTTAACTAAGAGAATAACATGCACAGCAATAAAACACAAGAGACAAGAGACACAAAGAATTTTCCTCAACGAAACCATAAAGGAGAAAACCCTGCAACTTCCTCAGAGATAGAATCAGCACCAAAATTAAAACCCGAAAACAGTAAGATGATCTCCCGATAGCAGTTCCTTCTCTCTCCGATCCTAGTGTCTCCTCTCACTCATGCGCCCTAATGAGTGTGTGTGTGTGTGATAAATAGAGAGCCTCACTCTCTATTTATATTCTTTCATTCACTTGAAACCCACTCCAACATGTTGACCTCACTTAACAATTACTTACTAGAGCCGACATCTCTAGGAGTGTCTAATAACCCTAGTGCCCCACAACTTGTGGGGACTTTGCCTCCTCCGACCAACAAGGAGGGTTATCCTTAACACAATGGTGGGGACTATTGCCCCAAATTACAATGACTCACCTTAGGGTTGACTTCTCTAGGATAGTCTAATAACCCTACGGCCCCACAA
Organism: Pseudotsuga menziesii; assembly: GCA_001517045.1. Taxonomy (NCBI): domain Eukaryota; kingdom Viridiplantae; phylum Streptophyta; class Pinopsida; order Pinales; family Pinaceae; genus Pseudotsuga; species Pseudotsuga menziesii. The sequence continues at coordinate 229,826 of LPNX010963285.1, read as the reverse complement.
CTGTGGGGACTTTAACCCTTGACCAATAGGAGGGTTACCCACAATGACTTGACATGACTTGTTTACATTATAGAAACTTCCTGGAATAAACATCAAGGTATGACATGACTCAAATACATTATAGACACATCCCGAAATAAACATCGGGGTACAATACATAAGATATACAGATGAATACATTCCAAAGTTACAAATACATCAACACTCCCTCTTAACTAGGAAGGTATTCTCTTGAAACAATTTATCAGCGCAAGTCTTCTTCTCTGTATCATCTAGATCATCATTGTGTTCTTGTCATCTTCATATTTAAGTCATATTCATATTCAAGTCATCTTCATCTAGATCTGGATCATCACTTGATCTAGATCATCATCACTGGATCTAGATCATCACTCGATTTTGTTAGTTTTTCAACATTAAGCTAGCATTATTAGGATCTTTAACTGAGAGAATAACAAGTACACCAATCAAACACAAGAGACAATGAACACAGTGTTTTTCCTTGGGGAAACCATAAAGGATAAAACCCCGCAACTTCCTCAGAGATAGAATCAGCACCAAAATAGTAAAAGCCCCAAAACAGTAAGTGATCTCCCAACAGCAGTAATCTTCTTCTTGTCTAGCCCTAGTGTCTTCTCCTTCCTCAACTATGCGCTACACTTGAGTGTGGATGACTTGTATGTTAAATAGAGACTCCGGATATCTATTTATACTAATTCTGACATGACTAAAACCCTACCAGGTCCGACCTCTACTAGGAGAGTCTAATAACCCTAGTGCCCCGAAACTGCAGGGACTTTAACCCTTAGACAATCAGAGGGTTACCCACTATGACTTGACATGACTTGTTTACATAATTTATCCTCCCGATAGAAACATTGGGGCATGAAAATATTACTCAATAACATTATAGATACATGCTGGAATAAACATCGGGTTACAATACATAAGATACATAGATGAATACATTCCAAAGTTACAAATACATCAACACTCCCTCTAAACTAGGAAGGTATTATTTCGACACAATTTTCAGCACTAGTCTTCTTCTCTCCATCAACTAGATCATCTCGTCATCTGCATCTTAAGTCTTCTGAGTCTTTAATTCATCTTCATCTTCAAGTCATCGTCAATCTTTGAATCTGGATCATCTCTCGATCTGGATCATAATGGGACATCATCAATGGATCTGGATCATCACTGGTCATCATCACTGGATCTAGATCATTACTCGATCTGGATCATCATTGGTCATCATCACTGGATTTGGATCATCACTCGATCTAGATCATCACAGGGCATCATCACTGGATCTGGATCATCACTCAATCTAGATCATCACTGTTGGATCATCATCACTAGATCTAGATAGGACACACCTACTATCATCTATGGAAAGGCCACTGCACTTACATATGATCATGTGGGAACACATCCATCAGTCACATCAGAATGGCTCTCAGTCCAAGACTGAGGATCCCCGGTACCTCACCAAGTAGCTCCATTCGAAGAATGGCGGTAGCCCTTATATATGACACTAAGTTAGAATGGCTTAGCACTCATATTTATCCATGACAGAATGGATTCATCCCTTACATATGATCAAGTGGGAACACATCCCTCTATCACATCAGAATGGCCATGCACTCATATCTGATCATGTGAGAACAAATCTCACGGTCATATTAGAATGGCCCTCAATCCTAAAACTGAGTTTTCCTGGTACCTCACAGGAAGCTCCATTCCAAGAATGGAAATATCCCTTATATCTTATCATGTAGGAACCAATCCTACAGTCATATCAGAATGACTTAGCACTCATATCTATCATGGAAGGAACCAATCCTCTCACCATGACAGAATAGCTCAGCCCTTACATCTGACCTGCTCGTCAGAATGGATATGGATCTCAGTACTCATATCTGTCATGGAAGGAACCAATCCTCTCACCATGATAGAATGGCTCAGCCCTTACATCTGACCTGCTCAATCTGCATCAACATAACCCTCCAAGTTAATCTTTTGATTCGCATCATACTTGAGCCCATAATCAACTGTACCTTTCAGGTACCTCAGAATATGCTTTGCAGCAATCAAGTGAACATGTCTCGGATCTATTAAGAACTAGCTCAAGGTTTTCACAGCAAAGCAAATGTCTAGTCTCATGTTCATCAGGTACATCAATGACCCAATCATCTGATGATACATCTTAGCATCAACCGTCTCTGATGAAGCATCACTCGATAGCTTCAGGTTTGATGCCATAGGTGTGGCCATAGTCTTGCAGTCCATCATCCCAAACCTCTTCAGGATCTCTACTACATACTTTCCTTGTCCAAGGATGATTCCATCTGTACTCTGCCACACCTCCATACCCAGAAAGTAATGCATCATACCCAAGTCCTTCATCTCGAACTAAATAGCAAGCTTTCTCTTCATATCAACAATCAACCCATCTGTACCTATCAAAAATAGATCATCTACATATAGTAGGAGCATCACTGGGTTGCCATTTTCAACCTTGTAATAAAGGTTGGAATCTGCTTTACTCTTGGTAAAGCCCAAACTGGATAGAAAGCTGTCAATTCTGCCGTACCAGGTCCTGGGTGCCTGTTTCAAACCATATAGGGCTTTCTTCAATCTGCATACATTAGAATCTTTGTCATGTGTCTCAAAGCCGAGCGGCTATTCTACATACACTTCCTCTTCCACTACAGCATTCAAGAAAGTAGTCTTGACATCCATCTGGTGTATCTGCCATTTCATCACTACAGCCAGAGCAAGTACTGATCTGATGGAAGTGTATCTGGCTACAAGTGCAAAGGTTTCTTCATAGTCTATTCCTTATTTCTGAGAGAAACCCTGAGCCACAAATCTTGCTTTATAATTTTCAATGCTACCGTCTACAGCACGCTTGATCTTATAGATCCATTTGGAAGTTACAACTGACTTCCCTTCTGGTCTTGAGACAACATCCCAAACATCATTATTTATCATCGATTGATATTTTTCGATCATAGTAACCTTCCATTCTTTCCATTCTGTCACTTCTTCGTAACTGAAAGGTTCTTTATCAATGAAATCACATAGTAAAGATACATACCCGGAGCAGGATCTGGTCCTCTTTCTTTCTCTGTGATTCTCTTCTGGAGCCCCATATCTTTCCGCACCTTGGATAAGTTCTCGTACCCAAGCAGGTTTCCTCTTATGAGGATTCTTCTCCAGAGGTGGATCTATAGGTCTTTGTGGTTCTTCAAATTCTCAATCTTCTTCTTGAGCTTCTTCATTCATGGTTGTATCATGAATTCTGGGTGCTTCTGCTTCTTCTTCTTCAGGTTCTTCAGCATGTATCTTTCTGGATTTGTTGTAAGTTGTGTCTTCGTTAAATGTCACATCCCTGCTGATGTCAATCTTCTTGTATCCTACGAAATAGATTCTGTAGGCCTTCGAGATTTCAGAGTATCCCATGAATATACCCTTCTTTACTGAAGGATCTAATTTTGTCCTTTTCTCCTTTGGGATGTGTATGTACACAGGACAGCTGAATATTCTGAGATGGCTGACTTCTGATTTCTTACCGGAGAAGACTTCTTCAGGAGTCTTGTTCTGGAGTACTCTATGTGGAGTACGGTTCTGTACATACACCGTTGTTCTAGCAGCTTCAGCCCAAATATGCATAGGAATATCTTGATCATGAAGCATTGCTCTTGCATCTTCCATGATGGTTCTACTTTTCCTTTCTACAACCCCATTCTATTGTGGATTATAAGGAGTGGACAACTCCCTCTTAATCCCTGAGTCTTTGCATAGCATCTTGAATTCATTTGAAGTGAATTCTCCACCATTGTCTGATCAAAAATTCTTGATCTTATTTTCAGTATGGTTCTCAATCAAGGCTTTGAATTCCTTGAATTTTCTGAATACTTCATCTTTTTTCTTCATGAAGTAAACCCAGGTCTTCCAAGAAAAATCATCAATAAAAGAAACATAATATGCATACCCACTTAGTGAGCTTGATGACATAGACCGCATAAATCGGAGTGGATGATTTCCAAGATTCCTTTTGCTTTGCTTTCGCTACTTGGAAATGTCTTCTTTGTGTTCTTTCACTTCGCACATCCTTTGCAGACCCCATCATGTTTTGCTTGGATTTCTGGAAGACCTTCAATAGCTTTGCTTGCAATAGGTAGTGCTCTGTAATGCACATGTGCAAGCCTTCTATGCCAAAGTTCACTTGGCTCTACTGTATCATGGACCATTTCTTGTTCTGGATGGCCCTTCAATTTGTACAATCCTACTTCTTGTTCTCTAATTACTACTGCATCATCGATAGTCTTTCCTCTAGGCCACATAATGACTTGACCATCTATGAATACAACCCGCATTCCTTTTGCATCCAATGCTGATATGGAGAGAAGGTTCTTCTTGAGTCCTGGTACAAACAATACTTCCTTCATTGTTAGAGACTTACCAAAGTCTAGTTTATATGAAGATTCCCCACTACCTTTTATTGGATATTGGTAGTCATCTCCTAGTTTCACCTTGTGAGGTGATTCATGTTCTAATAGTCTTACAAAGGATTCCTTGAATCCAGTCATATGTTTGGAAGCCCCACTGTCTATAAGCCAATCATCACTTCCATGAGTAATGTTACGTGTGAGAGTGGAAATCAAAACATATTCATCCTCGCTTGAAGAATATTCACTTTCATATCTGGATCTCTTCCTGGATGGTTCATCATCCTCTGCAGCATGAGCATGATGTCTTCTTTTGTTCCCCTTCTTCTTATGAGAGTGGTTCTTGCTCTTAGGATAGTCTTTTGCATAGTGTCCTTTTTCATCACATGTATAACATCTCACTCTAGATAGGTCCTTTCTATTGTTATCCTTAGAATGAGAGTTCTTACCTTTGGAGTAATAAGGCTTTCTTCTTCCCTTCTTGGAGTGAACTATGAGGGATTGATATTCACTTCCCATATTCTCTTCTTGGGCTACTATCCGAGCTTCTTCTTGAGAGCATTCTTCCCATAGTCTGCTGAACTTGACTAACTTCTTTCTTTCACAGATTCCTTGGATGAAAGAATCCCATGATGTAGGGAGGCCATTCAAAGTAGTCATCATAATCTCTGCATTTTCCACTTCTTCATCAACAGCTTCTAAATGTTCCTTGATCTAGGAAACCGTTGTGAAGTAGGACTGGATAGTCTCTGCATTCTAAATCTTCACATTCTTCAGTTGATTCCTCAGAGTCATCTTCTGGTTTATGTTCTTCTCTTCAAACAACTTGGTTAGGGCATCAAACATAGCTTCAGGTGTCTTGAGAGAGGACACCTATGGGATAAGGTGATCCTTGATAGAATCAGCAATGATCATCTTTTCCATAACCATCTTCTTTTTATGTAAGGCTTTTGCCTCATCTCCCTCTAGAACTGGAACCTCCTCATGGATGTAGGAGTCTAATTCATTCTCTTCCAGGACCAGGGAGATCCTATACTTCCAGGATCAGAAGTTATCATATCCCTCAAGCTTTTCATCAAGCTTGGTATGATGAGACATCTTATCTGAGAACCTCAAATGGAAATACAAAATATTTTAGATCTTACCAGGTTCAAGATATCAGATCTGAAACTTGAGCTAAAATCCTATAGAGTTGGTTCAGGAGCAAATTAGGGTTTTGCTTTTCCAAAGTTCTATCCAACCAAATGCTTTGAAATTTGTCCCTAACTTCAATTTTGGGGAGGAGATCAATCCAGGATTGGGCTCACTAAAAAATTCCTCTTCTATGAAAAGCCCTAATTTTTGGCAGTAGTGACAAGTCCAAAACTGAAAAACCTCAGAATTGAATTCTGCTTCGACAGAAAGATGTGCCCTAAGGAGGAGAGTTATTCCACCTTACTTTTTCTGAAAATATGTGAAGGAAGATCCATAAACTAGGAATCCCTAGTTCCCGCAGCTGCACAGTGTCTTCTTCTCAGGTTAGCTCTGATACCATGTTAGTTTTTCAACATTAAGCTAGCATTATTAGGATCTTTAACTGAGAGAATAGCAAGTAAAGCAATCAAACAGAAGAGACAATGAACACAGTGTTTTTCCTTGGGGAAACCATAAAGGAGAAAACCCTGCAACTTCCTCAGAGATAGAATTAGCACCAAAACAGTAAAATCCCCAAAACAGTAAGTGATCTCCCAATAGCAGTAATCTTCTTCTTGTCTAACCCCAGTGTCTTCTCCTTCCTCAACTATGCGCTACACTTGAGTGTGGTTGACTTGTATGTTAAATAGAGACTCCAGTTCTCTATTTATACTAATCCTGACATGACTAAAACCCTACCAGGGCCGACCTCTACTAGGAGAGTCTAATAACCCTAGTGCCCCGAAACTACGGGGACTTTAACCCTTAGACAATCGGAGGGTTACCCACTATGACTTGACATGACTTGCTTACATAACTGATCCTCCTGATCGAAACATCGGGGCATGACAATATGATTCAATTACATTATATATATTGTCACGTCCCCATGCCTCCGACCGAAAAAGAGGACGTGATCACCATGGCGTTAACCATGCAGACTAAAAGCCCCATGAACATGCTGAATTCATTAGACTGCTGAAACAAAATGCTGAAAGGAAATGCATTGAAGTAAAAATGCACAATTGCCATTGTTTATCATACACAGCTACAATTGTTTATCATGCACAACGGAATCAACATGCATTCACACAAGCATTCATTTAACATGTTCACCATTTACATTAACAGAAAACATGGTTGCAGAAGTAAAAATGGACAAGAGCACTTATCTTATGATGAACTCGATCCGCAACCAGCTACATCACTGCAACGTTCCACCCAACCATAGGCCAGCGTGCTCCTTAATCTCTCAGCAGCGCTGCCACCCCCAAGCTGGGCATGATTCTCCAAGGAATAAGGGAGCAAGCAGGCTTACACATATCCAAGGATACACAAACACAGCCAAGCCAACACAGTTGGGTTTATCATGCCATCAAGGAGTTGGGAAAGGCTAAATGCTAAGCTGGTCAGCTCATTGCAGAGCTAGGAACACCTACACCAGAACTAGCCTGGCTTCTAAAACACCCACACACACCCAACACAAGGAATCAGTCCCTCAGGCCCTGCATTCCCTTCCAGTGCTATTCAAGGGTTGTGGAGAAGTAAGCCAGCCCTCTAGCTCTGTCTATGTGGGTTCCACACACCAGGTTTACCAAGAAAACCAAGCCCCCATCCCTGCTCCCAACGCAGTCCGAAGACCAACCATTGCCCACATGCAATTAAATCAGCAATTACAGCTCAACAGGGAAGGCAACTCCCCAGGGAATTATACAGTCCCAAACGTAATAGTGAATGAAGCTCACAACAAGGGAAAACAATGACCCATCCCGGGCAATAAATCCAACCAAGGGAAACTTACATAGACCACGCTGAGGAAGAGAAAAAAGCAGACTTCCAAATCCTGTGCGTGAAATGAATAGAATGACCATACCAGTCTGTGAGACAGCTGAAAACATGAATGGTCCTTCACAGCAATTTGTGGATGGAATACCACGGCTCTCAGCTCGCTGCATCAATCGAAAAACCAGGAAATTCCTGTGCATGAGGCACATGAACGGACATTGGTCCTGCACGAAGATGAACAGCTCCCAGTCTATGCGTGGGTGAACAGACAACAGGGAAGATGCGAATTAGATGTGCGTGGGTGTTTAACACAAGCGTGGAGAGGAGAATGTGCCCACGGGAGTGAAACTAGGTAAATCCTGTGCATGGAGGTGAACAGACAGTCGTGAGGCCTGCGTAGTGGAGAGTGCGTGAAGGTTCCTCTTGCCATTGTGAAGTCAAACACTGTGGTGGAGTGTGCATGTAGGCTAGGACTGACAGCCCTGCCACCCCACTCCCAAAAACAATAACTACCATAACTTCCCCCAGCTACCAGCACAAATTCTTAATGAAGGTGGTTGGATAAGAAAAGGAAAGAAGACACATGGATTTTCACCCCATTGGCCAAGGTTTGACAAATTCCCCCACATCCTTATCCTTGTGAAAATCATGCCCCTTTCTCATTTTAGTTGCCACGATCGTAGATGGTCAGGTTCATTTAATTAATTATAGATGCATATTTACATGATGACAAACATAATATATGCCACACGACCCGATACGCCATCAGTGACCATTTTGAATCCAAAACATAGCATAACCGAGATGGCAAGGCCTTGGCCTTTAGCTCCACACCATGATCATTACAATATATACATCATGTACATTTAATGCAACGAGGTCAAAAGTGGGGGTGTTACATTCCCCTCCCCCTTCAACAGCACTATCCTCAGTGCTTTACAAAATTGAACAAAATGCTACACTGGTATCGCCTCAGTGTTCCACAAAATTGAACAAAAATGGATGTGCCAATCGCATGGCATCCTCCAGCTCCCATGTAGCCTCCTCAGGTCCGAAGTGTTCCCATTGCACCTTTACCTGACCTATGGCTCGGTTTCGAAGCATTGTGACCTTCCTGTCGAGGATGCGCATTGGTTCGATTCGGAACTCTCCCTCGGGTTCCACCTGAATCACATCCCAATTTATCACATGGTTAGGATCATGTACGTATCTCTTAAGCAAAGAAACATGAAAAAAATTATGAGCCCTAGTGCAAGCAGGCAATGCAAGTCTATATGCAATTGGCCCTATTCTTTCAAGCACTTCAAACGGCCCACAATATGTGGGTGACAGCTTGGCACGACTTCCAAGCTTCAAGGAACTCTTCCTCACCCTCACTTTGAGGTAAACATGATCCCCAACACTGAACTCCCTGTTCACCCTATGCTTATTTGCATAGCTTTTCTGTCTGTCCCGTGCTGCTTTCAGCTTCTGCCTGATCTTTACGACCTCTTGCTCCATCTCCTTGAGCAATTCTGGTCCAAGCACAATCCTGTTCACTAGATTGTCCCAAGTCACTGGTGTCCTACACCTTCTTCCATACAAAGCTTCATACAGACTCATCACCAAGGATGCCTGTTGTCCATTGTTATAAGCAAACTCTACCAAGTGCAAGTAATCTTCCCACTTGGTGGGTTTGTCCATTACGTACATGTGAAGCATGTCTTCAAGCACCTGATTAACTCTCTCTGTCTGACCATCTATCTGAGGATGGTATGCAGTGCTGAAGTTTAGTTTTGTACCCAAATCTGCAAATAACCCCTTCCAAAAGTTGGAAGTGAACTTAACATCTCTATCAGAGACTATTGCCTTCGGCAATCCATGCAATTTGAATATCTCCTTCATGAAGATCTTTGCAATGTCACCAGTCTCATACGTAGACTTAACTGGTATAAAATGTACTACCTTAGTTAGCTTGTCTACCATAACCATGATGGAATCATGTTGTCTCCAAGTCATCGGCAATCCTGTAATAAAATCCATGGAAATAACTTCCCATTTCCATTCCAAAACTGGCAAAGGCTGCAACAAACCTACTGGATGTTGATGCTCAACCTTTACCTCTTGACATTTCATACACCTTGAAATGTACTCAGCCATATCCCTTTTCATACCTGGCCAAAAGTACTGCTTTCTAGTTGTAGCAATTGTCTTCTGATATCCTGGGTGACCAGAATACGAAGCTTGATGGATTTCATCCATAACAACTCTCCTCAAATCTGCTACATCTAGAATATAAATTCTACCTTTATAAGTGAAAAGTCCATCTTCTTTCAATTTATATCCCTCATACCTCTTTTCAAGACTTTGCTCCTGCAATTTGTCTTTTACCTATTCATACAATTCATCTCCAGCAACATGATCAACAATCTGCTGCCTCAAATCTGATTGGCAAATACTAAGAGATGCCACATGCATTTCCCGCACCTTCCTATTGAGTGCATCAGATACCTTATTTTCTTTTCCCTTTATGTGCTTGATTTCAAAATCAAACTCACATAAAAACTCCAGCCATCTTGCTTTCCTAGCATTCAAAGTAGGCTGATCAAATAGATACTTCAGTCCATAGAGGTCTGTTTTGAGCTCAAATATCCTGCCCATCAAGTAATGTCTCCACATCTTGAGAGCATGTACTATGGCTGCAAGCTCTAGATCATGAGTGGCATAGTTCATCTCATTTTCCTTCAACTTTCTTGACTCATAACATATCACGTGGTTGTCTTGCATAAGGACTCCTCCAAGCCCTTGTCCGCATGCATCGGTACATACCACAAAATCTTTCTCTGGAACTGCAACTTTCAATACTGGTGCACTGGTGAGAAGGTTCTTCAACCTATGGAAACTTTCTTCACATCTCGATGTCCATACGAACTTCATCCCCTTCTTTTGCAAAGAAGTGATAGCATGTGCAACTTTGGAGAATCCCTCAATGAATCTCCTGTAGTATCCTGCAAGTCCCATAAAAGATCTTACATCTGTCACATTTCTTGGAGTAGGCCAATTCATAATGGCTTCAATCTTTTCAGGGTCCACAGATATACTCTCCTCTGAGATAATGTGCCCCAAGTACTGAATTCTGTCTCTATAGAAGTCACACTTGCTTAGTTTCGCATACAACTGATGCTCCCTGAGCAAATTCAATGTCAATCTCAAATGCTCTTCATGCTCTTTCTCATCCTTGGAATAAACAAGAATGTCATCAAGGAAAACAAGAACAAACGTGTCCAAATACTTGCTGAAGACACTATTCATAAGGCACATAAATGTAGCTGGTGCATTCATGAGACCAAATGGTACCACTACAAACTCAAAATGTCCATACCTTGTCCTGAAGGCTGTCTTATGAATGTCTTCATCCTTGATCCTCACCTAATGGTAACCATCTCAAGTCAATCTTGGAAAATACCTTTGCTCCTCTCATTTGGTCAAAGAGGTCATCAATCCTAGGCAAAGGATATTTATTCTTCACCGTAACCTTGTTCAATTGTCTATAATTAATACATAACCTAAGTGTACCATATTTTTTCTTCACAAACAGAACTGGTGCTCCCCAAGGGGACACACTCGATCGGATATACTTCTTTTCCAACAACTCTTGCAGTTGCATCTTCAATTCTAGCATCTCCGGTGTACTCATCCTGTAGGGTGCCTTGGACACTGGTGCTGCTCCTGGCACAAGTTCAATTGTGAAATCAATGTCCCTCTTTGGAGGAAGCCCTGGAATCTCATCAGGAAACACATCCCTGAATTCCTGTAACACTTGATAGTCCTCCAACCTGGGAGTTTCATCTCTCGATTCCTCCAAAATCTGAGCTGCATACAACTGGCGACCCTTCCTACAGAACTTCTTTAACTGCATTGCTGAAACCTGCCTTACTGAAATCACCCTTGGAATACCTTTCACAACTACTAGGTTCCCTTATTCATTCATGCATTCGAAAGTCTTATTGTAACAATCAAGCTTCACCCTGTGAGCTTCTAACCAATCCATTCCAATGAGAACATCATAGGAACCAAGTGGTAGAACATTCATATCTACCCAAGTGACCAATCCATTCATGACCAATGGACATTTCTCTACCACTTCACTGACCTTTCTCTTAGTTCCAGTGGCTAGTTGGACTAACCAAGACTTCCTATGCTTTACTTTCTTAAAAGCACAAATCTCCACTACTCTAGGAGTAATGTAACTGTGCGTAGAACCAGGGTCAATCAAAATAGAAACAAATTGCTCAACAATCTTACCTGCTACTTCAACCACAGCTGACTGGTGATCTTCCTGGCGGTCCTCCAGTGCTGCATAGATCCTAGGGATTGCCCTTGCTACTTGACCCACTATTTCTGCTTCTTGAACATTATAAGTTGGCCTTGCACTCTCATTCTTGAGTGGAAAAATTCTGCGCATGTGGGGTCCTCCACATTTCCAACATTGAAGTGATCCTCTATTCTGTTGTGGATCTTTAGGCTTTTCTCCGGTCACTCCAACTGGCTTACTCGCAGCTTGGGATGGCTGCTTCTGCTAATTCCTGAAGCTAGAAGGTTTGAAACCTTTCTTCCTTTGGTCAAACTTCTCATTCTTCTTGTCCTTCCATGCCTTATGGTAATCCGGCTTACCTTTGCTTTGCTCATAGCAATATTTAGCCTTCCTTATTGCTTCTTCAAGAGTCTTAGGTTCATAAAACTCAATTCTATCTTTGTAGGACTGAGGTAATCCACTTAGAAAATGTTGGACCTTCACTTTTTCATCTCTGATGTACCGAACATTCCTCAACAGCTCCAAATACTTATTTGCATACTCTTCCATGGTCTGTTGTGCCAATCTCAACTCATGGAATTCCTTAATATTGTCATCATAATACTTGTCAGAGAGGTATTTCTGCTTGAAATACTTCTTGAACTGTTTCCACTTAAGTCTCCTTTCACTGATCCTCTTTACCTGCTTGAAGTGTTCCCACCAAATGGATGCTCTCCCATGCATATTGAATATGGCAACTCTTGTCTTCATGTTTCCTGAATAGTCATGCACTTGAAAGTACTTCTTTATCCCTAGAAGCCAAGCTTTAGCTTCTTGTCCAGTCTTTACCTCACCATCAAATGTAGAAGGTTTAGCTTTCTTAAATTCATCCCGAGAGCGACCCCTATGGTGTCTCTTTCTCTTTCTTTTATGAGAAGAAGAGCTTGAATCCCCGCTGGATTCTTCAGAATCAGATGACCCACTAGAAGTCCTTCTCCTTCTCCTAGTACTGCTCTTACAGCCTTCTGGTCTTGCTGTACCTCGTCTAGAGTCTATCTTCCTTTGCAAGTCTGTCAAACTTTGAAACATAGCAGCATTCAACTAATGCTGCTCTTCATGGGCTTTAATTAAGCTTCTCATGGTAGCTACAACATCTAACAGTGTCTCTTGGAATCTTCTTCCATTAGACTCAATGTCATCATTTCTATTACGGACATTTTCTCCCATGGCATCTTGCGCATGCTCATAAGAATCCCGAGCATCATATTCTTCATGGGTTCTCATAACTGAACCACCACTTACTTACCAAACTACACTACCTAGAATACTTCTCTTGAAGGCGACTATGACTCTGCAAACGTGTTAGTAACATAACTGTTAGATGCATAACATCGATATAAATCTGAATTACTTACCTTCTACTAGAATAATCATAAAATTACAATTTAACCCAAACATAGAATTTTCTTACTCAAGAACACCTATCTGAAGGGGACGACGGGGGTCAAGGGGGCTTGCCCCCTTGAGGGCGGGTCAAGGGCAACACCCTGGTTTTTTTTTTTTTTGTAAATCATTGGTTTTCGTGCAATCTGGTGCATAAGATTGTTGCCACTTTCTCACTATTCAGCCCTGAAATTTCACTGAAAAACCACTGAAAACCACTGAAAATTCCTCTGAAAAACAGCTGAATTTTTCCCTTGTTTAATCAGGTTTCTTTCCCCAATTATTCTTCCACGGAATTGGCTCCTCTTCCCTTATCTCTTCTGGAGAATCGGCTCCTGGAACCGCTAACTCTTCCGCAACGGCGACTCTGGGAACCGCTAATTCTTTCAATGTTTCGGCGGTCTCTCCCGTCGAAAGACTTAACGGTTTTGCTTCTGCAATGGTGGCTCACAAAACACTTTCTCTTCCGAGCGGCATCGGCAGTATTTCTAATCAGAAGACTTAAGGCTTTCGTTTCCGCAATGGCAGCTCATGAAACACTTTCCCTTCCAATTGGCCACTCCTTCCTTAAATAATTTTTTAGCTTCGGGTGTCGGTGGCCTTTTGGATCGGAAGCCTTAATGCTTTCTCTTCTGCAATGGCGACTCGTGAAACGCTTTTCCTTCCGATCGGCAGCTGTTTACTTGGAATAATTTTTAAACTTTTCTGCGGCGTCGGCGGTCTTTCTCATCAACTGGCTAATGACTTTGGCTTCCGCAACGGTGGAACGCCAAACCACTATTTCTTCCGATGTTTCCTTCCAACGGCTTCTCCGTCGGGCAGGCTTCCGCCTAACTCCTCCGCAACGACGGAAGTCCTTTTGCCTAACTCTTCCGCAATGGTGGAAGTTAACTCCGTTAATTGTTCCGATGTGGAACACTTACACGAATTTTTGCGGCTTTCTCCAAAATTTTCCGGTGTCGGCGGTCCTCATCATCGGAAGCCTTAGGGCTTTTGGCTTCCGCAACGGCGGAAGTCCCTTCCGCTAAATCTTCCGCAACAGCGGAACGCTTGGGAAAAAAATTTCCGCGGTTCTCTTTGACCATTCCGTCAGACAAACTTCCACTTTCCACTTCCGCTACAGCAGAAGTCTCTCCCACAATCCCTTCCGCTACGGCGGAAGTCTGAACCTCTAAGTGCTCCAACTGTCAACACTTAGTCCATTTTAAATTTTTCCAGTCATCCACTGATTTCTGCTGGGAAGAGTGAGATACAACCTCTGTCAGTTGCTCCTTCTTGGCCCATAGAGGCCCATTGTTGCCAACATTGCTCTGATACCATACTGTCACGTCCCCATGCCTCCGACCAGCAAAGAGGACGCGATCACCATGGCGTTAACCATGCAGACTAAAATCCCCATGAACATGCTGAATTCATTAAACTGCTGAAACAGAATGCTGAAAGGAAATGCATTGAAGTAAAAATGCACAATTGCCATTGTTTATCATACACAGCTACAATTGTTTATCATGCACAGCGGAATCAACATGCATTCACACAAGCATTCATTTAACATGTTCACCATTTACATTAACAGAAAACATGGTTGCAGAAGTAAAAATGGACAAGAGCACTTATCTTATGATGAACTCGATCTGCAACCAGCTACGTCACTGCAACATTCCACCCAACCATAGTCTAGCATGCTCCTTAATCTCTCAGTAGCGCTGCCACCCCCGAGCTGGGCATGATTCTCCAAGGAATAAGGGAACAAGCAGGCTTACACATAGCCAAGGATACACAAACACAGCCAAGCCAACATATTTGGGTTTATCAGGCCATCAAGGAGTTGGGAAAGGCTAAATGCTAAGCTGGTGAGCTCATTGCAGAGCTAGGAACACCTACACCAGAACTAGCCTAGCTTCTAAAACACCCACACACACCCAACACAAGGAATCAGTCCCTTCTCTGCTACACAGTCCCTCAGGCCCTGCATTCCCTTCTAGTGCTATTTAGGGGTTGTGGAGAAGTAAGCCAGCCCTCTAGCTTTGTCTGTGTGGGTTCCACACACCAGGTTTATCAAGCAAACCAAGCCCCCATCCCTGCTCCCAACGCAGTCCGAAGACCAACCATTTCCCACATGCAATTAAATCAGCAATTACAGCTCAACAGGGAAGGCGACTCCCCAGGGAATTATACAGTCCCAAACGTAATAGTGAATGTAGCTCACAACAAGGGAAAACAATGACCCGTCCCGGGAAACAAATCCAACCAGGGGAAACTTACATAGACCACGCTGAGGAAGAGAAAAACGCAGACTTCCAAATCCTATGCGTGAAATGAACAGAATGACCATACCAGTCTGTGAGACAGCCAAAAACGTGAATGGTCCTTCACAGCATTTTGTGGATGGAATAACACGGCTCTCAGCTCGCTGCATCAGTCGAAAAACTAGGAAATTCCTGTGCGTGAGGCACATGAACGGACATTGGTCCTGCACGAAGATGAACAACTCCCAGTTCGTGCATGGGTGAACAGACAATAGGGAAGATGTGAATTAGACGTGCGTGGGTGCTCAGCACAGGTGTGGAGAGGAGAATGTGCCCGCGGGAGTAAAACCAGGTAAATCCTGTGCGTGGAGGTGAATAGACAGTCGTGAGGCCTGCGTAGTGGAGAGTGCGTGAAGGTTCCTCTTGCCATTGTGAAGTCAAACATTGTGGTGGAGTGTGCGTGTAGGCTAGGACTGACAGCCCTGCCACCCCACTCCCAAAAACAATAACTGCCATAACTTCCCCAGGCTACTAGCAGAAATTCTTAATGAAGGTGGTTGGATAAGACAAGGAAAGAAGACACATGGATTTTCACCCCATTGGCCAAGGTTTGACAAATTCCCCCACATCCTTATCCTTGTGAAAATCATGCCCCTTTCTCATTTTAGTTGCCGTGATCGTAGCTGGTCGGGTTCATTTAATTAATTATAGATGCATATTTACATGATGACAAACATAATATATGCCTCACGCCCCGATACGCCATCAGTGACCATTTTAAATCCAAAACATAGCATAACCGATCGAAGGCGGAGCCTTGGCCTTTAGCTCCACACCATGATCATTACAATATATACATCATGTACATTTAATGCAACGGGGTCAAAAGCGGGGGTGTTACAGATACATCCCGGAATAAACATCAGGTTACAATACATAAGATACATAGATGAATACATTCTAAAGTTACAAATACATCAACAGATTTGGATCATCATCACTGGATCTGGATCATCACTCGATTTGGATCATCATCAGTAGATCTGGATCATTACTGAATCTCGATCACCATCACTGGATCTGTATCATCACTCAATCCGGATCATCACAGCTGGATCATCATCACAGGTGCTATCTCATGATTCTTCTCGTCGTAGGAAGTTCTACAGAGCCAACCCTTTTTCATGTTGGTTGTAGGCCTAGCCTCCATGTAGGTATTCTTCCAGTACATATATCTAAACCTAAGTCAGAATGGCCTGCCCAGCACTTACATATGATCATGTAGGAACCAATCCTATAGTCATATCAGAAAGGCACACCCAACACTCACATCTGACCATGTGGGAATACCTCCCACAACCCTGTCAGAAAGGCCCAGCACTCACATCCATCAACCAATGTTAGAAAGGCACAACACTTACACTCGGCCATGTGAGGAACCAATCCTCCATGCCGAAAGGTTCTACACTTACATCTGACAACCAATGTCAGAAAGGCTCAGCACTCATATTCGACCATGCAAGGAACCAATCCTTCATGCCAAAAGGGCTCTATACTTACATCTGACAACCAATGTCAGAAGGGCTTGCACTCACATCTAATCATGTAGGAACCAATCCTACAGTCATATCAGAATGGCCCCCAGTCCCAGACTGAGCTACCTGGTAACTGGCTAGGTTCCTCCATTCCAAGAATGGCATTCAACTCTTACTTCTGATCATGTAGGAACCAATCCTAAAATGACATCAGAAAGGCTCAGTACTCACATCTGACATGGAAGGAACCAATCCTATCACCATGAAAGAATGGCTCAGCCCTTACATCTAACAATGGAAGGAACCAATCCTCTCACCATGTCAGAATGGCTCTGGGTCTCATCATTTCCCTTTGGAGGAAACCTCGATCTAGAGAACACCAAGCTTCTCCCTAAAGTACTTGAACTTCACCCTAGCCAATGGCTTTGTCAACACATCAGCGATACGTTCCTCCGTCGCAACATACTAGAGCTTCACTACTCCCCTCTACACCATGTCCCTGATATAGTGATACTTGATCTCGACATGCTTCGACTTGTCATGGAACACTGGATTCTCTGACAACTTCACGCAACTCTGGTTGTCATAATGTATACAAGTAGCATCCATATGGAGATCAAATAAATCAGACAGTATCTTCCTCAGCCATACTACCTCACAACTAGCTAAACAAGTTGTGAAATACTCTGCTTCAACTGTACTTAGTGCCACACAGGATTGCTTCTTGCTAAACCAAGAGATCACACCTAATCCCATACTAAAGCAACACCCTGAAGTGCACTACCTGCCTAATATAAATCAACATAACCCTTCAGGTTAATCTTTTGATTCGCCTCATACTTGAGCCCATAATCAATTGTACCCCTCAGGTACCTTAGAATATGCTTTGCAGAAATCAAGTGAACATGTCTCGGATCTGTCAGAAATTGGCTCAAGGTGTTCACAGTAAAGCAAATACCTGTTCTCTTGTTCGTCAGGTACATCAAGGACCCAATCATCTAACAATACATCATGTTATCAACCGTCTCTGATGAAGCATCACTCAATAGCTTCATGTTCGATGCCATAGGTGTGGTCATGCAGTCCATCATCATGAACCTCTTCAGGATCTCTACTGCATACTCCCCTTGTCCACACCTCCATTCCTAGAAAATAGTGCATCGACACATAACAGGAGCATCACTGGTCTTTCACCTTCAACCTTGAAGGAAAGGTTGGAATCCACTTTACTCTCAGTAAATCCTAGAGTCATCAGTAATCTATCCATACTATCATACCATGTCGAACCTTAGGATCTTCTGTAGTCACTCCCTCTTAAGCATCATACTCCCTCTATATTCCATACTCTATACACTGAAACATTATGTACTGGAGTGACAAGTAGCTTCCTCTGCTACTAATATTCTATGTATCCATCTAGGATCACTGGATACCAAGATCCTCTATCTTGAACTTTTTCAAAAGTATTTTTCAAAAGTTCTTTTCACACCCATCTGTGAGCTTGTCATCCTCTATCAACCTTGTAGCATAGGTTCAGATCTTCATCAAGCTCATCATGTATGTGTTTCAACTCCCACTGGCTTCAAATGTCTCTTCATAGTCTATGCCTTCTTTTCGTGAGAAGCCTCGTGCTACGAATCTTGCCTTGTATCCCACGATGTTTCCATCTACTACATGATGGAACTACGAACTTCCCTTCATGTATCGATACTGCATCCTAGACATCATTCTTCTTAAACTAGTCTTCCCTTTCTTCTTGGAAGGTTCTGCATCAATGATGTCGTTGTATTCGTCATATTATTTTTCATCTTGAACTGTCATTACTTGTTCTTCAGAACAACTCTCATTCTTATTTTCTTGTAGGCGATTATGTATGCGATCTTTCCTACAAGTCAAATGCATTTGTATGGTTAGAAACATTTTATAAGGATTATTCATACTGGAAAGTTCTTATGCATAAATATATGATCATGCAACTACTTTAGCCAATACAACATTCATCCATATCTCATGGAAACTTTTCTAGATGCCTTCCATCTCTACCAGGACAACATTGAGATTGTGCACTAATCCAATATGTCAACAAAGAGGTTTCATTCTAGATAAGTAGCAATGGAGAGTTATATACCACCATGAGCTACTTACCCCTCACATGCATATTAGTAGTATACTGTCATTAATGCAAACATTCTATCATGCATAATACATTAACTGAATATAAAAAAATGCATAACAAAACAATATCATGAAATGACAATTGAATACTTATCTTTATTTGTTTCGTGGGTAGACTCCTTCTTGAGCCTTCAGCTTCATCGTATTCTTCATTCATAATAGCATCGTTTCTTATCCAAAATGCTAAGATGGATAAGAGGTTCTTCAAGAGTTGAATTCATCATATTCCTCATTGCTTAAAGGATCTTCTTTGGATGGTGAGAGCTTGATCTTCAGTTGCTCCCATCTTCTTTTTTCTTATTATGAGTCGAGCTTCTTCTTCTTCTGAAAGTAATCACTTCCTTAAAGCACACATTCCTTGAATGAATGAATCCCATGACCTTGGGAGGCCATTCAAGATGGATATCACCACTTCTACATTCTTCACTTCTTCTTTTACCACTTCAAGTTGTTCTTTTATTTGAGAGACCCTCATAAAGTATGACTATATGGTCTTTGCATTCTGGATCTTCACATTCTTCAACTAGTTTCTTAAGGTCATATTCTGATTTATGTTCTTCCCTTCAAATAGCTTGGTCAAGGAATCAAACATATTCGGTGTCTTTAGGGAAGACACTTGTGGTACAATGTGATCCATGATTGAATCAACAATGATCTTCTTGGCCTTGACCAAGTTCTTCTGGTGTAAGGATTTTAGCCTCATCTCCCTCTGAAACTGGAACCTCTCTACTCATGTAGGTGTCCAATCCATTTTCTTCAGAGAGATCAAATAATTCCATGCTTGGAAGTTGTCAACTTCACCAAGATTATCATCAAGCTGATGTGATAGATCACTTTGAAATGAGAACCTCAAATGCAAATAGCAAAAGATTAGATCTTACCGATTTGAGGTGTCCATCCTAGTTCCAGAGCTTGTCGATCCAGGGTTTGTTAGAGAAAACCTAATTTTCAAAACTTGGAATCTTTCAAATCTGATTTGATAGAAAGATAGATCTCTTCAAGGTGAGATTTCCAATGTACTCTTTTTCTGAAAACAGTGGAGGGAAGCTCCCAGAACAAGAAACCTTAGTTTTCCAATTTCTTCTGCAGAAATTCCTGTTACTGTTTCTGCGGTATCTCTAAACTTATTGCTCCTCCATGTCTGAAAATTCACACTGAGGTATATTCACATGCCATTGTTCCAACACCATAGGTTTCATTATAATTGGTTTCACCAATTGGGACTTATGATCATTTTCCCAAGGTGACCTATTACAGGACTCTTCAACACAAGGTAGTTGTATGGAATTCCACATGTCACTGGTTCATCTTCTGAGTCTGAAACTCTGACCACAGAAAATAAAGTCTGTGTCCTTTTTGGAACATCTTTAGAAATTTCATTTGGACCTTTGTAGCTCAAGATATAGTAATTCTCCCCAGGTGTCCTGTTTAGGGATGAATTCTGGAAGAGGTTAGAACCCTAGCTTGGAGGGATCATATCTCCCAGAATATAGCAAAAATTAGGCTGAATTTTGGACAGTGTAAATCAATATTTTATCTTTAGCCTCTACAATTTTCAGCTCTTGATCCTTCTACAATCCCGAGATATAGCGAATATACCAAAACGTATCAGTTTTAGTAATTTAGGGTT
This sequence comes from Pseudotsuga menziesii, assembly GCA_001517045.1. NCBI lineage: Eukaryota > Viridiplantae > Streptophyta > Pinopsida > Pinales > Pinaceae > Pseudotsuga > Pseudotsuga menziesii. The sequence goes on along the minus strand of LPNX010963285.1, from coordinate 209,106 downwards.
TTTCCAGCTCGGGGTCAAACTAGGGTTTGACTTTCCCAGAGTTATACCCAACCAAAAATCTTGAACTAGGTCTCTAAACTTCGATTTTGATGAGGAGAGAAATCCTGTGCCAGGCTCACTCAAAAATTTCTCTTCTGTAAGAAGCCCTAATTTCCCGCACCAAAAACTGAAAATGCTCGGAATCAAATTCCGCTTCGACAGAAAGATGCGCCCTTCAATGGAGAGTCATCCTAGCATACTTTTGCTGATGGATTGTGGAGAAAGACCCAAAAAGTAAGAAGCCCTAGCTTCTGGAATTGCACAATGTCTTCTTCTCAGGTTAGTTCTGATACCATGTTAGATTTTTATCATTCAAGCTAGCATTATGATCTTAGGATCTTTAACTGAGAGAATAACATGCACAGCAATAAAACACAAGAGACAAGAGACACAAAGAATTTTCCTCGAGGAAACCATAAAGGAGAAAACCCCACAACTTCCTCAAAGATAGAATCAGCACCAAAAGTAAAACTTGAAAACAGTAAGATGATCTCCAGACAGTAGTACTCTCTCTCTCTAATCCCAATGTCTCCTCTCACTCATGCGTCCCAATGAGTGAGTGTGTGTGTGATAAATAAAGAGACTCACTCTCTGTTTATATTATTTCATTCACTTGAAACCCACTCCAACATGTTGGCCTCACTTAACAATTACTTACTAGAGCCGACATCTCTAGGAGTGTCTAATAACCATAGTCCCCACAACTTGTGGGGACTTTTCCTCCTCCGACTAACAAGGAGGGTTATCCTTAACACAACAGTGGGGACTATTGCCCTGACTTACAATGACTCACCTAGGGTCAACTTCTCTAGGATAGTCTAATAACCCTAGGGCCCCATGACTGCGGGGACTTCAACCCTTGACCAATAGGAGGGTTACCCACAATGACTTGACATGACTTGTTTACATTATAGAAACTTCCCTGAATAAACATCGGGGTATGACATGACTCAAATACATTACAGACACATCTCAGAATAAACATCAGGGTACAAAACATAAGATATACGGATGAATACATTATGAAGTTACAAATACATCAACATGACTTTGCCAACAAATTAGAACGATCTATTTTCTTGCTGGAAGGACTACTACCACGAATCATTTTTTAACAAACATGATTTTGTAAGGGAATGGGAAGCTCTCCCAAAATACATCTACTTCAAGATATGCACCACAAGAAACAAAGAGATCTTTGAGGGAAAAAAAAAACAGTCTAGGCAAAGTTTTAGCAGCTACAAAGACACTTTGAGCGAAGGCTTTATCCATGAGGGGAATGCACAACATCAACAAGAATCCCTTGACAGCAAAAGAAAGAGTTTGGGCATTTGATTTTCTAGTTCTACCGCCCCATCTACCCTGGATTCAACCCAAAAAAAACCAATATCATAGAATTGGAAAATAAGAATGAGCTCTGAAGATTTCAAAAGCTGGTGGAAGAAAATTTGATGTAGTTCTTTATTCTTTGATGGAGCCTTGAGAGGAAATCCTGGGATGACAGGTGCATGTGGAGTCTACTTCAACTCTGAAGGAAACAAGCTGAAATAGTACGCCTGGGGAATCGGCAGGAAGACTAATAATGGGGCAGAATGGTTAGCATTAATTAAAGGTATGGAGCTGGCAAGGAACGATGTCATTGGGGAATTGGAGGTCTTTGGGACTCGATTATGGTCATAGAGGAAGCGCATAAACTAATGAGGAATCACAATAATCTAGTTACCAAGACTCATCATCTCCTAAAATGTATTGTAACTGAATAGAAAGCTATCAACTTCCTACATGTTCTGAGAGAAAATAATAAACAAGCGGACATTATGGCTAATAAGGGAGTGGGTCTAGATTGTGGCGACTTAGTTTGCGATCAACAGGACTACGAGAGAAACTGGATACCTTAATAGTGTACTTCTCCATTCTATTTCTGGAATGGCCTGCTTTTGTATTTTCCTGCTTGGGCAGTTTGTAAGGAGCTACAGTACTCATTGAATAGGAAAATATAATGAAAAATATAGATTGATAAAGTACGCATAAGGAAGCATGAAAGTGTTACTCCTATAGAAACAGTCCATGTTCAAATCACTGTATTATCTGATTTCTCATTTTATATAAAATCTATTTAACCATTTTTGTTATAAAAAAATATTATAAAATATCATAATTAAAAATATTAATGAATGAAGATATTTCAAAGTTATTTTGACACTTTTCATAATCATCTTATGTAAATGAAATTATGAAGATATTTCAAAAATTAGTTAATGACACTTTCCATTGTCATGTTTATGGTCGTGTAATTAACTTGTAGATGAGACAATGACAATGATTTGATAGTGCAAAGTTATTTCCATATTTCTTAGAGTTATTGAGCATTTCAAAGATATTAATAATGCATAGTTTTCATATTTTCTATAATTCTTTTAAATGTCCTAAGCTAATAGCTCACTGGACATTGTAAATGCTTTAATCATTGGAGATTGTAGATGCTTCAACCATTTTCCTTAGCAGACATTGTAAATGCTTCAATATTTTTCTAGGGATTTTAAAACTCAAAGTTTACTAGACATTGTAAATACTTTCATAATTTTCCTAAGCTTACTAAAGAGTGTAAATGCTTTAATAATTTTTTTAGGGATTTAAAGACCAAGCTTACTAAACATTGTAAATACTACAATCATTTTTTTATAGATTTAGAACCCAAACGTAATTAAAGACTTTGGAGATTTTAAAACCCAAGAGAAGTAAAGACTTTTGACCAAGGTGGTTGTTATTCAACATTCAAGAAAATTAAGCTTACTAGCCAATCAAATGCTTAAGACAGGTCCTTTAAAGAAAAGGACAACTGATGGATCTTAAAAAGCTATGTAAGTACTCAGAATGAAATTTGATAGACAATTTGTTCGTTACAAAGAAGTGATTTATCAATTAAATTTTTAAATTCAAAATATACACAAATTAATCATTAAAATTTTTAGAATTATAATTTATTTAATAAATTTAATATAATTATCAAATTTAAATAAAATCAATTTTTAATTTTTACTTTGGTATTATTTTTGTGTGATTAATATATGTTGGTTAATATTTGTACTGCTATATGTTTATATGTTGTAGTAAAGTTAGCTTTTTTAAGGTAAATATATTGATGTATATGTTTAAAAAAAATATTTATTTTAAAGATGGTATTCAGGTTAAATCTTAAAATTTTCAAGGCACATTGTCAATCGTCAAGTCATGAATATAACTTGAAATCATTAAAATAATATACTCATTATAAAGATAACATAGATGAGAAAAATAATTCACTTCATCTCACAACCACTTAAAAAAGAATTGACAAATAAAATTAAACATTATCTAAAAATATTTCATTACGTAATACATTATATTACATACCTAATTTTAGTTTTGTTCGTATACTTACAAAACAAACCTCGTAAACCATATGTTTGAAAAAATAAATGTATATATGAATCACGTTAATATACTTTATTATGTTAGAGAAGCTTTTATCTTAATTGATAAAAGATGATAAGTATCATTAAATGGAGTGTGTATTTTATGTCTTAATTGATAAAAAATGATCAATATCATTAAATGGAGTATGGATTTTATGTTTGTGGTACACATGATTATAAAAATGTGTATATTATTATATTTTGATTATAAAATTGTATACATTATTAGTTTGGAAGGTGGGTGATGGGTAGAGTGTTCAAGTGGGTGAGGATATTTTTAGTAGGGAGTAACACTACATATTTGTCATTCTTTGTTGTTTAATATGGTGATGCATAGGGTTTGTTTATATTTATTTAAATTGTTGTTCAAGTGATTTTAACAATGATGGGTAAGGGTGGAGGAATACACACTTTTTAGGTTTCAAGGGTGATTATGGTATTAGATGGAAAGCCTATATGAATTAACTAATTCATTGTCATGTGCAAATAAGTAATAGAAGGATTCTCTGGTTTGGGCATGTGATTTTTATGGTTGTTACTCTCAAAAATTGGGTTATGGAAAAATGATGGAGTCAAATCAAACACAGGAGCCAGTTTGGTGGTGGAGAGCGGTCTAGAAGTTCAATTGTCCAACGAAGGAAAAAAATCTTATGTGGCTTTTCCTATGTATTAAAGTTTTGAACTAGGATCATTTGCAAAGAAGAAATCAGGAGGGGCTTGGTAGATGTTATTTATGTAAAAATGTAGAGGAGACTAATTTCCATTTGATTGTAGAGTGTAGGTATGTTACTCAAGTTTGGAAGGACCTGGAAATTTTTATTCAAATGAGATGTTTATGGGATTGTACTACAATTCAAGACTGTCTCAGGAGATGGTGTCCTAACCCAGGATTTCAAGCAATTAGGAGTTTGCCACTAATTTTGACTTGGCAAGTTTGGATTCCTAGGAACCATTGACTCTTTGAAGAAACTATATCTCTCCTTTCATTTGCGCTAGTAGAATAACCTTTTCCTAGATTCTTTTTCCTGTCGAGAAGAAATATTTTTATTGATATATGGAAATTTATTTAGGATGGAGAGATAAAGTTTCTTCAAAGGAGAGATAAAGTTTATTCTACTGACAAGGTTATTCTACTGACAGGAGAGAAGGTTATTCTACTGACAACATCATCACATACTATAGGATAACAGAGAGACAATAATTACAATAGTACATTGGGGTAATGCATCTATACGTCACAGGAATTTTTTCACAATCACTAACTCGAACAGTTACTCTTCATTTTCTGCATCACATGATCACTTGATCCTTTTGTAGCAACGCTTCAATCCTTCGTAGCAACACTTCAATATTCTAGATCCTTTGCATTACTTTGATCCTTTGCAACAACACTTCAATCTTCTCGATCCTTTGCAGTAGCACTTTGATCTCTTGATCCTTTGTAGCAGCACTTCGATATTCTCGATCCTTTGCAGCAACACTTTGATCTTCTCAATCCTTTGCAGCAGCACTTCGATCCTTTCGATCCTTTCTAGCAGCACTTTAATCCTTTCTATCCTTTGTAGCAACACTTTGATCTTCTCGATCCTTTGCAGCAGCACTTCGATCTTCTCTATCCTTTGCAGTAGCACTTTAATCCTTTCGATCCTTTGCATCAGCACTTCGATCTACTTGACCCTTTCCTATTGTACTTCGATCCACTTGATCCTTTTCTATTGTACTTCGATCTACTTGATCCTTTGATGCCATGCTACCTGCAGTACACATGATCTATTTGTGGGATGATCAATCCTGATCACTTTAGGACCTAAGTCCAAGGATGATGCAATCCTCCATCAGCATGATCCATGAAATCGATTAGCTGAATCGTCTACAACTAAATGTAGATCTTGACCGCACCCAATTCCATCCCTATCGTCCATGAGGACTCATCGTAGACCATCCATAACACACAAGTTAGGACCACTCCCAAGTGAGTGTTATACTACAGTATCTACACTTGCGTGTAGGCATACTCTTCCAAGCAAGAGTATTGTCTGCAGAGAAGATCTCGACCGCATACACAATGTCGGCCCATCATATAGCATCCATACCACACAGGTTAGGAGAACTCCCAAGTGAGTGTTATACTACGACGCCCGTGAGGACTCATCATAGAGCATACATACAACTGAGGTTAGGGCCACTCCCAAGTGAGTGTTATTGTATAGAATCTACATATGAATGTAGGCATATTCTCCATATAAGAGTATAGTTTGCAAGGCAGATATCGACTGCATACACAATGCCAGTCCTGCCGTCCATGAGGACTCATCATAGAGCATCCATACCACTAAGGTTAGGACCACTCCTAAGCGGGTGTTTAATCTATGGTATACACAACTGAATGTGAGTACTCTCCATGCAAGACTAACATCTTGCAGGGTCATCCTTTAGCTAGTAAGGACCACTCTCATGCACAGAGTGTTATACCTGCCATCCTCAAGAGAGGATACTATCATCTACAAATAAATGCCAGACCATCATCACTGTCATCCATCATCGAAGTTGTTGGGCCGCTAAATTGACACTCTTTTCACCTCTTTACATCCTCAATATACACCTTTTTATCTCTTCATTTGATCCTTTTATCCCACAAATACTTCTCCCTTTTCACATATTCACCCAAAATATTCAACAAGTTATTAAGGTATGATAATTCATTAATTTCCTTTAATTTAATGTTTAAATGTTATTTCTAGAAGGATTTGTGACTAATTACATTTCTGTAGCATACTTTGATTTCTATAGTACACATTGGTATTCAGCAACCCTTGGATATTATGAAGATTCTCCACACGTGGCCAGTTCGTTCAAACAAACTCGAGCCTATCCATCTTCTATCTTGCCGATGGCTCATGCACAATCAATGCAATCTTCATCTCTAGGCACTACGTGCCATAGAGATGTAGATTTTCTATAAGATGACAAAGCAAATAATATCTCGAGCATGAAGAAGTTAGCTATTTTCACATGATGTAAATAGTTGCGCCATTAATAGAAGATAGAGTTCTTTGCTGTAAAATCAGAATTGGTTATCTCAGCCTGTGAGCTATATAAAGAGGGCCATAGATCGAAAATAGGGAGTTAGAAGACGTAGAGTGATATGTATAGAAGTATGTAAACAGAGATATGTACACAGAGATATTTGTATGGAGACTGGATAATGAATAAGAACAATTGTGTTTCCTTAGTGTTGGTTTTCTGAATTGAACAGAGGTCAACTTATATAATGTTATTCATGTTATTGTAAGTAGTGATGTATATGTCTTTTAGATTGTAATCAATTAGTTTTATGCTGTTATTATTTTCTTCATCTTAGAATTATGTTTGCAGTTTAGAAGTTAGTCTGAAAGTTACTTAAGGACTTGTGGCTTTCTTGGCAAGGATCCACCAAGAAAACCATAATCCCTTCTTTTGTAAATCTAGTTATTGTATAGAATAGAAGTGTTAATTGTTATTTTCTATCTTTGTTAAAAGAAGAATTGTAGTTAGTAAGCTTGTTAAGTGACTGTAAAAATAGATTTTTGAAGTTAGTCATCTTATTGTGTGATAGTTATGGAATAATATTCATAGCATTGGTTAGTTTAGAACTGAGCTCAGGTAATAGGATAGGTTGACTTTAAAAGTACTGTTTTAAATACTTAGTATTGTAGGTCTGATTTGTTTTGTTGTAGGTTTCAATTTCGTTTCCAAATCATATATTGCTTATGTAAAACTTGGTTCCCAATAAAATAGACTTCATTACACTTTCCTTTTAAATTGTAGGATATACAAATGGCATTTATTTTCGTTTTGGTTTAAAGCTGTAAGTTTATTCAATTCTGTTTTTTAAGATTAATTGTATTTATTCAACAAATTATATTTACTCTGTTTTAGTTTTAAAATATAAACTAGTTTGCAATAGTTTTGATCACATAAACAATTCATTTTTAAGATGAATCAGTAAGCACTGGAATAGTATTAAAACTTCTTAAAATCCATTAATGTAAGAAGAGTTTTCTAAATGATACATCAACTTCATAAGTTTGCTTTCTGCAACTTACTCTGTTTTCTGTGTCTTAGATCATTTTCTACAACTTATTTTGTTTTCTGTGTTGATAAATAGTTTTCTGTTTATTTCAAGTTTCTGAGTTATGTTAGATAGTTCTTATTTTATGCTTCTGTTTTAAAAAAAAAATTGAAGATAGTTTAAAGAGTATTTTCATTTCTGTAATTAGGATAGGATATGAATTTGAATGTTTTGTAGACGTGAGAGTATTCTAATTAATATTAGGACTTTACATTTGAATAAGTTTGATAGTTGTTAGATCGGGAGTCTTCTTATTTACCTTGAATAAATTCTTAGATTAGAATAATCCGCATTAGGGTAGATTAGGTTAGGATAGGCCTTAATCTTGCATATATAGTGTTTGCATCTCACAATCTTACCTCCCTGGGTTGACATTTAAGTGTTGTATTAGATAGCGAATATTTAGCCCAACATTTTTGGCATTGTTTCTGGGGAGGTGCTAAAGGAATTAGAGTCTAGATAGATAGGCTACTTCTATATTACACAACAAGGGGGAGGGGAGAACGGTAAGTCGAGAGGTAAGAACCTGCGCATCCACTATAGTAGGCTACCCCAAAACCTTGTTTTCCCTTTTCTGCACAAGTTTGTTTGATTTATTTAGAGTGTCAAATATAGATAGTTTAATCTCGCATAGTTAGTTTCAAGCATTTAGAGTCTAGATAGGTTTTTTTTATATTACACAACAAGGGGGAGGGGAGAACGGTAAGACGAGAGGTAAGAACCTGTGCATCCATTATAGTGGGTTGCCCCAAAACCTTGTTTTTCCTTTTCTGCATAAGTTTGTTTGATTTATTTAGACTATGTTTCCTTTTTTCAAATGTAGATAGCCTACTCTCTCGCATAGTTAATTTTAAGTATCCATGTTTTTGAAATTTAGGTAGTTTCCTTTTCCTCTAGTTACTTTTGATGCAAGTGTGTTTTTCTTTTAATAGTATGCAAGAGTGCTTTTTCTTCAGCAAAAGTTGGATTTCTTTCAAGTAGGAATGTTTTTTTAAGTTTATGGTTTCATCGTAGAAAGTTGGATTGATTTCATTTTAATTGCATATTAGATATTGGGTCAGTTTTACACTCACAATATTTAATTCTAGTTCCTTTGCTTCTGAGTTAATTTTACATTTATGTAATGAATGCATTTGATTTTCTGCATACATGATTTTTCTACAAATAGTTTTAAAATTTGAACTTTAAAAACATTTGGGTGCTATAAGAACCATGTTACTAACCCACCTGTGAAGCAGGACATTTGAACCAGTACAAGTTTCAATATGTTCAAAAATTTGTTGAGCAGAGAAGGGCTTATTACTACAAAGGGTTTCTTTAATCCTTGTTGCAGCATTAGGTCCATATCTGAAGAAGAATCCATCTTCCAAAGCAAGCAGCAGATCCATAATTATCCTCAGCATGAATACCTTGACCTATACATTCCTCATTTCTTATTTGCTGAGGGAGCTCAAGAATCAGGGAAAGAAGCTAAAGAAGAAGAAGAACTAGAACCTGAAATTACAGAATTTCTTGCGTGCCTGGTACCAGAGGAAGAATATCAACTTGGCTTAGAAATTAAGGATACGAAATAAGAAATCCAAGCTGGTCAAGAATCTATTAAGTCATGGACTGAGTCATTTTTTCAGTTCCAACCTTTTACTCTTCAACAATTTTTGAAAACCAGATCATATAGAAAGCTAGTTCCTCATATCATGGTGTTTATTCACATGCAGTATGTGAACAATGATGTTTTAGAAATCCTGATTCGTAGGTGGTTACACTAGAAGTACTCATACACTTGAAAGAACATTTCCACTTCCAGTAGCATAGGGTAGTTTAGGAAATAAAAATAAAAGAAAGAAAAAAGTAAAGAGAAAAATAAAGCTCTACTGTGAAAACCAGTTTTCTGGCACAGTTTAGCAAGGGTCTAGTTAGAAAACCAAGTGACTGGCTGGCTATGCCCCATAATGAAGTTTGTTGGTGATACTTCATTTCTGCAAAAATATCTTTTGTTATGTGCTCAGCTGGATGATGGGAGATTTATTAAGGCTCTTCTTTCAGCAAGTTTCAACCCATCAACTTCAAAACATTTTATGGGTTTGAAACTTGAGACATTTTTAGGTACCCTGGAGCCTGCATGCCTCAATGGCAGGAATCCTTGTCATTTGATAAGGAAATTCATTAATGTTTCTTGGCAAGAGAATTCTACAGTTCATTCAACTCCAAAAAATATATTCATGACTGTTGGGATGTACCGAGTGCCTTGATTTCCATTAACATTAAAGGTGAAATATCTCGCATTGGTTAACAACTCTCCTCATTGGTTGGTAATCCAATGATTTATATCTATGTTTGACATAAATAAATTTATTCACATAGACAGAATTTCACAAGGGAAGGATGTGGATGAAAACCTTGCAGTTCTTTGATCATGGATAATTCTCAATGGTTGCAGCCTTCATTTTCGATACAGAGTAGCCTATTCTTTTTTACAGGAATCCAATAACATTCAGCATAGTAAACAAACTCTTATAAGAAATATTCTCAATTTTATAGCAGCGCAACCTTTACAAGCAAAGCAGGAGCACCTTGTCATAGAAACTCCACTCTACCACAGAAACTCCATTTTGTCACAGAAATGGCAACATGTAGTAGAAACTCTTGACATTCAAAGTACTTTTGAATAATTTGGTCCTGTAAGGTAATATCAATATAAGGTAACAATCCTTTCTTTGAAATATATTTTTGCATTAAATTTAAGGAAATTTTATCATGAATTATACCTACGTACTTTCTAAGCCCATGCCCTCATATGATTTTTCCTATACTCTCGTTTTACCTTTAGTTGTCATCATCATATTTTAATTTTACCTTACCTCTCTCAATCATCATTAGATAATCATCCCTATACCTTATAAACGAATATTCATCTCTATGGCATGAAGTGCCTAGAGATGAAGATCTTATCCCTTTGAAAACATAATTGCATTCTCTTATCCATGCAACCTTTGATTTTCCTACACAACATTTCATCATTTCACTGACAGTTCAAAAATTTTCATGAGTTGTTTTGTACCATGTACCTAAATGATTATCAAATATGGGGATTATGAATTACCATTATATCCATTGCATTAGAATCCTCGAGAACTCTGTTAAACACTTGTTTTATACCTGTTCAATAACCCTTACCATTTTTCCCAGTTTTGGATTCATCTTCTGTTTTCGGCCTGAGTTGTAATCTCAGAGAAAATTATGGGGTAGAAGGGAGTTGCACACCATGAACCAAATTTTGGCTCTATATTAGAAGGTTTTCCCATATTCAATGCATGCAAGGAAATATTTGAAGGCATCTGGTATCAGTTTTTCCAGAATTTTCAGGGGCATGATGACAACATTACACTGAAATTCACCCAGGGATTTGATGGTAAAGTCGTCCACATTGGCGATTTTATCATGGCGGTTTCAGAGAAAACAATTGTCTGAGCCACTGGTTTGACTCGTCATGGAGAGTGTTGGCTTAAGAATAAACCCATAGAACACACGGTCTGCACCAAGTTTTTGAAAGAAGAGCATGAGTCTGTGAGCTGGAAGAAGGGTTTTCCTCGGGACTGGATGCAAGCTTAATGTCATAATCTTCTCTATGTCTTGCAGAATTATTTGACCTGCAAAGGAAGGTATGTCACCACCCTAAACTACCATATCCTCCTACTGTTGCATTTTGAAGCAGAACTAGAAATGAATTTTCCTTTTTTCCTCTACAAGAGTTTAGTTAAGATGTCGAGGAGGGTTCAAAAGAATAATGGTAACCCCTTTAACAGTCTTTATCATCATGGGTTGGTCAAAATTATTATTAAGGATGAACTGCACCTCCGAAAGGATAGTTGGGTAAATTTTGTGGAGAGAATTCAGGGTCTTCCTTCGTCTGCAAACCCTCATTCTCCACACATTCCTATTTCTCCTTAGTCTGAAGGTCGTGAATTAGCATTCATCCCTAATCCAGAGCCAGAACCACCCCTAATTAAACTTTTCTCCTCTGTATTACAAAAAATCAAAAAGAAACGACCTCAGCTAAAAGTCCCTAATGTCGTAGAATCCCCAATGCATCGTCGAACCACCAAAAGCATGACCAAACAGTTCATTAAAGCCTCCAATTTAGCCCTCAATGTACAGCCATCTATTTTTTTATCTTGAGGATTCTACTGATTCAGAGCTAGGTCTTCCTGAGAAAAATACACTAAGTACACTTCCTCCATCACCGCCTCAGGGATTCAATTTTGTACATGCTGAACCTTTTGATTTCATCCTTCCTGATTTTGGTTCTGAACCTATGCATGAATATCTTCCTGTTCCAAAATGCGGCCATGTAGAATATGATCCTAAACTGTTTAACCCTCAACAATTTGATTATGGGTCTTCTGATGATCATTCGCTTATACAAGAACCCTATGATGAGCATATACCTGAAGTCTCAGCCACTTCAGCCATTCCTTCTGCAATTGCTCAGCCGAGGAAGAAAAATAAGACGATTAGAAAGCTTAAGGCAGTGATCAGGTCATATGAATGAACCCAACAAGAACGAGATCTATTGCTTGTAGAGACTGAGACATATAATGAACAATGGAGAGCTTATAGTATTAAGCTCCTACAAAATAATGAGAAATTGAAAGGAAAGCGTAAAAAAGCAGTTATAGGTATAAAACGACTTCAGAAATTAGTAAGGAACTGGAGAGTTGAGGCCTGTAAGCACTTGTCTCATATCAATATGTTGAAAAAGAAATTAAAATATTGATCAAATCCAACTGGTAGGAACTTGAACATTGTGGTAAATGCCACATAATCCTTGTCGGTAGCATTGAAGCACAGTTTTGAAATTTTGAAGACTTTATCTAGTATGTTTGCATGAGGACATGCAAATACTCAGGCGTGGGAGTATATGCGAGTATAATAAATTTTCCAGGAAATAGGACAGTGAAGCATTGGATATCTTTGATTTCGTCAGCAAGGTTAAAAATCAGTGTTGAATCTTTTTGAGATTTTGGAAAGACATGTTTGCATGAGGACATGCAAATACTCAGGCATGGGAGTATGTTGGGCCACTAAATTGACACTCTTTTCACCTATTTACATCCTCAATATACACCTTTTTATCTCTTCATTTGATCCTTTTATCCCACAAATCCTTCTCCATTTTCAAATATTCACCCAAAATATTCAGCAAGTTATTAAGGTATGATAATTCATTAATTTCCTTTACTTTAATGTTTAAATGTTATTTCTAGAAGGATTTGTGACTAATTACATTTCTGCAACATAATTTGATTTCTGCAGTACACGTTGGTATTCAGCATCCCTTGGATATTATGAATATTCTCCACACATGGCTAGTTCATTCAAACAAACTCAAGCCTATCCATCTTCAATCTCGCCAATGACTCATGCACAATCAATGTAATCTTCATATTTAGGAACTACGTGCCATAGAGATGTAGATTTTCTATAAGATGACAAAGCAAGTAATATCTCGAGCATGAAGAAGTTAGTTATTTTTGTATGATGTAAACAGTTGTGTCATTAATAGAAGATAGAGTTCCTTGCTGTAAAATCAGAATTGGTTATCTCATCCTGTGAGCTATATAAAGAGGGCCATAGATCGAAAATAGGGAGTTAGAAGATGTAGAGTGATATGTATAGAAGTATGTAAACAGAGATATGTATACATAGGTATTTGAATGGAGACTGAATAATGAACAAGAACAATTGCAATGCATTAGTGCTGGTTTTCTGAATTGAACAGAGGTCAACTTATATAATTTTATTCATGTTATTGTAAGTAGTGATCTATATGTCTTTTAGATTGTAATCAATTAGTTTTCTGTTGTTATTATTTTCTTCATCTTAGAATTATGTTTGCAGTTTAGAAGTTAGTCTTAAAGTTACTTAAGGACTTGTGGCTTTCTTGGGAAGGATCCACCAAGAAAACCATAAGTCCTTATTTTCTAAATCTAGTTCTTGTATAGAATAGATATGTTAATTGTTATTTTCTATCTTTGTTAAAAGAAGAATTGTAGTTAGTAGGCTTGTTAAGTGACTGTAAAAATAGATTTTTGAAGTTATTCATCTTATTTTGTGATAGTTATGGAATAATATTCATAGCATTGGTTAGTTTAGAACTGAGCTCAGGTAATAGGATTGCTTGATTCAAAAAGTATTGTTTTAAATACTTAGTATTGTAGGTCTGATTTTTTTTGTTGTAGATTCAAGTTCTATACCTGATTTATTTTGCTGTAGGTTTCAATTTCATTTCCAAATCATATATTGCTTATGTAAAACTTGTTTCCCAATAAAATATACTTCATTACACTTTCCTTTTAAATTGTAGGATATACAAATGGCATTTATTTTCATTTTGGTATAAAGCTGTAAGTTTATTCAATTCTATTTTTTAAGATTAATTGTATTTATTCTGCAAATTATATTTACTCTGTTTTAGTTTTAAAATATAAACTAGTTTGCAATAGTTTTGATCACATAAACAATTCATTTTTAAGATGAATCAGTAAGCTCTGGAATAGTATTAAAACTTCTTAAAATCCATTAATGTAAGAAGAGTTTTCTAATTGATACATCAACTTCATAAGTTTTCTTTCTACAACTTACTCTGTTTTTTGTGTCTTAGTTCATTTTCTACAACTTATTTTGTTTCCTGTGTTGATAAATAGTTTTCTATTTATTTCAAGTTTCTAAGTTATGTTATATAGTTCTTAGTTTATGCTTCAGTTTTAGAATTGTTTTTTATGATAGTTTAAAGAGTATTTTCATTTATGTAATTAGGATAGGATATGAATTTGAATGTTTTGTAGACATGAGAATATTCTAATTAATATTAGGACTTTACATATGAATAAGTTTGATAGTTGTTAGATTAGGATTCTTCTTATTTACCTTGAATAAATTCTTAGATTAGAATTATCCAGATTAGGGTAGATTAGATTAGGATAGGCCTTAAGCATTCATATACAGTTTTTGCATCTCACAAGCTTACCTCCCTAGGTTGACAATTAAGTGTTGTATTAGATAGTGAATATTTAGCCTGATAGAATTCAATCCCATCATTACTCCCCCTTTCCTGGGAAGTTTCATATTATAAACCTACTCCCCCTTTGTCCAAGGAGGGTTCATGTCTTCGACCTGATATTCCTTTTCAAAGAAGGTCTATTCCTTCATCATATGTAGTCCCATCACTTTTCCTCATTGACAGGAAAGTCCTTTCGAACTACACCAAGCTTGTTATGGAAGTATTCAAACTTCACTTAAGATAGAGGCTTGGTCAGTACATCAGCAACTTGCTCATCAGTACTCACATACTAGAGCTTGATGGCTCCCTTTTGTACCATATCACTTATATAAAAATATCGAATTTCTATATGCTTCGATTTGTCATGGAACACTGGATTCTCTATCATCTTTATACAAATCTGGTTGTCATAGAAAATTACTGTGGTGTCCAAATCCATGTCAAATATTCCTGACATCGGCTTTCGAAGCCATATCGCTTTACAACAAGCAGAGCAAGCTGTAATGTCCTCCGATTCAGCCGTACTGAGAGAAACACTGGATTGTTTCTTACTAAACCATCAGATCATGATGGATCCAAGAAAATAACATCCACTTGAGGTGCTCTTTCTATTTGTGGCACTTACTTCCCAATATGAATCCGTATACCCATAGAAATTGTATTCATGATCTCTCCCATAGTACAGTACCAGATCAATCGTACCTTTTAGGTACCTCATCACATGATTTGCATCTATCAAGTGAACCCGTCTATGTTTAACTAGATAATGACTCAAGGTGTTCATAGCAAAGCATATATCTAGCCTTGTGTTTGTCGTATACATTAATGACCCAATAATATGTATATAGTGAGTCATGTCCACTAGCTTGGATGTCTCATCAGACAACAGCTTCAAGTTGGTTTCCATGGGTGTGGCCATGGATTTACAATCCAACATATCAAATCTTTTCAAGATTTCTACTGCATATTTTCACTAATTCAAAAATATTCTTTTCAATATTTCTACTACATTATTTTCCATAGGAAATAATGCGTCAATCCAATATCTTTCATCTCGAATTCTTCAGCTAGCTTCTTCTTGCAATCCTTGATATGTTTCTCATTTTCAGTAAGAAATAGATCATCCACATACAACAATAGTATGACTGGTTCATCATCTATAATATTCATATAAATATTAGGATAACATTTACTCTTAGTAAATCCCAAGCTTGTAAAGAAGCTATATATTCTACCATACCAAGCTCTAGGATCTTGCTTTAGTCCATATAGAGCCTTTTTCAACTTGCATACATGAGTCGCTCTGTCTTCGACTTCAAATCCTTGTGGTTTTTCGATGTAAACCTCTTCCTCAATCACACCATTAAGGAAGGTTGTATTTACATCCATTTGGTGTAAGTCCCATTTCATCATGGAAGCAAGTCCCATGATAGTTCTGATGGAAGTGTACCTTGCTACTGGAGAAAATTTCTCTTCATAATCGATCCCCTCTTTCTGAGAGAATCCTCTAGCCACAAATCATGCTTTGTACTTATCAATACTTCCATCTGTGGCATGTTTTATCTTGTAGATCCATTTCGAAGATACCACATTCTTGTTTTCTGGTTTGGGAACAATATCCCAAACATCATTCTTCATAATTGACTGGTATTCTTCCATCATTGCTTCAACCCATTCTTTCTTCTATGTAGATTCCTCATAGTTGGTGGGTTCTTGATCTACAAGGTCACACATCAAAGCTACATAACATGAATATGGCTTTGATCTTTTGCTGGTTCTTATGGAGCCTTCTGGTGCCCCATATATTTATGCTTCTTGTATGATTTCTCTTACCCAAGAAGGTTTTCTCTTTCAAGAGATATACACAGTAGGGGGATCTTGAGGATCTAGCATGTGATGATATTTTGATGCTACTATTTCAGGATTTGGTTCAACTTATGTCCTTCTGGGAGGTACATATTCTTCATGTACTTCTTCAATTTGACACCTTATAGACTTCTTAAGAGTTGTCTCTTCTTCGAATGTTACATACCTACTAATCTCGATATGATGGAATCATAAAATGTATATCTTGAATAATTTGGAGACTTCACAGTTTCCTACAAATATACCCTTCTTACCAGAAGGATCCAATTTGGTCTCTTCTCTTTCCGAATATGTACATATACTAGACAGCCAAATATCTTGAGATGGCTTACTTCAGGTTTCTTTTCGATATGCATATATTCAAGAGTCTTGAATCCAAGAGCACTATGAGATCATTTATTTTTCACATATACGGTTGTTCTTGAAGCCTCATCCCATAGGTTCATAGGGAGGTCTTGGTCATGACTCATGGTCTTCACTTCTTCCATGATAGTTCTATTCTTTCTTTCTGCAACACCATTTTGTTGGGGATTATAGGGAGTGGTTAGTTCCCTCTTGATTCCTACCTCCTTAAAGAATGCTTCAAAATTCCTTTGAAGTGTATTCTCCACCATTATCTGATCTTAGTGTCTTGATTCTCTTTTCTGACTGGTCCTCTATCAAGGCTTTGAATTCCTTGAACTTCCCGAACACTTCACTCTTATTCTTCAAGAAGTATATCCAAGTCTTTCTTAAATAATCATCAATAAATGTCACATATTACTCATATCCACTCAAGGATGTGGATGGAATAGGACCACATACATCAGAATGGATTAGTTCCAATGTACCTTTAGTCTTTGTATCACTTTTTAGAAATGGATTCTTGATGTTCTTTCCCTATGCACATCCCTTACAAGTTC
Source organism: Pseudotsuga menziesii (assembly GCA_001517045.1). Classification (NCBI taxonomy): domain Eukaryota; kingdom Viridiplantae; phylum Streptophyta; class Pinopsida; order Pinales; family Pinaceae; genus Pseudotsuga; species Pseudotsuga menziesii. Next base: position 191,673 of record LPNX010963285.1, on the reverse strand, counting down.
CATCATGTCCGATCTTCATATCTGGTAACCTTGTTACCACCTTTCACACATAGGGAAATTCTTTGTAGTTGATGTGAGCAAGTCTCCGATGCCACGGTTCACTTAATCCGGTAGTCTCATGGACAAGGGTTGTCTTTGGATGTCCTTTGAGCTTATACAATCCTCCTTCTTCTTCTCCAATCACTATAGCATCTTCAAGTGTCTTTCCTTTGGACCACATAAGTACTTGTCCATCTATAAAAAAAACTCTATACCCTTTCTTATCTAGAGCTGAGATGGAGAGTAGGTTCTTTTTCAAACCTAGTACATACAGTACTTCCTTCATCTTCATGGAGGTCCCAAAGTCAAGTTTGTAGCTTGATTCATCAATACCTTTGATGGGATATTGATAATCATCTCCCAATGATACCTTCTAGGGAGAGTTCTTCTCTTCAAGTCTTGACAGAGTTTTCTTCTTTCCTATAATGTTCTTAGAGGCACCACTATCAATAAGCCATGTATCTTCTCCAGGTGTTACAGACCCAGAGAGTGTAGAGAATAACACATATTCTTCTACATCTCCACCTCTAGTTCTCTTTCAAGGTCTTTCTTCATCCCCATATTTGGATAGATGAGAATGATTCCTTTTGTTGTTGTTCTTCTTCTTTGGTAATGGACATTCTCTAGAAAGATGCCCTATCTTATGACAGTTGTAGAATTTATACTTTGAGTAATCCTTCGTATTCTTCTGGAATTTCTTCTTTGAAGGCTTATGATTATTCTTCTTGAAGTTTGGTTGTTTTCTTCCTTTAGTATGGGTAGCTAGACCCTGATCATATTCTATGAGGAGAGCTTCTCTATGGGATACTCTAGCTTCTTCTTGTATGTAATCTTCCCATACTATGTCAAACTTCATACCTTTTCTGGCACACAAAGTTTGGATGAATGAGTCCCAAGGTTTAGTGAGGTCATTGATAGCAGTCATAACCAATTCATCCTCATCAAGGGTATCTCCAATAGCAATTAGCTTCTCTTTGATATGGGAGACCCTTGTGAAGTAATCTTGAATAGATTCTCCTTTGATCATTTTGGTGCCCTTCAATTGAGCTCTCAAATTCATCTTTCTATTGATGTTCTTTCCTTCATACATTCTGGAAAGTGCATCATACATTTTCTTAGGTGTATTCTTAGATGACATCTGAGGGATCAAGTGATCCTTAATGGAATCAACAATGATCCTCATTGCCTTGATTAGGTCTTGTTCATGCTTCTCCTTAGATTCAGCTTCTTCGAGTTCTATAATCTCATCCTTGATGTACTTCTCAAGACCATTCTCTTTCAGAATGAGGCCAATCCTATACTTCCAAGCCAGGAAGTTTTCTAGGCCTTCCAATTTGTCCTCAAGCTTAGTGCTTGGATCTGTCTTGTATAGTAGGTCACTCAAAAATGAAATTTATCAAAACAAGAGATTGACCTTACTAGTATATACGCTTGAAGGAGGTGATTTGGTTGATCCAACTACTTTCTAGAGATCCCTAATCTTCAGTCTTAAAATCCTACTTGCGAGGTTGCAGCACTGCAGAATTTATGGTTCTGTTTTACTGTAGTTTTTTGGTTCACTTTCAAACTAGGGTATGGATTTCCTGGAGATCCAACCACCCAAAAAATTTGATCTAGGTCTCACTACATGCGTTCTAGGAGGGCGCAACTTTCTATGCAAGAAGATATTCAAAACTCCAACTTTTGCAAAAACCCTGATTTCTTCCAGAGAGGGAGGAGGGATAATTTCACCTTGTGAAAGATTCTCTAATCAGGTTAGCTCTAATACCATGTCAAAATTTCATATTCTAGACTAGATTCAATAGTATTCAATTCAACAATCACAGCAACATCATATCAAGAATCACTGATATAAACACAATCACAATATAGACATAGAATTTATCATGGGAAACCCTCAAGGGGAAGAAAACCCAGTAAAACTTCCTC
>LPNX010963285.1:120640-169559 GCA_001517045.1 Pseudotsuga menziesii | reverse complement strand
ACTAGAACGAGGGGCATTAGGTATAATCTCATATAACAAACCAGACTGAGCATAGATCAAGTCTAGTTCCTGTGCCCTAAATATGGCTTGTTCCTCATTTTTCACTCCGGATGTGGAGACATCCTTCGCGATATATGGTAATAACGATTTGAGGAACCACTCAAGGAGGAATTCATGCAGTATAAAGGCTTTGATTAATCTCTTCCGTCTACGCCACTCTTGAATATGATCAGAAATATGGGTGGCTTTATCTTGCCGAAATGTATACAAGAGTTCGGTACCGACATCATATTGTACTGGTAGCTGGAAGTGATTAAGGAAAGTCATCGCAAGATCATCGAACAAAGTAAAGGCACCCCTAGGTAACTCTATGTACCATTTCGCCGCAGGCCCTGTAAGGGTGCGTTGAAATAGTCTCAAGCGGACTGAGTCCTGATGCAATGAATTGGAAGAGCACCATAGGTGGAATGTTGTAACGTGTTCACTCGGATCCTCTCCTGGTTTTCCTTCGAACTTAGGTATGTCCGAAGGAAGCTTGGTAGGGACAGCCGGCCAAGCCGGGTCATGAGCCACAGGATCGTTCGTAAGTCTCGATAAGTCAGGTAAATTGAGTGTCGTGAGGAAAGGGAGCTTAGCATGATGAGGTTTAGGGACCGCTCCTTGGTTCACATAGGATTGATTACCACCATGAACTTAGCCATAGTGACCTCCTCCTGTATGACCCGTATAGGGTGGCATGGAAGTTGCATAATAAGGTGGACCTTGACTAGTAGGAGCTACAAAGCCATAGTTGGGAGAGTAAGCAGGTTGTGAATACCTGCCTCCATAAGGTTGAGAGACCTGACCATACTGCGCCCCATAGTAGGGTCCATAGGTCATCGGCTGCGATGGCCCATGAGACACTCCATAGGTAGGAATATACATTCCAGAAGTAGGAATATACATACCGGAAGTAGGGATATATGTCGAAGAAGTAGCAACTTGACCTCTAGAAACATGAACATAACCTCCCGAAACAACGGGTGGTATGTAAGCTTGAGACACAACTGGTCTAGTAATCGCAGTACGGATCTGACTCGTAGCTACATGACGACTCGAAGGACCACGAGAGTAAGGTGGAGGATTCGCATTTGAAGAACTTGGAAGCGAGGACGAAGGAATCTCTGTAAGAAGATATGTGCTAGTTCCTATCGTCACTCGTCTAGAACCTGGTATCGCTATGGGATCACTAACTCTAGACCTAGAAGGTACGTAAGATGGAGCTTCCACCCCTGGGATGGAAGGTGCAATGTGACTAGTACTCCCAAACCTCTCCGCAAGGTAAGGCATGGGAATGCCCCCAGGTATAGTGTTAGGATCAAAATCGGATTCAACATGAAATGTCAAATCGGGCATAGAAAAACCAGTGGTAACATAACCACCATAGCTGGTGCTAGGAGGGTCAAAGTGAGTCTCGGCATCTTCCGGCATTCCATACCGGTATCTGGTCAATGGGGAATCTGGCCTAGTAAAAGTAGGTCTATCATGTAAAGATCCTATCTGGGAAATAACGGGACCAATCTCAGCTAGGTCAGGTGAGGGATCATATGTAGGAGTAAGTTCCCCATCGTCAATACGAATAGGAGGAGGTGGGTCAGGAATAATCTCTGAATGATCTTCCATGGTGTGTGAATCAATGTGTGACACAGTCCGCTTGGACCGACTAGGCCCCTCTCCCAAAGGAGGAGGAGAAGTGGGAGGCGGAAGTCCTGCTAACTGACGAGAATGGCGCAGAACCGCACCCGACTCCACAATGACTCAACAAAAAAGCAAAGACTCTCTATTTACGTCAACCCTAGGCCAACTAGCATACACAGAGCAATCACTATCAAATCTAAAGCCAAAAGCAAGCAAACAAGGGCTGGATAAGTGAGCTCCCGAATGTGGCCGGTATGTCTCGCCTAGGAGAGGCTTGAGAGGCCCTTGTCACCACAAGCAGAGGTTCGAAACCAATTATTGTGGCCCTCAGCTTCAACGCGTATAGCGACTGTGCTGTCCGACCCCAACCTAGCCGGGACACATGCAGAATAACCTCTACACGTACCCCCTCGATATCCTAGGTAAGGTTACTAAGGTCACCTCAATATAATCAACGCTCATCCGGACAGTCACAGGCGGGGTTGACCGTATGGGCAGGGTAGCAAAGCCCGAAACTCCCGAAAGAGCCCCCAGATACGAATACAATCCTGGCTATATCGCCGGTGCTACACAATTACCAACCAGGGGTTATCCCAATCAACAACCGCTCACACTGCCTAGTGCTTGACTCCCTTTTGAGAGGAGCTTCCTGAGAACGCTGGTTATATAAAGGATTTCACACACTCCCTGGACAGACACCTAGTTGTTGTAGTTTAGTGATCTTGGAGAATTAACTTTCAATGAACTATTCCAAGATCCTAAAACCTAAGCTTGTTGGTGCACCCTAAAAAGAAAAAGAGTGTAATTCATTTTATTTAGCGTTGATTTTAGTTTGACTTTATCTACTCAAAAATAGGATATGGTCGTGCAACTAATGGTGTTATGACGCAACAAGAAGTAAAATGCACACCTAACAATCAATGCAAATGCATTGTGTCCATGAAAACAGGGTATGCGTACTACGTGAATGCACAATTTCTTCTTCAAATGCTAAATGCAAATTTCCCTATATGAATTCCTAACTATTACTCCAAAGCAAATCTAGATCTAATGCAAGTACAATGCAAAATGCATAATGCAATGCATGATGACAAGCAAATATTTAGGATTTTTTGAAAATAAAGAGATACAAAAAGCAAGAGAATGATTTTAACCACCCCAGACTCTGCAAGCACACATAAACAGCATTCCAGCAAAGAACTAAGGCAAAAGGACTCTAATGCACTAATCTCAAACAAAAAATCAAAGATGCCATGACAAGAACTTTCCTAAAAGAAAACATTTAGGCTAAAAAAAAAATGTTTCTGGTCAAAAACAGAGGCCTTAACAGACTCAGGCAGTGCCAAAGGAGGCTCAGCAATTAACAGCATTCACCCAGCAATCCACAATCTTCCACAAAAAGGTAAAAAACCAGGGTATATGCGACTGTGCGCAGTGAACCCGCGTGTATACGCGTAAATTCCAGAAGAACCCGCGTGTATACGCGACTGTAAGTGACAAACCCGCGTACATGAAGAAAAATATGCAAAAATTTTAGGCAAACAGACAGGCTGAGACTAAATTCACACCAATCAGGCTCTACCAGGAATACATGCCCCCATACCCGACACAGAAACAAGAGAGAGAGAGCACTTCAAATACATTGAATGCCAAAAGATCAACCCCCAAAGGACAATTACTAGGAACTCCCCAGCGGAGTTGCCAATTCTGTTACGGAGAGAAATTCCTATGGCTTGGGGTACCACAACAGACAGCTAGACTCCAGAAATAAATCTCCCCCAATATGAAATAGAAATAAAAACATCTAACACTAAAGGATCGAACCTCGTACCTTATTCCGTACGGTTGAAGTAGATCCCCATTGAGCTTTCCAATCTTCAGCTTGAATTGTTATAGCACGTCCTCAACGACAAGTAAACAATACAAGCATACTATATTTCATGGTGTTATATCTATTCTAGCATATATAATCAATAATGTATAAGCATTTGACATATTCCAATGGATGCAACATTCATTCAAATACACATTACTGGACAGGAAAAGATATTTCTATTAATGTGAATCAGAGATTACAAGTGACAACCTCTGACGGCACATCTGCGAACCGGAGAAACTGAATCCCCCACTTGGGCCTCCACCACCTCAATCCTCCATCACTCCGATAGCAAGCTCACTAACAATGGCAATATTGGGAAGAACACAACAGTGCTCCAAAGGGACAAAGGGATGCAGACTCAAGTATAGTTCTGGCAACAATGGACTATAGTTTCGGTACTCCCAATTCTCTCTTATGCTTTCAATGTCTCAATGGTTCCTTATATAGCTTTCCAAAGTGATACTGAAAGGTCGAATCCGTGAGATCTCAAGGCATATGGAAGGCCAGGAGTCATATGAGTCGGATTCAAGGCAAGGAACGGTCCAACAGTTTTGGATTATGCACACATCCCGATGTACGCAACTATAGAGGGAATATCCACGTATGTACGCGGTTATCGGGGAAAAGGATGCGTATATCATTTTTGTAATGTTTTTAGGGATGGTCAATGATACATCAAAAGACAATAAAGGGTCCATAGGGAATAATGAGTCTGCAGCGAGATAGGGGAAGGCCATACAATGTGTGATTCACCTAGTGTGATGAAATCCGCTATAACAGGGGGGTCTGTTGAATCAGGAGGACAAAGATACCCTAATCAGGATGGAAGGTGTTAAGACTGAAACTGTACCCATTTTTTGTTTGTTTTTTCTCAAATGTTTAGTCCTTATTTACTTCTCATTTGGAGCTTGCTTTAAGTTTTAATGATTTTAAATTCCTTGAGGTTATAGTTTTTGTTTTAATTTATTTTATCCTTTCTTAAGGTTTTACGTAGTGGCTCATTAAGTAATATACATATTTTCAAAGTCTTGAAATGTAGTTTTGAATTACTCCAATGCTTATATATCCTAAGGATAACTTTTATGTTGAGCATGTTTGCAAAATCTTTCATGTTGAGGCATTCTCGCAACGCAAAATTCAAAATATATACACTAGAGTGCTGCAGGAATCTTGAATCATTGGAAAGAGTGGTCGATTGATGGTAGAACATGTCTCGTTGCAGTCGATGAGGTTGGCAGACTTCCAGACAGCTATTAAATATATCATAACACATGTACAAAGCCTTTTTTAGTATATCATTACACATGTACAAAGTTGTTGTGAATATAATTGAGGAAATCGTGGATTTCAACTGCCACGATTTCAAGTTTGAGGTTATGAATCTCACTGCTGCAGACACGTAATTTGAAGGTTCTTGAATTTTCCAAAAGAAGTGAATTATCCAATTTTATGGTAGAGATATGGGGAAGAGTGGAAAGATTAAGAGGTTCGATCCCACAGACACTAGTTGGGCCACAAAATTCCAAGAATGTGCAATGTTGTTTAGGGAAGCAGGGTGGTTTAGTTTTCTTAAGAGGATCACTTTTTTAATGTTGAATTTTCACATCATTTCGCTCATAATCTCATCAATGGTGTTGTAACATTTAACACTCTCAAGTTTGAGCTTGAGCTCATAGAGGGTTTAGTAGCTAAAGCCACCGGTATTCAGATGGATGGAGAATCCTGGTTCAAGAAGACCTCCTTCCATTTCATTTCTAATGATTTCTTATTGCTAGGAAATGAAACCCTATACTGGAGCAAAGGGGTTCACTTAGCAAATTTTACGCTAGAATGGAGAGAAGCAATTGGAATTATACAAAGCTATATTACATGCGATGGCAGGTTCGCATTAGTGTTTAAATGTCATGTTAGATTTTTACAGCACTTGAACCAGCAATCCAGGATGAATTTGACCTTCTTTCTTATAAAAAGACTCCAAAAAATGTCGAATCGAATCAAGGGACATTTTGACCATACAAACCAATCGATATTTCACCATGGTTTGATCAAATTAATCATTTGTACAATTTTGCAGAAGAAGAATAGAAGCTGGGATCATTTCTTATTTTGGTCAGGTTTTACCATCAAGAAGAGTTATCATGTAAAGAAAATCCTACCTAAGAAACAATATGGTTTTGTTAAAATATTTAAGAGAGATATGATTGAAGAATTAGTATAGGACAACCCTCAGAAATCTAGTTCATGTCAAAGAGTTGAAGACCCTGGCAATGAAGATCATGAAATAGCATTGGAAAATGAGCAAGGGTACATTTTGGAAGATGAAACAATGGATATACACTTGATTTGAAGCCTGAGGAGGGTATTAGTTCAATAGAATAGAAGCAGAATGCAATATTTGCATAGGAAAACCTAACCATAGTATATGTTGCAGTTGATACGAAGCATGTTTCAAGCTCCATATTTTAAGGCATATATAAAGTCTTTCATGCAGCTGAAAAAACCAAGATGGAGGCCAAAGAATAGAGCTACAAATAAGCTTAGATTAAACATGAAAATAATATTGAACCCTAAACTGAAAAAATAGAAGATCACAGTCATTCAAGATTCTTCAAGTGAGGCGAATGAGGAAAGTGAAGAAAACTTGAGCTCATGACAAGATTACATTCAAGAAGATCATTTAATATCATTATAACCAGTTCAAGTAAACCATGAATTTTCAGAAGAGCAAGTTACTCCCATTATAGAACAGGGTATGACTTTAGCAGTCTCATTTGCAGAGGAGATAATGAAGGAAAAGCAGGAAGAAAATTTGAATTTTAAGAAGTTGGATATCCCATGGTTGTCAAACCAGGATTCGACATTGCCTGGAGAAGTGCATATGGATTCTGAAGTTGAGAATATCAAGAAAGTTCTACAACAGCATAAGTCACAAATACATTTTCTTAATGAATCTAATAGCATTATTGTAACTACATTTAAGAGATTAAGGGAGGACCTCGAAGACAATCATGTACATTATCAAGAATTGATAGTAGTGTCGAAAGAAGCATTGAGAGGAAGAGAGAAATATAGAATCAAGCTGAAGACTTAACCAAGAAAATCCAGGATTTAAACAAGTAGAATAAAGTGTTGTCAAGCAGAGTTAAAATCTTGGAGATACAGCAAGCTAGACATAAGAAGAAGTCTCATGCATTGGAAGTAATTATTAAATTGAGCACATAGATCTGTGGACAAACACATAACTCACAGGATAGATCACACAATTTACTCAGTTATTGAATAATGAAACAATTCAAAAATGGCTTGCAGCTGTGAATGCTTTTCATTAATCAAAGAGTAATTAGATAATAATTACAAAGAAGTACAATGGCTTAAATAGACACATGCAATTAGAATCCACATGAGGAAATTTGAATTGATTAGACTCTACTTGACTGTAGGTAACTTAGACCTTGTCTAAATCATTGTCAGAGGACTCAATAGTTAACTAGCCTTCTCTAAACCATTACAAGAGTTCAAAGGAGTTCTAAAACACAACTCAAGTGTCTACTTCAGTGTTGACTAATGCTAACTGACTGGGGTGGGTGAGAAATGTGCCTCTTCTACATGCAACCATGCAAACCTAGCTCTAACTAAATGTAGAGGACTAGAACTGAATGTAAATAACTCCTGACTTAGCTTGACTAGTCACTAACTGAACTCAACTGATGAAGGTTGGTATCGGCACTCCCAGTGGTTCCTAAATTGTAGGAATTGATCTAAGAGGATCCTAAACTGATGCATGCAGGTGCAATCAGTGGTAGTAGGCCTTAGTTAGTGTTCCCCGCACTTTAGTAATTGGAACATGTGCCCCAATTAGGCCAAGTGGACCCAATGGTGCTAGTGACTAAAAATAGACTGGATGGACTCCCAATTTAGACATGACTCCTAATTTAGACATATGACCAAATTGGACAAGGGAGGATTAATAATCCTAAAACCCCCCCTGAATGCTAACTTGGACAATCTGTGGACCCTGGTAACTAAGACCATAGGTCACCCATTACTTCAAGTAAAGTAAAGTAACTTTTCAATACAAGGACATGGGGAAAAAACCACATGGGAAAAAATCACCCCCTCTAATTAAGAAGGTACAGTCATGACCAATCTGGTTCTTCTGTGCACTAGTATCTTGGGGCCTGGAATGTGAAACTCTCCATCATTATGTCTAGAGGAATCTTCCTCTTTGGAAGAAGAATGATATGCTCAACTAAATCAGAAATATAGATAGTTGTCGGATGAAGACTGGACCCATGTAGAGCAACTGAAATCAACTGATAAGTGAGAAATGATTCTTGAGGATTCAGAACATGTGAGGAACACTCAATAAACTGACATGTTTCATCCATGAAAAGAAAACCATGAGTAGTAAAATCAACCCCAAGTGTTAGGAGCAAGTGTTCAGGCAGATGCATAATGTCTTCCTCTTTACTAGTTCTGTGAGGAGATGAGTATGTGATCAATGGTAGAGAAGCACTGGCACTATGGAGAATGAATTATTGAGATCCATAGTATGATATAGATTCAAAAGTATATAATTATTCACAAAATAAAATATCAGCAACCTCATAAGAGGAAACTAACACCAAATCCCCAACAACAATTTTGAAGAGAAATTGCGGTACTTGATTTTTCACACCGAAATTGGTGAGAGCAACTACAAGCATGACTGAAAGATCTTAGATTTTAAAATTTGAACCAAATAATATTATATCAGAAATTAAATTAGATATAAATAGGTTCACATCAGATCCAAAACTGTGAAATGAAATCAAATCCCCAGCAACAGTTTTGTAGGAGACTTGCGGTACTTATTTCTTCACACCGTTAATGAGAACAACTACAAGAAGTACTAAAAGATTATGAATTTGAAATATTAAACCAAGAAATATCAGATCAGATCCAATAATTTTCATATCAGATCCAAAGAAATCGTCAATCGAGACGGTGGATGCACAGCTTTCTTCTTCTTCAAAATTCTGAATTTTGGTGCATGCAATCCTACAGGAATTTGCTGTAAGATATAGATCAAGGGGAGTGAATGGATCACTATGTTAATTTGATATTTCTTATGAAATATCCAAGGTATTACATATTTTCACACCATAAGCAACATTAGAGAGAGAAAAATCAAATTTCTCTTCACTTTCGGAAGCAATTACTGGCAAATTTTGCACAAAATTCAAAGGAAAATCACCGGTGAATGTTTGCATGGAAGTGCAGCAGTGTTTTTATTCAATATTAGATATTTGAATGTCTTCTTATATTTCATCCAGATGAGGATATGAGATATCAGATATCTCATGAACTTCTAGAGCATTAGGAGAAGGAGTCACTGCAAGGAGACTGTCTTCAATTCGAATTGGTTGTGTAGAAGATTCTGCTTCTTCTTCATTTTGAACAACTTCATCAAAGAGAGTGGAGGCTGAGAATTTTGGATTTAGAATGCTTATGGTACTTAATATGCTCTCCAAATTTCTATTATGATCCTAATCAATCATTCCGAAGGTTTTGTCTGATATTTTCCAGAGATCCTTTAGGTTTTCAACAGATCTTTTGAGGTAGCGCATGCTAGGAGAAAGGGCCACACACATTGTTCCATAATCTACATCACATTCATTTATCCAGTCATCCTCTCTCTCAAATAACTATTCACCAATTCCAATAGACACCTCATAGAGATCTTGTCTCTTCAGAGATACAATCATCTTCATATTCCATTGTGAATAGTTTGTGAATAGGGTGAGAAGAGGAACTGATGAATCCAGAATTGATGAAGCCATTCGAAGTAGTACCTGAAAATACATAAAAGACAAAGTAAGGTCGAACAACCTACACATAATTGATTAAGAAAGCTTGATCAACAATTCCTTAACTTGGGGTATTAAGTGGTAAACCTTCTACTTCTAGTGCAGAGCTGTAAGGAGCAATTTTGCTAAAAAATGATCCAGTTGGAGATCTGAGGAGGAGAAGTTCCTTGTATGTTGAGGCTCTGATACCATATTAAATTGAGCACATAGATATGTGGAAAAACACACAAATCACAAGATAGATCACACAATTTACTCAGTTATTGAAGAATGAAACAGTGCAAAAATGGCTTGCAGCTGTGCATGGTTTTCATTAATCAAAGAGTAATTAGATCATAATTACAATGAATTACAATGGCTTAAATAGCCACATGCAATTCAAATCCACATGAGGAAATCCGAATTGTTTAGACTCTACTTGACTGTAGGTAACTAAGACCTTGTCTAAATCACTGTCGGAGGACTCAATAGTTAACTGACCTTGTCTAAACCATTACCAGAGTTCAACAGAGTTCTAAAACACAAATCAAGTGTCTACTTTAGTGTTAAATGAGACTAGCTGACTGTGTTAGGTGAGAAATGCGCCTCTCCTGCATGCAACCATGCAAACCTAGCACTAACTGAATGTAGAGGACTAGAACTGAATGTAACTGACTCCTAACTCAGCTTGACTAGTCACTAACTGAACTCAATTGATGAAGGTTGGTATCGGCACTCCCAGTGGCTCCTAAATTGTAGAAATTTATCTAGGAGGATCCTAAACTGATGCATGCAAGTGCAATCAGTGCAGTAGGCCTCAATCAGTGTTCCCCACACTTTAGTAACTGGAACATGTGCCCCAATTAGGCCAAGTGGACCCAATGGTGCTAGTGACTAAAAATAGACTGGATGGACTCCTAATTTAGACATGACTCTTGATTTAGACATATGACCAAATTGGACAAGGGAGGATTAATAACCCTAACAGGAATTGCCATGCTAGCAGAAGCAGCCAAGCAATTATGATTATTTTAATTTTTGTTATAATGTTTATAGTGTTAATAGTTTGTTGTCTTTAAATATTTGAAGCTAGAATATAACTACTTATTGTAAATGCCTCGATATTAGGCCTAAAAGACAGTTATGAAACTACTCCATTTTGTAAATGATAAAAGGAGAAAAGTTGAGTGGAGTAAGGTTTGATTTTTGTTTCAAGAAGGGCTATAAAGCTAAGGATTTTGGATGTATATGCAGACTGATACACATGACTCTCATGTAATATTTTGAATACTGAGACTGATTTATATATACAATATAAGCCGCTTTATCTTATATATTGATTTTGTTTATGGCCAGTTTGACCACTCAGCTTATGATTTCATTTCTTGATTAATGTTGTATTCATGTCAATGCTAATATGTTGTGGACAAAACCAATACTTTGCTATGAATGTTTATGGTTTATATTTGTCATTTAAACCTTTGTGTATTAGTTCTTTGATATTATTACATGATTTAGTTATTGTATTAGTTTTATGTTTGATTACCTTCTTGTGAATGAAGGCTTCAAACCAAAAAATTACAAAAACAATTCCCATTTTCTTTTAGTTGTTTTGAGATTGTACTAGCTTGTTCCCTTTGTAGTCTAGGGACAATTTCTAGCACAAACATCTTTGGCAGCGTTGCCAGGGATGGAAGTGAAGTATATCTTCCATAGGATATCATTATTGATCTGGTTTTGAGAGGTGGACAAAATCAGAAAATCTTTCAGACTACATTTTTTTTTCACCAAACAGTGGTTCACAGTGGCTACTAGAAAGATTGGAACAAGAGGAAAATCTACTTCACCATTACATTTGGGTGCCTCAGATCCAGAATCAATTTTGAAAGAAGTTAGACAAATCTGAAGATCTCAGTCTTGTCCTTCTTTGTTTATTCCTAATCAGTTAGAGTTTGCATATTCATAAGAGGGAAAAAAAATCTAAATTGGTTAGTCCCTTCTACACCAGTTGACACCTTTCAGATTTTCAATAATCCATAGTCTTGTCAAAAAGTAAAAACTAAGGTTCCTGGTAAGACTCCCTTGTTTCAGTTTAAACCTAGTAAACTCTTTTTTCAGCCAATTTCAAGCAAAGTTAGTCATCCTTTTCCTTCACTAAACCAAAGTAGCTTCAAGATGGCAGGACAGTAGCCTCTTGACATGATGGATAGAATGGTAGCTACTATATATGCTCCCTTAGTTCTTCCCCAGACCCTAAATGCTCTCCCTGGAGGAGATTATCATAAATATCTTGCTAGGTTTAATGGTCAGGGTGAAACTATTGCTAAGGAACATTGGGATGCATTTCTAAGTTATGCAGATAATCAAAATATTGAAGCTAAAGATGTGTGGATGAGGATGTTTGTTCAGAGTCTAGATGGGGAGTTAACGATATCGTTCTGAGAATTACCATCTAATTCAATAACTTTTATAGAAGAACTACAAGATTTGTTTATAAGAGAGTGGGGAGACACAAAGGACCATACTTATTATATCACAGAATTTGGAGCTTTGAAAAGGAAAAAAGATGAAACTATTGCATATTTCTATAAACATTTTAATAAGATGTATGGTAGGATCCCAACTGAAATTAATCCTTCTAAAACTCCAGCGAAGCTAACATGTGCCAATTCCTTTTATCATGATTTTTCCTTGCATCTAAGAGAAAGAAGGTCAGTGACTTTATTGAACATGCAGGAGCTGCATTGGAGGTGGAATCAAACATTTTAGCTTCAAATAGGCTTAAATAACATTTAGATCATCAGGTGTATGACCAAAAGGGTAAAAAGGAAACTATCTCACCAACTTCTACATCACAGACAACAGAAAGTAAAATAGATGAGATGACTAAATTGGTTAGAACTTTAACTGCAAAACTGAATAAGTTGGGATTAGATAAGAATTTAAATAAACCTACATAAGAAGGAGAAATAAATCCTAATCAGTTTAGGTGTACATTTTCCCCTAGATTCATCCCTAGAGAAAGAAGAAACAATGACATTCAGAGGGAGAGAAAGGAGAATGAAGATCAGAGAGTTCCTCCTCCACTCCAAAATAATGTAACATATGAAGTTGAAGAATATGAAGATGTGCAATATGAATATTTCAATAAGGATATAAATTATTTTGGGGATTTATTATCAAAGGGTTTCCTAACTGAATATGATTATCATAGTTCTTAGTTTTTTTATTCACATATTTATCAAGAAGAAAGTGATTTTTTCCCTGAAGTTTCAGCTGGTATATGTCAATCTGAACCTAAGAAATATTATAACCTGAGGTCTGGTCCAAAACAGGTTTTTGAGATTCCTAAAACGAAGATAGCTCCTCCTGCCAAGAAGTTACCTAATCAAACACAAAAAAGGAGACAAAATCATGGTGACCAAGCCAAGGCAGCAGAGATTGAAGAAATTACAAAAATGTGAAAACTTTTAATTTTGAAAATGAACTATGTAAGATCAAGATTGTAGTGCCATTAACTGAATTGATGAAGAATCCTTCTTATAGGAATCCTACTTTAAAAATGATAATTACACATGCTAATCATATGCATTCAGATACTGTGAATCTTCAAGAAGAATGCCCTACAATCATTTTTGGTTCTGCCTTGTCTCATAAGCTTGAAAATGATTCGAATTCTTCTCCACCTTTTTACATAACCCTGACTATCCATGATTAAATGATTCATAACTACCTATTAGATTACGAAGCCTCTCATAACTGGATTCCTAAAGCAGTCATGGAGGCCCTTGGTTTGAGTATCACAAAGCCATACCATGATTTATATGCATCTGATTCCATAGTTGTTAAGTGCCTAGGAGTGATTAAGGACCTCATGGTAAATTTGACTCAGTTACCCATGAAGAGTGTTATTATGGATGTGGTGGTTGCTAACATCACTCCTAAATTTGGTATGTTACTCTCAAGGTCTTGGGTAAAGAAAGTAGGTGGTACGTTGCAGATGGATTTATCATATGCTACTATTTCTGTATTTGGGGGAGAAAATAGAAGATTGTATAGGGATATACAATATGCTTATATTGTCACGGATGATAAGAACCCAACAAACCATCCCATTTCTGTTGTAGAGAAATATTTGGGGTCTTGTATGCTACATTTCACTGATGATGATAAAAATGGCATGCTACGTGTAGAAAAGGAAGCACCAATCAAATGTAGTGTTGAGAAGAAAGATGAGTTATGGAAGATGTACTTTGATGGCTCTTCATCCAAGGAAGGAGCAGGAGCTGGCATTGTTTTGATTTCCCCTGGTGGAGAGGTGATTAGTTTGATGTATAAGTTAGAATTTGTGACTACTAATAACACAGCTGATTAAAGGCATTAATACTTCACTTAAGGGATGCAAAGGACCTCGAGATTCAGCAGATTTCTATTTGTGGCGACTCTTAACTAGCTATCCAATAGGTAAAGGACAAATATCAGGTAAAACAGGATTTATTGAAGGTATATAGAAATGAGGTATGGGATATGATTGATAATTTCTTCATAGCATTCAATATTTATTTTATTTCCAGGGATCATAATCAAACAACAGATTCACTTGCTTTGGAAGCCACACACTTCAAAATTCCAAATCAGACCCAGTCAATATATCCAATTGAAGTCAGATATAGGCCTTCTGTACCAAACAATATTAGATAGTGGAGATTTTTTGAAAATGATTTGGAAATAAAAATATTCTTAGAGTTAACTGGAGAGTTTTCAAATTCACTAATTGATCAAGACCAGGATGATGAAGTTGATAATACTACTGAATATTCATAAAATACAATTGCTGAGCATAAGATTAATGAGCTGAAGGGAAACTTTATTCCTAAAGGTTTGTTTCCCTTTGAGAGGATATTTTCTACATACTATACTCTGTTAAATCCAACCATGCAGTCCTCAGAGGAAAACATTATAAATTGTAACATTGGTACGTAAGAGCAGCTCAAGATTGTGAAAATTTTCAAATCTCTCTTAGTTGAGCAAAGGAACGGGTATATCAAATTATTGAAATAGTTTGTTGACATCTTTGCTTGGTCTTATCTAAAGATTTAAGAAATTCTGATACCAGTTTTATTTAACACAAGGTTCCTTTGAAGCCAAATGTGAAACCTTTTAGACAAAAATTGAGAAGAATTACCCCAGCTTTATTTCCAGTTATAGAAAAAGAAGTTAAGAAATTATTGGATGCGAAGATAATTGTTCCACTCAGATATTCATCATGGGTGGAAAATTTAGTTCCAATACGAAAAAAGAATGGAGATATTAGGTTGTGTGTGGATTTTCATAATTTGAATAGAGCTTTGCTGAAGAATAATTATCCATTGCCTAAGATTGAGCAAATTTTGCAAAAAGTGGTGGGTGCTCAGAGAATTTCAATGGTTGATGGATTCTCAAGTTATAATTAAATTACTATGCATCTGGATGATAGGGATAAAACAGCTTTTATTACCCCTTGGGGTACATTTATGTATGATAAGATGTCGTTTGGTTTGATGAATGTTGGTGCAACTTTTCAAAGAGCTATGGATATAGATTTTGTGGGAGAAAAAGAAAAAATTGTAGTAATTTATCTGGATGATGTCACTGTGTTTTCTCAATCTGATAAAGAGAATTTAAAACATCTCAAACAATTTTTTTTGAAATGAAGGAAGTTTGGCTTGTCATTAAATCCTAAGAAGTCCCATTTTGTTGTTCAAGAGGGTAAGCTTTTGGGACATCTAGTTTCAGCAGATGGAATTAGAATAGATCCTGAAAGAGTCAAGGATATTTTGAAAATGAGTCTTCCAAGAAGTAAGAAAGGTGTCCAGTCATTCAATGGAAAATTCAATTTTCTGAGATGGTTGTTGAGGCCTAGAAAATAGCAGGTAACAACAGTTAGGGATTCTCCCCAATAAACGTTCCCAATTAGCTCATTACTATTTGGTAGGAGGAATCCATCCGGTTTACGGTTCGGCTACCGTAGGTCAAGTAACAATTAAAGTGTTTTACCAGTTATGGCCCAGTCCACCGTGTATATTTTTAGTTTTTTTATGTTTATGGTATGATGTGCACGTGCCTAACTAAAATGTAGACGATAGAGATAACGAGGAGGGTCACAATGTGATGTGCAGGTTATTACCTCCTATCTTACCTCTCTCGCATCTAAATTACAAACAGCAAGAAAATAACTAAGACTTATTAACCTATCCCTAGGGAGAAAAACTGTCATTAATGGTGAGTAATGTATTGTAGTGCATGCATAAAGAAAAATCACAGATAGTTGTTATTGTTTCAGAACACATGAACATTAATAGAAATATAAACAACAAGATAGCTTATTGTTAATTAAAACCTTCATTACTCAATGTGGAAATTTCACAAAATAAAACAAAGTACATTCATAACATGAAAAGAAATTCAATGTGTTAGAACGATCTCACAGGTAATGGAAACAAGCTGGAAAAAAAATAGTTCATATCCAATTGGTCCATAGCAAACATTTGAGAAAATCCACAGAACTTTCTCCAGCAGAAACATATGATTCTTTATTGTAAAATGAAATAGTTCTTCTTACAATACTCTCTCAAGATAGTCTGGAAAAAAGGTCCCCTTTTACATCTAAAACTCTCCTATATTTATACAACAAACAAAAATCTTGGGCTGCCCCTCAATGTCTTTTGAGCTTCCCCAACCTTTCATTTTCCAAAATTTTGTCTTGCTTGTGCACATAATTAATACAATATATTACATTTCAAATCAAAATTTCCAAAACACTTTATGAGGAAGGGCTAGCTTGCTCGCTTATATACTTCTTCCATGCATGAGCATCTGTTTCTATGCCTTCAAACCCGGAACGCTCAAGAAATCGAATATTAATTTCATATTTAGAAGCTTGGTTTTTTACCCCCTCTATCCTTGCAAGACTTATATGCAATTGGTATTCTAATAGATGTATGCTCACTACTGCATGTGCCACCGCATTCTTCAAGATCCATTCGTCTAGGTCTTTGACCTGCTATATTTCTTGCTCATCTTCTTGATACCTACCCTATAGATGTTTTAGAAACGATTCATGCTTCGGTAGCACATCCAATCTCTTTTGTGTAGAAGGTTGGCATCGATTGTATGTTGAAAGCACTCTCCTGCAATCTTCAGCACATGCTCCCTTTGTCTTTTTCACGGTTTTCTTGAACTCTTATGCTACATTAATCACAAATTCCAGTAACTCATACTCCTATTTTAAAATTTGTTGATCCTTTATTGCTAGCTTCACGGGAGCTTCCTTATTTGTTTCTGCCCAGACCATTCTTCCTTTTAGAATCTCCAAAATATCCTGAGACCTATCCAAAAAGTATGAAGTGGTGTCTATAATTTCCTCAAGTTTGGTGTCTATCTACAAAATTTTACACCTTTCGTCTTCTATGTGTATATGTATTTGGTGGATCCTTCTTCTTTGAATCAGAATGTGCTCTTTCAAAGGATGAATGTCAGTTTTCTGCTCCATAGCATCCTTAAGTGATGCAGTCAATGAAGTGTTTTTCTCTTCTAAGGCTGTCACCTGCATCTGATACTACTTCTCATTTTACTCTATGGTAGCCCTCTCCATTTATAACTTAGTAATCTTGCTCTCCAACCTGTTCTTCTCTGCACTTAAATTCCCATATGATACCTAAAGATCATCCCTTTCATATTTTAACATCTAGTGCTCTAGTTGTAGCTTTTGTAATTCAGCTAAGCTAACCTGAGCATTCTTTTCTATGTTTTCTGTAGATATTTCTAAAGCATTCTTATCTACTTGTAGAGTCTGGAATTCCATTCTTGAAGTCTTGACTTCACTCATCATATCTTCATACTTCCTTTTCAGCTGTTGACTCTCATCTCTTTCCTTCTTTAAAGTTTCTTTCAATTGGGCTGCATTCTTTCGTGACTGCTCTAGATCAGTCATGAGTCTGTCCACGTTGTCTTCAGTCACTAAGGTTAATGCTACCCTAGCTCTTTCTATTAACCGTGGATCTTTATTTGTACCATGTACCAATGTTTTATCTGTTACCATTTTTCCTGGTTGTCCTCCAATCTCGACCTTCTTCTCAGTTCTTTTAACAATTCTTTTCTTTTCTTTATTATAAAAAATGGTACTAAAATCAGGAACCTCCTCCCATTTGGTAGGCATGAAAGGGATCAAATTTATCTCAGAAAATGAAGCTTGTCCTAATATGTTGCCAGAAGATGCAGCAGGTTCCAAGGGATCAAGATCAGATTGTCCTTGTTCCTGATCTATTTCATCTTGTACTCCGTGTGTATCAACTTGCTCTGTAGTCTATTGATCCTTTTGGGATCCTGTTAGTCTCAAACCCTCACTTTCGTCTTGTTTCTTCTTGATTTCAGCGTCTTCTTTTCTCTTTCTTTCTTCCTCTTCCTTCCTAACTGCTTCCTATGCAACTTGCTTCTTTTCTTCCTCTTCATTTTTCAACCAGCTTTCTGCTTCCTGTGCTAGCCTTCTAGCATCTTCTTCTCTCTTCTTCGCCTCTTCCTCTTCCAACTTTTTAGCCTTTTCCGAAGTTTTTCCTTTTCCACCCATAGTAGTTATTTTTTGTTTGAATCTCTTCTTAAGGGCAGTTATCTTCTTCGCATTTCGGAATGTCTCCTCATCCTTGTCCCAAAAATTAGTATATTCAAATGAATTCCCGCTTCCTTGCAGTAGTCTGCTACTTTATTGGGGAAGTCATTCCTATGAAAATTCATTTCTCCAAACCAAAAATTTGTAAGCTCCTTAACAAATTATGCCACCTACTTTACTCTTGAAAACTTGTAGCTACCAAGTAGGAAAGGTACTGTAGGATATGTTTCCTTTTTATGCTCAAACAAAAAATTGCCTACATCATCAATATACAGCTGCCTAACCACCTCCTTGTGGAGTACATAATCTGTGGCATACTTTGGTAGTAGGGAGGCAGCTCTAGAACCACTGTATATCCTTACATACAACCCATCCTCCGTCAAATAGCAATCTCCAAACTCTTGAATGACTTTGAATGCCTTTTCATACATGCAATTACATTCAGACAAGAAAATGAGGGTATATAAGGGCATAATGAAATGCTGACAAATTTCCCTATAATAACTATGGTACTTATGTGCCCGTAACAATTTGTAGGCTGCGTACACTGGGGTTCTGTCCTTCTCCCAGTTACATCTCAAAGCAGGAAAATGTTGAGTGCACAATATGCAGTCAATCAGGATAGAGCTCATAAAAAAACTCTGATCTCTTTTGAGATACCCCTCCTAAGGCTACTAATATACATGCAGAGAGGAATTTTGACATAATATTTGCCCAGTTAAAGATGGTTCCTTAGGTAGCCACAAAGAAAATAACTAGTATCCACCTTATCTTGAAGCTCTTCCCATGTGCTCTGCCAAAAATCCTATTTAACATCAATGCAATGAACCTGTAGGGAGCACAAAGAGTAGAGGTGTCATACTCTCTGGAAGCTCTAGTTCAGAAATTCTTTCTGGGTATCATCATTCTTTTTACTATCTCCACCAAATCCATAGCTATCTCCTTTAACCAGCTTTCTGTCAAATAAACCTGGGGTGAGGGTAGATGATAAGCCATAGAGACATATGCAGGGCTATATGCAGTGTAGCCTTTCTTAGTAGTGTTCTCCATAATCATTGTGGTTACATCTGCCCTAGGCATAGTCCAGCCTATTACTTTCGAACAAGGAAATAACTCAAGCCTTGTAGCTACTTTCATTAGGGCTGATTTCTCAATATTGGCATAGATTGTGAGCTCCTCAAAACTAGCATCAGGTACATTCTAGTTGGAAATCATTCTATAGATTTCCCCCAACTTGTATTATGGTTCAACCCCGGTAGAGGATTTGCTATCCTCGTAGATAAACTCTACTTTGGTGATGAATTCTACTTCAGGATCTCCTTCAACCATAGGAGCTTTCTTATTTTGTCTCTTTGACATATTTTCATTATAAAAATCACCCTGTCATAGTCAAAACATATTCTTAGACCAACTGAGCTACTAACAAGTGTTTAAACAATAAACAAGAAAATACATCAATTTACCTCCTCAGCATGCATGCTTAAAAATAAGTTAAATACAGTATTCAACAAATGAAAGAATTAACAAGAAAACAAAAATGTCCTATAGGCCACTTCCTAAAATGCCTAAGCTCCACTGTCTGAAAACTTCACTTCATCAAAAAAACCTCCAGCTAAACTCAGGCCGTATCAAACTAATCCTTAGTCAAGTATAGGGACGTATCAGACTAATCCTATCACTTGTCCTCAAAACCAAACTCAAAATACTAAACCTTACGCAGTGCTCGTCCTCAAGAAAAACCCCTAAATCGACCGAAAAAGAAAAAAAACCACAGTCCCACGGGATAAGGTAAACGCAAGAACAACGGCTTAATACCCCTGGTCGACCGTGGAAAAACCAATAAACGGGTGTTGCAGACAATGAAACACTTGTCTGAACCATGCCCTAACCCCCCGCACTAGAAAAAATGCATCCATAATGGAAAAGATCACACAGACTTTGGATTTTCCCACTAAAGAAAAATGTAAGTAGTTTAAAACTCCAAATAAAAATAACCATGAAAACCGTAAGGGGCAAGAAACCTTTTATGTGGGAAAAACCTAACCAATGGAAAAAACCTAATGGTTCCTAAATCAACCAATAAAACCAAAATAGCAAAGCCGTATTCTACCTACCTGGAAAATAGCAACGCAGTCAACTGGATGAAAAAATATTCCATGGAAGCAAAGCGAACGAAATAGGTTCTGACAGCTGGGCACGCGCGAACGGTGCAGACGACACAAACCAAATGCAAACGACAAGTCAAATATAGATAAACAATAAAAAACATGCCCCTCATATATATAACACTCGGCGGGAATCTATCGATAGTCAAAACCTATATCAATCGAAAGGATACATCGGAGGGTTGTTGCAACGGCAGGTGCAAACCAAACTATGGACCCACGATACTTTAAGTTCATCGAACATTGAAACTACTAAACTCTAAGTTCAGAGAATCGAGACTAAGCTTCCTCCGCAACGTCAACACGTACAGTTGTATCATCGCAACTTTACTTGTTCTAATGGGTGTCGAAAATCAGATATCCTAAGTTCTAAAGAGTCGGCGAAGCAAAAAACTATTCTCGGAATGTCTCAGCACTAGTTTCCTGCAACGTCCGTAACGACAAACACTAAGACTCTAGATCACTGTTGTCAAACATCCTGAAAGCGATAAAAACTTAATCAGATACCGAAATCACTAAGTGTTAATATCGAAAAAATGAAAACGAGGAGGAAAGAAAACAAGGTTTGATGTATCGGCGAGGGGGCCGAAATTTCTTTCGGCGGGCTTGACAGTTCGGCTTCCGCAATGTCAAAAATATATTCTACTATGCTTCCGATATCAGAAGGATAGTTGATTAGTCTTTCGATACAGAAAATGAAACAGATCAAGTTTTTTAAGGAAAAAACTAAAATTCAGGGCAGCTTCAGTAAAACAAAATACTCCTAGGCCATATTTAATAAAAGCAAATAAAAGGAGGGGCCCTAAAATTGAAAATTTTTGGGAAAATAGTTGTAGCTGCAACAATTGGTGACTACTTGGTGAACACATATCTCTGAATAATTTACTCTTTGATCCATAGACTGTTTTGACAATACCAACATGCTAAATTCTTCAAGATATCTGGATTTTCCAAATGGCAGATGTATGCACTTTAATCGTTGATTATAGTCCAAGTTAGGGAACAAGGGAACCAAGATTTCAAAGTCTAGATAACTCTTTTGAGGCCAAGAATATGAGTTTCTTTTTACCTCTACCTTTGAGTAGTTTCCAGCTTAGACACCATAGGATTGTAACATATGGTAAACAGATATATCCATTTGTTCCTCATTCCCATGCCATTTTGCACTTTTGGTGCTTTTGGAATTTTTTCCTCTTTTGAGTCCTCCTGCCTGCCTTCTTTCTGAAATTTTAATTCAGGATCCTCTATCCATAGTGTCCTTTTGTGTGAGATATATATTTATTTTTCAGCTCACGGACGGAGAAGAACTTTGGAAATCTTATACGTACTAATATGCTTCAGTACTTTTCTTTGATACATATTGCTTTTCCGAGGAGATTTTGACTCTTATTGGCCTTTTGGATTTCAATTCATGGCATGGAATTATTTAAATATAATATACTGTTTACCTTGTTTCCTTTCCATCGGTCTTTTGTTGTCACCCCCTCAGACATTTTTTAGTGTGAGATGAATGGAGCCTCGAAATAGTATTCTAGACCTTTTGATACTGAGTTATTTCACAAGGATTAAGCAGGACTTCAATGTGTTCATAATCATTTAGGAAAACTGCTAAACTTGAAGAAGTTCTTTCAAATATTAAATGAATTAATAGTACACAGTATTGTAATCAAATATTTTAGTTAACCCAAAACTTTGATGAACTCCACGCAACCAAAAGTTGTGCTTCTTTATTAAAAATTACAATCAATCAAACTCTAACTAAACAAACCAAAAACCCTAAAAATAAAACAAACCAAATGTTTATTTATGTACAAGACAACCAAAATAAAAGGTCAAGAAAAAAAAGGTTTGAGAACTAAACCATTTATTGGAAAGTTCTCTTCCCACCCCTTTAAATCTTGCAACTTGTAAGTGTTAGAATAATCAACCCATAGTTTACCCATTTAGACATTAATTTAATTATTCTGGTCTTATTAGCCTAGTTCATGTGTCCCACCTTGTGCAAGTTGTCTTTTACCAATCCATAGTGGTCAAACTTGCCTCATTTGACTCATGTAGCGCATGGCAAAGCCCAAGGAATCAAATCTACTTTATTCTTGGCCTCCTAGGCGCCCTTCTGCTTTTTCTGCTTTATTCCCTACTTTTTCAATGTTTTAAGGCAAATAGAAAAGCTAGACTAGGTGAGGTGAACTATTTTTTGTCCTCTTCATCCTCCACTCTTTTCTCCATGCAAAATCATGTATGAGTTGCCATTCCACCACTCTTTAGCTTGCCTAAGCCATTTTGCTAATTCGTGAGCTCCATGACAGATTTGGGATCAGCTTTTTACACCTATGGGGGATTTGCTTATTTTTAGTAAGCCTGCTTTATGCTAGATTCGAATTGCTCCTCATGCATTCGAACCCCTGATGTATGTTATTTATTCAGAAACCTATGTTATTACAGGGTTGGATATTGTACACTGATTTAATATAGTTTAGTGTTCAGCTCCAATTTTCAGTCTCTTTGTGAGTGATTTTGCATGATCAATTGTTAATTGTTGTGAGTAAAATTAATCTATCACCCGGTTCAATTTCCACATGGTATCAGAGCCATTGTAGATTATTTCTCTCCTTCAAAAAAAGTTTTGCAGGTTCGACATCAGTGACTGGGAGCCTTCTACTGACAGCTGGGACAGATTTTCTAAGCTATGGATCAATCACAGAAAACTATCTTGACTCCCTTCAATTTCTTTGAATGGAAAGCAGAGATGGAGATACTGTTGAGAGCGAAATGCCTCTACAGGGTGACTATGGCAATAGAAGGAGAGCCCAATGCAGCTGCAGAGAAGATAAAATGGCACAACAGGAGGGAT
Organism: Pseudotsuga menziesii; assembly: GCA_001517045.1. Taxonomy (NCBI): domain Eukaryota; kingdom Viridiplantae; phylum Streptophyta; class Pinopsida; order Pinales; family Pinaceae; genus Pseudotsuga; species Pseudotsuga menziesii. The sequence continues at coordinate 146,512 of LPNX010963285.1, read as the reverse complement.
GAGGCTTATGGCCTCCTATGTCTGAGTATTTCCAGAGACCTCCTTTTCCATCTCGATGGATTGACATCACCGAATGAAGTATGGGAGAAGCTTGCTAATCTTTTTGGAAAGATAGATGAGATGAGGGGACATCAAATCAAAAATGAGCTGATTTCTCTGAGTCCAAATAGCTTTGAATCCCTGCAGCTATATTTCTCCAAGTTCAAAGCACTAGTTTTGCAGCTGAAACAATGTGGGATCGAAAAGAAAGATGATCAGCTCGTACTGGCCATCCTCTCAAATCTAGGCCCTGACTATTCAGTGTTTGTTTTGACCTTCTATGCCACAAAACTGACAGCTCGAACCTGGAAGATGCCTAGCCTTGCAGATTTCATGGAATCTCTCACACAAGAACAGGATAAGCTGGTGATGATGGGCACCATCAAACCATCCAAAGATAAAGATTTGATTGTTGGAGATTCAAAGGTGGATTCAAAAGGAAAAAAGAAAGCTAAAAAGCCACCTGAGCAAAATAGAGACAAGAAATAGTCTCCAGAGGATCTACAAGGTCCCAAGAAGAACTACCAGAAGAAGAAAAACAAAGGTGAAATGAACAAGTGCGCATACTGCAATAAGGGAAATCACTCTGAAAGCTCTTGTATGAAAAATCAAATTGATATGCTGACCCAACTCCTGGAGAAGAATGGCATCTCCCTTCCAGAAAGCTCAAAGAAGAGAGAAGGAGGATCAAGTTCAGATGACAGAGAGAGAGTTCATGCATTGGTTGCTGGCACATCAAGCTCACCCAGTTTTATCATTGATTCTGGAGCTTCAAGACACATGGTTTCGACTAAGGAGGCCTTCTCCTCACTGGAAAATTCGAAAGGACCATCTATAGTACTGGGAGATGACTCTCTCACTGAAATTTTGGGTAAAGGAAGGATAGATCTTGATCATGGTCAGTTCAGCAATGTGCTATATGTGCCTGGTCTTGCCTCCAACCTTCTATCGGTGTACCAGATGACCCACACTGGGTCTCCTAAGAAATTCATATTCTCACCTGATGAAGTTGAGATCACAGAAATATCAACTGGTAGAGTCATTGCAAAAGGAGTTGCGAATCATGCTCAAAAGGTATACATGTTCTCACACTTCCTACCTTACTCAAACCCCTCTGCTCTTCTGATTCATGCTAATGAAGCAAGCAAGCTTTGGCATGAAATATTTGGCCACCTAAACTACAGATATATTTCTGATCTTAGTGAAAAAGAGATGGTCATAGGGTTTCCCAAGATAAAAATTTCCAAAGGAGTTTGTCAAGGTTGTATCCTAGGAAAACACCCAGAGCACAAATTTGAGAGAGCTAGTCATGAGAGAACCTCTGCACCCCTCGAGCTGATACACAGTGATGTTTCTGGCCCATTCCCTCATATATCCATGAGTCAAGACAAATATGCATTGACTTTCATTGATGACTTTTCCTGGTATTGCTGGGTTCACTTCCTGAAACACAAGTCTGAATTTTTTGGCCTATTCAAAGTCTTTAAGGCTTTGGTTGAAAACCAGTCTGGAAGGAAACTCAAGGCCCTCAGATCTGAAAATGGTGGTGAGTATGTCAATTCTAATTTATTAATTATTGTGTAGATGCAGGTATTCAGATGCAGCATTCTATTCCTTACACACCACAGCAAAATGGTGTTGCTGAGAGGAAGAAGAGATCACTGAAGGAGATGGCAACATGCATGATGGAGGCCAAAACTTTGCCACCAAAGTACTAGGCCGAAGCTATCAACTATGCAGCCTAGATCCAGAATAGGGTGCCTCACAAACAGCTTGATGGCATGACTCCCTTCGAAGCATGGAGTGGGAACAAGCTAGATGTGACCCATTTCATGATTTTTGGGTCAAAGGCTTGGGCTAGAATTCCAACAGAGAAGAGGAAGGCTTTGCAGCCCCAAAGCCAAGAGTGTCTTTTTGTTGGATAATCTGAAGATTCAAAAGGGTACAAACTGATAAATTTGAGCACAAACAAAGCCTTCATCGAAAGGTGTGTTCAGTTTGAGGAAGAACCCCTTGCAGCAGTGGAAGTTGGTGAAGCCTCTTCACCACCTGAACCTCAAGAAGTAAGTAAAGAGTTTGTTGAACATGCTGATTCTGATTTTTCTGATGGATATGAGTTTATTGTAGACCCTAACATCCCTACAAGGCCAAAATGGGCATCCAAGACACTACATGCAGCAGGTGAGCTAGCTGGGGATCCCAATGACCCAAGAAGGACTAGATCTCAATTTGAGAGTGGTCTGTGCATGAAGGATCCTATGTTTGCTGAAAAATGATATTTGATGGTTGATTCTAATCCTCAAACATATGAAGAGGCAGCATAAGATCCAAGATGGCAAACAGCCATGAAGGAGGAGTTCAGCTCACTCCAGAAGAGCAACACATGGGAGCTAGTGGATCTTCCCCCAGGGAGAAAACTAGTACAGTGTAAGTGGGTCTATAAGACCAAATTTGCTGCTGATGGTTCACCACTTAAGTACAAGGCCATATTGGTAGCCAAGGGCTACTCACAGGTTCATGGCATAGATTGCAATGAGACCTTTTCCCCAGTGGCAAAGATGGATTCCATCAGGCTAGCTCTAGCCATTGTACCCTCAAGGCAATGGGAGGTACATCACATGGATGTAAAATGTGCCTTCCTGAATGGAGATATCACTGAAGAGATATATATGCAGAAGCCTCAAGTTTTTGCTACTAACCCCTCTCCTGTGTGCAGGTTGAGAAAGTCATTGTATGGGCTAAACCAAGCCCCCAGGGCTTGGTATGCCAAGATCGATAGCTTCTTGCTATCACTGAATTTTGTTCGGTGAAAATCAGATCCAAATGTATATTTTAAGTTATTTAATGGTTCATTAATGATAATTGTGTTACATGTTGATGATATCCTCATTACAGGAAGCTCAAAGGCTGAGATTGATTCCTTAAAAGGAGCTATGAACCAAGCCTTCTCCATGATAGATTTGGGGCTCTTAAGTCAATTTTTGGGGCTTGAGATTGCTCAAACCAAAGCTGGAATCAAGGTGCACCAGTCCAAATATGCCTTCGACTTTCTGAACAAATTCAAAATGAAGTATTGCAAAGCAAGCAAAACTCCTTTCCTTTCAGGAGTGAAGCTGGAAGAAATTGATTCTTCACCGATGGTAAAAATACACTGTATAGGCAATTGATTAGATGTTTGTTGTATCTGACACATACTAGACCTGATATTTGTTATGTAGTAAGTGTGGCTTCTAGATTCATGGATCAGCCTCAAGAGATCCATTGGAAAGCAGCCAAAAGGATCCTTAACTTTGTTCAGGGAACAAGGACACATGGGATCTTCTATAAAGCAAAATCTGATCTTGATTTGATTGGATTTACTGACAGTGATTGGGCAGGTGATAGCATAGATAGAAAGTCCACATCAGGATATGTGTTCATGCTTGCATAAGGGCCAATCAGCTGGTCAAGCAAGAAACAGAGTGCCATTGCACTCTCATCTACAGAAGCAGAGTACAAAGGAGTTGTTAATGCAGCAAGTCAATGTTTATGGTTGCATGGTTTACTTGGAGAGTGTGGCTTCGAACCAGAGTACTCAAATACCATCTACTGTGATAACCAGAGTACCATTTGAATCTACAAAGATCCAGTTTAGAAGCAGAGAACCAGACACATTGAGATCCATATGCACTACATCAGAGAACTTGTGCATGATGGCACCATTCACCTACTCTTCTGCTCATCTTCAGAACAAGTAGCTGATATCTTCACCAAAGAATTTTGTGAGAATACCTTCAGCAATCTGAAATCACTGCTAGGGATTGCTGATCATGATGTGAAAGCATGAGTGAAGACAAGATTCCAAAATTTTGTTTTACAGTCCATGTTTAAGGGAGGATTTTCCCAAGTTGGTTTTGCCTCTTTCCTTGTTTAAATGGACATGCAGTATGTAAAGGGTGACTAAGCCTTGTTGCTAGGCCCTATAATTTTCTGGTATATTACTCATAAGTCAGGTTTAAGGGGGGGTGTTAGAATAATCAACCCATAGTTTACCCATTTAGACATTAATTTAATTATTTCTGTCTTATTAGCCTAGTTCATGTGTCCCACCTTGTGCAAGTTGTCTTTTACCTATCCATAGTGGTCAAACTTTCCTCATTTGACTCATGTAGTGCATGGGAAAGCCCAAGGAATCAAATCTGCTTTATTCTTGGCCTCCTAGGCACCCTTCTGCTTTTTCTGCTTTATTCCCTGCTTTTTCAGTGTTTTAAGGCAAATAGAAAATCTAGACTAGGTGAGGTGAACTAGTTTTTTGTCCTCTTCATCCTCCACTCTTTTTTCCATGCAAAAGCATGTATGAGTTGCCATTCCACCACTCTTTATCTTTCCTAAGCCATTTTTCTAATTCGTGAGCTCCATGACATATTTGGGATCAACTTTTTACACCTATGGGGGATTTGCTTATTTTTAGTAAGCCTGCTTTACGCTAGATTCGAATTGCTCCTCATGCATTCGAATACCTGATGTATGTTATTTATTCAGCAACCTATGTTATTACAGGGTTGGATATTGTACACTGATTTAATACAATTTAGTGTTCAGCTCCAATTTTTAGTCTCTTTGTGAGTGATTTTGCATGTTCAATTGTTAATTGTTGTGAGTAAAATTAATCTATCACCTGGTTCAATTTCCACAGTAAGTCAAGGGGCATAGCTTTGCTGCAATTTGAAAAGGGCCTACCCATAACTGCTGAAACTCAGTGTGCTTTCCCTTTTCATCGTGCAGGTGATCCCACTTAAGAACCAGATCTCCCACTTCGAATTCTTTGTTTCCATCTTTATGCTTATCAAGCCAACGCTTCACTATTTCTTGTTGATGCTTAAATCTTTCTTTGGCTTTGGACCTAGACTCTTCTGAATTCAAAATATTATAGATTCTGATTTGTAGAATTTCATTATCGGTACCTCTAGATTCTTGAGCTATTATGGAAGATCGCAACAAAATATTAGGAGGAAGGATAGCTTCTTTTCCATAAACAAGAGTGTATGGTGACACACCTAAGGAATTCTTGGGTGTGACTCTATCATCCCAAAGAGCATTAGGTAATGCTAAACGCCAACTTCTTTGATTTTCTATTACGGTTTTCTTTAGAATCCTAATCAGATTTTTGTTTGTGGATTCTACCAAACCATTTCCTTGTGGGTAATAATTTCTAGAATAATGCAGCTTGATTCCTCTTTCATTAGCAAATGTAGTTAATCTAATAGAAGAAAAGTAAGTAGCATTATCAAAAACCAAGGAAATTGGAACCCCAAACCTAGTCATAATGTGATTCTGTAGGAAATCCATGACTGCATCTTTGTTTACTTTTCATAACAGAATAGCCTCGACCCATTTGGTGAAGTAATTAGTTGCTCTCAGAATATACTTGTGCTACAAGGAAGAATTTGGGTTTATTTCTTCAATAATATCAACTCCCCATTGCTCGAATGGTTCTGATATAATTATTGGTTTTAACGGTCCTGTTGCTTTAGCTTGTCTTCCAACACATCTCTGACAAGCATCACATTTTCTAACATGAGCATGAGCATCCTTAAATAGTGTAGGTAGTAATATCCAACTATGAGAATATTATGTGCCATTGTGTCTCTGGAAAAATGCCCTCCAACAAGCCCATCATGCAATTCTGCTACGAGCTTCTTTGCATCTTCCTGTTCTAAGCACCTGAGAAAAACTCCACCGTAGTTATTTCTGAATAGTACTCCATCAATTATCTGATATAAAGTCGATTTCAAACGTAATGTTCTTCTTTACTTGGGACTCCAATGCTCCAGCAAATATCCTTCTTGGAGGTAATGGACGAGGTCCTGATACCATGAATCTGGAGCTGTAAACAAAGGACATACATCCACTATATGTAGCTCAACTTCATTATCCCAGGTGTTTTCTTCATTGTTTTGACCTTCAATCATTAGTTTACACAATCCTTGTCCTTTTGCTATGGATTTTGGTTTGAACTCAAGATCGTATTCTTGTAAAGTAGTCACCCAGTTGCCTCTTCTTTCTCCTAATTCCTTTTGTACAAACAAAGATTGTACAGTTGGGTGTGGAACTATTACTTTGGTGCGATTCTTAAGTATATATGTCCTGAATTGTTTTACCGCTTTAAAAACTGCATAAGCTTGTTTGTCAACTGTTGGATAATTCAATTCATCTCCCTGTAGACCAGTTCTCATAAATGATATGGGGTACTCATCTCCCCCATCTTCCTTCTGTGTAAGCACAGCTGCTAATGAATCATCGGACACAAAAGTGTACAGTATAAAATCCTTTTCGAAATTTGGACTTTTGAGTGATGGTGCATGAGCAACATATGTTTTTATCTTGCTGAATGCGTTCTTCTCCAAATCAGTCCATTTTAAATGTACACTCCGTTTAACCATTTGCTGCAAAGGTTTGACGATTTGAGCAAAGTCTGGTACAAACCTTCGCACAAAGTTGATTGTCCCCATAAATGATTGCATACCCTTTTTATTATGGGGTAAAGGGATCTGTTCTATGGATTTAATCCTCACCAGGTCTATGGAGATCCCTTTCTTAGAAATAACATGACCCAGTAGCTTTCTTTCTGTGACTGCAAACACACATTTCTTAGGATTTAATGAAATACCATATTTCTGACAACGCTCAAAAATTTGTTTCAAATGAAATGCATACTCCTCTCTTTTTTTCAAAAATATTGTGACATCGTCTAGATAAACCACAACACTACATCCAATCAGACCACGAAAATCTATATCCATGGCCCTCTGGAAAGTAGCTCCAGCATTAATAAGTCCAAAGCGCATTCTCCTATATGCAAAATTTCCCCACTTGGTTCTGAACATGGTTTTAAGCCTCTCTTCTTCAGCTACTAATACTTGATTATAACCGGAGAATCCATCTAATAATGATAACAATTTAGAACCTGAAACCATCTGTAGTATATGCTCCGTGGGTGGTACTAGATAATTATCTTTATCTAACGCACAATTAAGATTTCTGAAATCTACACAAAGCCTGATTTCTCTTGACTTTTTTTGTACTGGCACCAAATTAAAAACCCATTCCGAATGTCTGACTTTAAATATGATTTTAGCATCCAACAATTTTTTTACCTCACTTTGAAATAAAGGTTCCAGCTTAGGATGCATTTTCCTCAAAGGCTATTGGTAAGGCTTGATTCCACCTTTAACTGGGATAACATGTTGTATGATCTTCGTGTCGTAAGTTGTAAGCTCTTCATAGGTCCAAGAAAACACATCTTTGTACTGTTTGAAAAGACTGATGAACTTACTTCTTTCACCTGGAGAACAACACTTCCCCAAATTTACATATTTGGGTTCAGCTTCAGTCCCCAAATTTATCAGCTCGAATTGTAAGGACGAGCTATGGGTATTGACATTCGTTGGCTTTCTGAATTTGTTATTTAAATCAAACATTCGTTCCAAGGTCTTGAATCCTTTAGGAATAAAGTTCCAGAATTTTAATTCTGCTTGATGTTCTTCATCATCTATTATTGCTTCTTTGAAAGTATTATCATTCATCAAACACTCCAAAAAATTTTGATCATCATCAAAAACCCGTATATTTATGATCATATCTGGAAGAGAAGGCCTGAACAGTAATTCAATAGAGCATCTATTATTTGAAGGTACTAGCCTTGCCACTGAGGTAGCTAGTAAATCAGCTACTGCATTCTTTAATGTAGGAATGGACACAATATTGAATGTATGAAAATTTATAAGCAAATCTCAAACTTCATTTTGGTAAGCTTTCAAATGTGGTGAAATACAGTGTATCTTGTTCCGAATTTGCTTAACAATGATTTCAGAATCTCCATATACTTTCAGATTTTTTACTTTCAGTTCTATTTCTTTTTTAAGTCCCTGAACTAGTGCTTCGTATTCAGCTGTGTTATTTGTGCATTCAAATTCTAACCTACAAGAAAGAAAATGTTTATTTTTTTCAGATCAATTAGGACATAGCCAGCCCCTGATCCCTCCAATGTTTTAGAACCATCAAAATAAAGAGTCCAAAAAATATCTACCTCTACTGAATTTGAATTACAAACTACATTTGAAACTAGATCTACTATATTACAATCAATCTCATCAGCCCATGAAAATCGACGGAGATCAGGCTGGGTATGAGGTATACTATTGGCTTCTTCAGCTTGGTAATTGCCTGGTTCCAATTCAATGAAATAGTTTCCCAATATAGAGTTTACTGGTTCATTTTTTCCCTCTAACTGAGTGACATTGTATTTCATTTGAGGCTCTCTTAATACTTTTATCTAATTTGGACTTCCCTTATGAGGCAACCATAGATGTGACCAATCTGATGCAAAATATCCTTCTAACCTCGTCGACTAGTCTCGACTCAAAACTAGTCCATAAGCATCTGGTATGTCTACTACTACAATGTCGATGTACTGTCATACCCTCTCATATACGGATAAGTGAATCAGAACATCCTCCATTTCTCCTATTACTTTTACAGTTGTCACGTCTAATTGAAGAATTTGCCACGTATATGGTTTAGGTTGACCATTGATTTTCTTGCAGACTGAAAGTGGCATAACATTGACTGATGCTCCTAAGTCCACTAAACAGTTGTGCACATTATAGATGAAAATTTCAAAAGTTAGGAGAAATGCTAGAGTTTTATACTTAGACTTCCCTCCTAAACTTGCCTCACCAATTTCTTCCTCAGGTTGGTTGTCACTGGGAGGCTCTTCTTCTGGTATCTCAAGTGCTTTTAAAAGTTTCTCTTTTTGTTGAGGTAAATTACACATTTCAAACAATGAGATATTCTCTTTAGATTTTTTAATGTCTTCCACAATGTCATATCCCATATCAAGTTCTTTGAGATTCTTCTTGACATTATCAATCTTAACTTCAACAGGATTAAGAGGTGTGTTGATTTTCTTCGGATCTTGACTTGAAATGGAAAATTCAGGTATTTTAATAATTGCAGTGTTTTTCTGTATCTTCTTCATGTTTTCTTGAAGTTTTTTAATCTTAGGAAGTATTGACTTATCTTCTTTTAACAAACTCAAACATCTTGTTGTTACATTGGTTTCTAGTGTTTCCCCTTATATCAGAAAATCTTCTTCTTCTGTATCAAACATAGAGACACGATCCCATAAAACTAAAGGATCTTCCTCTTGTTTTTCTATAGGTTCATTATCCTTTTCTTCCTCCTTGCCAGTGTCTGTCAGTTTGGAGTCCAATAATTGATTCATTACTAACATCATAGAATTAATCCATTGTGGGCAATTCTTCTCAGAATGAGGCTGCTGATGAAAGGTACAAAATTATCCATGCCTACATCGGTTAAATTCATCGCTACAGACTATGTGGAGGAGGCTTAGGTTGACTGTTGTCTTCCCTTTTTTTATAATAAGGCTTATATGGTTTGTGAGCCTCCTTATCCTTTTATAAATCTATCACTCTGTTGGATAACTTCTGCATCATCTTCACCATCCCTTCGAAATCATGTGATCGCTCATCCTTAGGTTTAGTAAGTAATAAAGGTTTCTTGTTTCCAAAAGTCTTTTTTTTTTTACTATACAGGGTAATTTTCTATACTCTCCATCTCAGCCTCTACCTTCTTAGCTTATTCATAGGTTTCTACTAATGTAGGTCTCACTGATCTCTTGGAAAACATGGCTAGATTAGGCCCAAGAGCTGAGGTATAGTATTCAATTAGAGCATTTTCAAATGGCTTATCAACTGCAGTGAAATTGTTTAGGTAAGCAGCAAATCTTTGAGTAAAATTATGCACTCTTTCTTTCCTTTCTTTCTTTAGAGCACATAACCCTTTCATTAAAGGCATGATTTTTCTGGACTACATATTTACTTCTAAACATTCTCTCAAATTTGTTCCAATCCGTGATTGAATTTGTAACAAGGGAAAAATACCATCAAGCTGATTTTCCTTTTAGGGCATGGGGAAACAATCTACAGACCACATCTTCATGTTCTCCAGCTCGTATTCCTTCTACAGCCAAGTAAAAACTCTGTAGATGATCATCTTCCAGAATTCCCTCACTTGGTTCAAACTTAGGCAACATCTTGTCAAAATCCTGAGGTAAATCATGCAAAGGAGGGGTCAAATTTAAAGGCAACCTAGCCCTCCAAGCAGGTTGTGGAGGTGGTTGGTCTGCATTTACATTAACCATGATTATGAGTGGAGTATGAGGTTGCGACTGAACAAGGGTCTGGAAAGGTGAACAGTAAGGTGAATCCGGATCCAATTGATTTAAAGGTTGGTTAACTTTTTGTAAGGTTGCTTCTACTAGTTCTTCAAGATATTCTACCAACACTGAGTCTTCTAATTGAGGGTGATCTTTCTTCTAGTACTCTCTTCTAGGTAGGACAAATATAATAGGTAATCCTCAAATATTTTTCATATATGCCCTGGTAATTCTTCTTAAATCATCAACCACTTCGTTATCGATAGGATACAGATACCCTTTCTCTTTATCTTCAGGAGTGGGTTTGTGAAGCAAACTACTTTCAGAACTCTCATCAGTGGAGTGATTTCGAGGAAGCGGGCTTCCTCAGCTAGCCATGTACTGGTGACCCTTCTTCTAGTGCCAAAAAACTGTTGAGACCTGGAAAATCGTAGGTAACAACAGTTAGGGATTCTCCCCAATAATGTTCCCAATTAGTCCGTTACTGTTTGGTATGGGGAATCCGTCCGGTTTACGGTCTAGCTACCATAGGTCAAGTAACAATTAAATTTTTACCAGTTATGGCATGGTCCACCATGTATATTTTTAGTTTTTTTATGTTTAAGGTATGATGTGCAAGTTCCTAACTAAAATGCAAACGATAGAGATAATGAGGAGGGTCACAATGTGATGTGCTGGTTCTTACCTCTCGTCTTACCTCTCTCGCATCTAAATCACAATAGCAAGAAACTAACTAAGACTTATTAACCTATCCCTAGGGAGAAAAACTATCATTAATGGTGAGTAATGTACTGTAGTGCATGCATAAAGAAAAATCACATATAGCTGTTATTGTTTCAAAACACATGAACATCAATAGAAATATAGACAACAAGATAGATTATTGTTAATTAAAACCTCCATTACTCAATGTGGAAATTTCATAGAATAAACCAGATTACATTCATAACATGAAAAGAAATTCAATGATTTAGAACGATCTCATAGTTAATGGAAACAAGCTGAAAAAGAAATAGTTTATATCCAACTGGTCCATAGCAAACATTTGAAAAAATCAACAGAACTTTCTCCAACAGAAACATATGATTATTTTTTGTAAAATGAAATAGTTCTTCTTGCAATACTCTCTCAAGATAGTTTGGAAAAAAGGTCCCCTTTTACATCTAAAACTCTCCTGTATTTATACAAAAGACAAAACTCTTCGGCTGCCCCTCAATGTCTTTTGAGCTTCCCAAACCTTTCATTTTCCAAAATTTTGTCTCGTAGCTTGTGCACATAATTAATACAATATATTACATTTCAAATCAAAATTTCCAAAACACTTTATGAGGAAGGGCCAACTTGCTCGCTGATATACTTCTTCCATGCATGAGAATCTACTGCTATGCCTTCAAACCTGGAAGGATCAAGAAATCGAATATTAATTTCATATTTGGCAGCTTGGTTTTTTACCCCCTCTATCCTGGCAAGACTTAGGTTCAACTGGTCTTCTAATAGATGTATTCTCACTGCTGCATGTGCCACCGCATTCTTCAAGATCCATTCTTCTAGTTCTTTGACCTGCTGGATTTCTTGCTCATCTTCTTGATACTTGTCATATGGACGTTTTAGAAATGATTCATGCTCCAGTAGCACATCCAATCTCTTTTCTGCAAAAGGTTGGCATCAATTATATGTTGAAAGCACTCTCCTGCAATATTTAGCACATGCTCCCTTTGTCTTTTTCACAGTTTTCTTGAACTTTTATGCTACATTAATCACAAATTCCAGTAACTCATACTCCTGTTTTAAAATTTGTTGCTCCTTTATTGCTAGCTCCATTGGAGATTCCTTATTTGTTTCTTCCTAGACCATTATTCCTTTTAGAATCTCCAAAATATCCTGAGACCTATCCAAAAAGTATGAAGTGGTGTCTATAATTTCCTCAAGTCTGGTGTCTATCTGCAAAATTTTACACCTTTCGTCTTCTATACGTATCTGTATTTGGTGGATCCTTCTTCTTTGAATCAGAATGTTCTCTTTCAAAGGTTGAATGTCAGTTTTCTGCTCCATAGCATCCTTAAGTGATGCGGTCAATGAAGTGTTTTGCTCTTCTAAGGCTACCACACCTGCATCTGATACTGCTTCTCCTTTTCCTCAGTGGTAGTCGTATCCATTTCTAACTCAGTAATATTTCTCTCCAACATGTTCTTCTTTGCACTTAAATTCCCATATGATACCTGAAGATCATCCATTTCATTTTTTCACATCTGGTGCTCTAGATGTAGCTTTTGTAATTCAACTAAGCTAACCTGAGCATTCTTTTCTGTGTTTTCTGCATATATTTCTACAGCATTCCTATCTGCTTGCAGAGTCTGGAATTCCATTCTTGAAGTCTTGACTTTACTCATCATATCTTCATACTTCCTTTTCAGCTGTTGACTCTCATCTCTTTCCTTCTTTAAAGTTTCTTTCAATTGGGCCGCATTCTTTCATGACTGCTCTAGATCAGTCATGAGTGTGTCCACATTGTCTTGAGTCGCTAAGGTTAATGCTACCCCAGATCTTTCTATTAACCACGGATCTTTATGTGTACCATGTACCAATCTTTTATCTGTTACCATTTTTCCTAATTGTCCTCCAGTCTCGACCTTCTTCTCAGTTATTTCAACAATTCTTTTCTTTTCTCTATCATAAAAAATGGTACTAAAATCAGGAACCTCCTCCCCTTTGGTATGCATGAAAGGGATCAAATTTATCTCAGAAAATGAAGCTTGTTCTAATATGCTACCAGAATATGCAGCAGGTTTCGAGGGATCAGGATCAGATTGTCCTTGTTCCTGATCTATTTGATCTTGCACTCCTGGTGTATCAAATTGCTCTGTAGTCTGTTGATCCTTTTGGGATCTTGTTAGTCTCAAACCCTCACTTTATTCTTGTTTCTTTTTTATTTCAGCTTCTTCTTTTATCTTTATTTCTTCCTCTTCCTTCCTAACTGCTTCCTCTGCAGCTCGCTTCTTTTCTTCCTCTTCATTTTTCAACCAACTTTCTCCTTCCTGTGCTAGCCTTCTAACATCTTCTTCTCTCTTCTTCGCCTCTTCCTCTTCCAAATTCTTATACTTTTCCAAAGTTTTTCCTTTTCCACCCATATTAGTTATTTTTTGTTTGAATCTCTTCCTAAGGGCGGTTATTTTCTTCGCATTTCAGAATGTCTCCTCATCCTTGTCCCAAAAATTAGTATATTCAAAATGAATTCCCGCTTCCTTGCAGTAGTCCGCTACTTTATTGTGGGAGTCATTCCTATGAAAATTCATTTCGCCAAAATGAAAATGTTCAAGCTCCTTAACAAATAATGCCGCCTGCTTTACTCTTGAAAACTTGTAGCTTCCAAGTAGGAAAGGTACTGCAGGATATGTTCCCTTTTTATGCTCAAACAAAAAATTGCCTACACCATCAATATACAACTGCCTAACCGCCTCCTTGTGGAGTACATAATCTGTGGCATAATTTGGTAGTAGGGAGGGAGCTCTAGAACCACCGTACATCCTTACATACAACCCATCCTTCGTTAAATAGTAATATCCAAACTCCTGTATGACTTTGAATGCCTCTTCAGACATGCAATTACATTCAGTCAAGAAAATGAGGGTATATAAGGGCATAATGAAATGCTCGCAAATTTCCCTATAATAACTATGGTACTTATGTGCCCATATCAATTTGCAGGCTGCCTACACTGGGGTTATGTCCTTCTCCCGGTTAACATGTCAAAGCAGGAAAAGACTGAGTGCACAATATGCAGTCAATCAAGATATAGCTCATATAAAATGCTGATCTCTTTTGAGATGCCCCTCCTAAGGCTGCTGATATACATGCAGAGAGGCTATTTGACACAATATTTGCCCAGTTAAAGATGGTTCCTTGGGTAGCCACAAAGAAAATAACTGGTATCCACCCTATCTTGAAGCTCTTCCCATGTGCTCTGCCAAAAATCCTATTTAAAATCAATGCAATGAACCTATAGGGAGCACAGAGAGTAGAGGTATCATACTCTCCAAAAGGTCTAGTTCGGAAATTCTTTCCAAGTATCATCATTCTTTTTACTATCTCCACCAGATCCATATCTATCTCCTTTAACCATCTTTCTGTCAAATAAACCTGAGGTGAGGGTAGATGATAAGCCATAGAGACATATGCAGGGCTATCTGCATTGTAGCCTTGCTTAGCAGTGTTCTCCAGAATCATTGTGGTTACATTTGCTCTAGGCAGAATCTATCCTATTACTTCTGAACAAGGAAATAACTCGGTCCTTGTAGCTACTTTCATTAGGGATGATTTCTCAATGTTGACATAGATTGTCAGCTCCTAAAAAACCAGCATTAGGTACATTCTGGTTTGTAATCATTCTATATATTTCCCCCCACTTGTAGTCTGGTTCGATCTGAGTAGATAAACTCTACTTTGGTGATGATCTCTACTTCAGGCTCTCCTTCAACCATAGGAGCTTTCTTCTTTTGTCTCTTTGACATATTTTTGTTATAACAATCACCCTGTCATAGTCAAAACATATTCTTAGACCAACTGAGCTATTAACAAGTGTTTAAACAATAAACAGGAAAATACATCAATTTACCTCCTCAACATGCATGCTTAAAAATAAGTTAAACACAGTATTCAATGAATGAAAGAATTAACAAGAAAACAAAAATGTCCTGCGGATCGCTTCCTAAAATGCCTAAGCTCCACTGTCTGAAAACTTCACTTCATCGAAAAATCCTCCATCTCAACTCGGGTTGTATCAAACTAATCCTTCGTCAAGTATAGGGATGTATCAGACTAATCCTGTCGCTCTTCCTCAAAACCAAACTCAAAATACTAAACCTTACACAACGCTCGTCGTCGAGAAAAAACCCTAAACCAACCGAAAAAGAAAAAAAACCACAGTCCCACGGGATAAGGTAAACGCAAGAAAAACGACTTAATAGCCCTAGCCGACTGTGGAATAACTAAGAAACATGTGTTGCAGACAATGAAACACTTGTCTGCAACTGTGCCCTAACCCCCCGCGCTGGAACAAATGCATCCATAATGGAAAATATCACACAGACTTCGGATTTTCCCACTAAAGAAAAATGTAAGCTGTTTAAAACTCCTCCAAATAAAAAACAACCATGAAAACAGTAAGGGGCAAGAAACCTTTTATGCGGGAAAAACCTAACCAATGGAAAAAACCTAATGGTTCCCAAATCAAACAATAAAACCAAAATAGCAAAGCCATAGTTTACCTACCTAGCAAATAGCAACGCAGTCGACTGGATGAACAAACTTCCATGGAAGTAAAGAAAATGAAACAGGTTCTAACAGTTGGGCACGCGCGAACAGTGCAAACAACACAGACCAAATGAAAACGACAAGTCAAATATGGCTAAACAATAAAAAAACATGCCCCTCATATATATAACGCTCGACGAGAATCTATCAGCAGTTAAAACCCTATCGGCAGTCAAAACCTATATAAATCGGAAGGATACATCGAAGGGTTGCTGCAATGGCGGGTGCAAACCAAACTACGGACTCGCGATACTTCAAGTTCATCGAAAATTGGAACTACTAAACTCTAAGTTCAGAGAATCAAGACTGAGCTTCCTCCGCAACGTTGGCACGGACATCTGAATCATCGTGACTTTACTTTTTCTAACAGGTGTCGAAAATCAGAGATCCTAAGTTCTAAAGAGTCGGCGAAGCAAAACACTATTCTCGAAAAATCTAAACACTAGTTTCCCACAATGTCGGCAACGACAAACACTAGGACTCCGGCTCACTGTTGTCAAACATCTCGACATCGATAAAAACGTAATCGGATACTGAAATCATTAAGTGTTAAGCTCAGAAAAACAAAAACAAGGAGGAAAGAAAATGAGATTTGACGTATCAGCGAGGGGGTCAGAATTTATTTTGGTGGGCTTGGCAATTCGGTTTCCGCAACGTCGAAAATATAGTCTACTATGCTTCCAATATCGGAAGGATAGTCGACTAGTCTTCCGATACAGAAAATGAAACAGATCAAGTTTTTTAAGGAAAAAACTGAAATTCAAGGCAGCTTCGGTAAAACAAAATACTCCTAGGCCAGATTTAATAAAAACAAATAAAAGGAGGGGCCCTAAAATTGAAAATTTTCGGGAAAATAGTTGCAGCTACAACAATGGTCCATTCCAAACTTTGTTGAAACAATAAAACATATAACATCTATATTAAGGAAATACCAGGAGGTAAAGTGGACAGCAAAATCCAGAGCCTCATTTGAAAAGATCAAACAAGCCCTTACAGAAGCACCAGAAGTACCAGTACTGGTAAGCCCAGAATTTTCAAAATACTTTTTGGCTTTCTCTTTTGCATCTCAGTACACAATAGCTAATGTTCTATTACAAAAAAATGCAGATGGATTAGAATAGCCTATAGCTTTCTTTAGAAAAACTATTAGAGATTCTGAATTAAAATACAGTATGCCAGAGAAACAAGCATATGCATTGGTAAAAGAATTGAAGTTCTTTAGGATCTATATTCTGCATTCGAATATTATTTCCTATGTACCAAATGTTTCTATTAAAGAAAATTTAACTCAACTAGACAGTGAAGGAAAGTGGGGGAAATGGATTGCAAAAATCATGGAATATGATGTGGAGATTAAACCTACCAAGCTTGTAAAAGGTCAGGGTCTAGCAAGACTATTGGCAGATTCAAATTGTGAATCCCTTGGTCTTCATTTGATAGCAAGTCAACCAATACAGGAGGACTTACAAATAAGGCAAGATAAAGAGCATATCATGGATAAATATGCAGAATCAGAATGGTATGCTGATAGGGTTCATTTTTTATTGCATTTGCAGTGTCCTGCTCATTTGGATAAGAAGGCAACTAGATCATTAAAGTTGAAAGCCACCAAATATTGTCTAATAAATCAGCAATCACATTGGAAATATCCAGGGGGATTGCTACTCAGGTGTTTGGAGAAACCAGAAAATGAAGAAGTCATTTTAAAATCACATGAAGGTGCCTGTGGAGGTCACAAATATTGGAAATCCATAGCTTATAAAATTCTAAGATCTGGATACTACTGGCCATCTTTGTTTTCTGATGTTTATCAGCAAGTTAGGGCTTGCATTCAATGTCAAAAATTTGTTGGCAAACATAAACTTGTATCCTTACCTTTGAAACCCATTGCGGTAAATGCTCCTTTCCAGCAATGGGGTCTGGATTTTATAGGTGAGATCAATCTTGCTTCCTCTGAACAGCACAAATGGATACTTATAGCTACTAAGTTTTTCACAAAATGGGTGGAGGCCATTCCTACAAGGAATACAACTGATAAGGTAATCATCAACTTCATTCAAGAAAATATTTTGAGTAGATTTAGTTGTCATAAGAAATTATTGACTAATAATGCAAAGGATTTTAAGTCAAAAGCCACGGTTACTTTTTGTGAGCAAAATGGAATTATTATAAAGCAATCTACACCCTATTATCCCTAGGGGAATGGATTGGCAGAATCAACTAACAAAAATATCATCCAGAGCATTAAAAATTTGTTAAATCAGAACAAGAGGTCTTGGGATTCAATGTTGAAGTATGCACTCTAGGCAGATAGAATAACCACCAAGAAAGCAATTGGTTTATCTCTTTTTTAGTTGGTGTATGGTACTGATACTATTTTTCCAATCCAATAAGGTATTCCAGTAATCAAGTTTTTTCAGGATAGTCAGGAAGAGCCTAATGATATTCAAAGAAGAATTTTCTCATTGATTGAATTGCAGTAGGAACGTGAAGCCCAAGCTAAAAAATCTCAAGCTTACAGGAAAAAGATTAAGGAAATATTTGACAGGAAGGTAAAGGAGGATACTTTTTTCTTTTGGAGACATGGTGCTCAGATGGGATGCCAGAAAAGACCAAAAGGGTGAGCATGGAAAATTTGATAATTTATGGTTGGGTCCTTTTGTAATTTCAAAGATTTGGGAAAATAATACCTTCATACTGCAGACTCTGGAAGGTGAAGAATTGTCCAATCGAGTGAATGGACGATTGCTCAAGCATTTTTATAATTATTGAAGGTGAAAGAACTTTCACTCATTGTACATATCAGTGTGAGATAGGTATAATAAAGACTCCAATTTCCCAATGGAAGTTTGCAGAATAATAGGGAAGATTCAGTTTAGATTACAAAAGGCATTGGTCTACAGGTTCTTGAAACCTCACAAGAAGACTTTCATCCCTCAGCAGGAGTCAGATGTTAAGACTAAAATTGTACCCATTTTTTGTGTGTATTTTCTCAAATGTTTAGTCCTTATTTACTTCTCATTTTGAGCTTGTTTTAAGTTTTAATGATTTTAAATTTCTTTAGGTTATAGTTTTTGTTTTAATTTATTTTATCCTTTGTTAAGGTTTTATGAAGTGGCTCATTCAGTACTATACATATTTTCAAAGTCTTAAAATGTTGTTTTGAATTACTCCAATGCTTATATATCCTAATTCTAACCTTTATGTTGAGCTTGTTTGCAAAATATTTCATGTTGAGTTATTCCCACAACGCAAAATTCAAAATATATACACTAGAGTGCTGTAGGAATCATGAATCACTGAAAAGAGTGGTCGATTGATGGTAGAACATGTCCGATTGCAGTCGATGAGGCTGGGAGACTTCCAGAAAGCTGTTAAATATATCATGACACATGTACAAATCCTTTGTCAGTATATCATTACACATGTACAAAGTTGTTGTGAATATAATTGAGGAAATCGTGGATTTGAACTGCCACGATTTCAAGTTTGGGGTTATGAATCTCACTGCTGTAGACATGTAATTTGAAGGTTCTTGAAGTTTCCCAAAGAAGTGAATTAGCCAAGGTTATGGTATAGATATGGGGAAGAGTGGAAAGATTAATAGGTTCAACCCCATAGACACCAGTTGGGCCATGAAATTCCCAGAATGTGCAACGTTGTTTAGGGCAGAAGGGTGGTTTAGTTTTTTTTAGAGGATCATTGGTTTTAATGCTGAATTTTCACATCATTTCACTCAAAATATCATCAATGGTGTTGTAATGTTTAACACTCTCAAGTTTGAGCTCACAGATGGTTTAGTAGCTGAAGCCACCGGTATTCCGATGGATGGAGAATCCTAGTTCAAGAAGACCTCCTTCCATTTCAGTTCTAATAATTTCTTATTTCCAAGAAATGAAACCCTAGACTGGAGCAAAGGGGTTCACCTAGCAAATTTCAAGCCAAAATGGAGAGAAGCAATTGGAATTATATAGAGCTATATCGCATGTGATGGCAGGTTCGCATCAGTGTTTAAATATCATGTTATATTTTTACAACACTTGAACCAGCAATCCAGGATGAATTTTCCCTTCTTTCTTCTAAAAATCCTCCAGAAAATGTTGAGTCGAATCAAGGGACATTCTGACCATACAAAGCAATCGGTATTTCATCATGGTTTGATAAAATTAATTATTTGTACAATTTTGCAGAAGAAGAATAGAAGCTCTGATCACTTCTTATTTTGGTCATGGTTTACCATCGAGCCGAGTCATCATGTAAAGAAATTCCTGCCTAAGAAACAATCTAGTTTTGTTAAAATATTTAAGAGAGATGTGATTGAAGAATTAGTACAGGACAGCCCTCAGAAAGCTAGTTCATGTCAAAGAGTTGAAGACATTGGAAATGAAGATCAAGGAATAGCGTTGGAAAATGACCAGGAGTACATTTTGGAAGATGAAACAATGGAGAAGACACTTGATTTGAAGCTTGAGGGTATTAGTTCAATAGAATAGAAGCAGAATGCAATATTTGCATAGGAAAACCTAACCACAGTATATGTTGCAACTGATACGAAGGATAGTGTGTTGCAAGATCTAGATTTTAAGGCAGATATAAAGTCTTTCATGCAGCTGGAAAAACCAAGATGGAGGCCAAATACCAGAGATACAAATAAGCTTATATTAAACATGAAAATAATATTGAACCCTAAGCTGAAAAAAGAGAATATTACAGTCATTCAACATTCTTCAAGTGAGGAGAATGAGGAAAGTGAAGAAAACTTGAGTTCACAGCAAGATTACATTCAAGAAGATCATTTAATATCACCACCAAAACCAGTTCAAGTAAACCATGAAGTTTTAGAAGAGAAAGTTATTCCCATTATGGAACAGGGTATGACTTCAGGAGTCTCATTTGCAGAGGAGATAATGAAGGACAAGCAACAAGAAGATTTGATTTTTAAGAAGTTGGATATTCCATGGTTGTCAAGCCATGATTTGACATTGCATGGAGTGGTGAATATTGATTCTGAAGTTGAGAATTTCAAGAAAGTTCTGCAACAACAAAAATCACAAATACATTTTCTTAATGAATCTAATACCATTCTTTTAACTACAAATAAGAGATTAAGGGAGGACCTGGAAGACATTAATGCACATTATCAAGAATTGATAGCAGTGTTGAAAGAAGCATTGAAGAGGAAGAGAGAAATACATAATCAAGACAAATATTTAACCAAACAAATCCAAGATTTAAACAATAAGAATAAAGTGTTGTCAAGCAGAGTTAAAATCTTGGATATACAACAAGCTAGAGAGAAGAAGAAGTCTCATGCATTGGAAGGAATTTCCGTGCTAACAAAAACAGCCAAGCAGTTATGAGTACCACCTAATGTCCAGCTGTCAAGTATTTCATTTTTTGTTATAATGTATATAGTGTTAATAGTTTGTTGTCTTTAAATATTTGAAGTTAGCATATAACTACTTATTGTAACTACCTCGAGATTAGGCCTAAAAGACAGTTATGAAACTACTTCATTTTGTAAATGATAAAAGGAGAAAAGTTGAGTGGAGTAGGGTTTGATTTTTGTTTCAAGTAGGGCTATAGAGCTAAGGATTTTGGATGTATATGCAGATTGAGACACATGAATCTCATGTAATCTTTTGAAGACTGAGATTGATTTATATATACAATATAAGCCACTTTATCTTATATATTGATTTTGTTTATGGCCAGTTTGACCACTCAGCTTATGATTTCATTTCTTGATTAATGTTTTATTCATGTGAATGCTCATATGTTGTGGACAAAACTAGTAATTTGCTATGAATGTTTATGGTTTATATTTGTCATTTAAACCTTAGTGTCTCAGTTCTTTGATATTATTTCATGATTATTTCTTGTATTAGTTTGATGTTTGATTACCATCTTGTGAATGAAAGCTTCAAACAAAAAAATTACAAAAACAATTCCCATTTTATTTTAGTTGTTTTGATATCGTACTAGCTTGTTCCCTTTGTATTCTAGGGAGAATTTCTAGGACAAACGGAAGGGAGAAGGAACATCCAGTTATTAGAAAAGGAGGAGACTTGGATATTGAAAAGCAGGGCCACTTGGTTGGAATGTGGGGATGAAAATACAAAATTATTTCATGATTTTTCAAAAGGGAGAAAAGCATCAAACACTATCTGGAACTTATTGTGGAAATTAAGGCCAGCAATAGATTAATTTTACTCACAACAATTAACAATTGATCATGGAAAATTGCTCACAAAAGAGACTGAATATGGAGTTGTAACACTAAATTGTATTAACTGAGTGTACAATAGCCAACCCTGTAATAACATAGGTTGCTGAATAAATAGAATACATCAAGAAATCGAATGCATGAGGAGGCATCCAAATCTAGCATAAAGCGGGCTTACCAAAAATAAGCAAATCCCCCATAGGTGTAAAAAGTTGATCCCAAATCTATCATGGAGCTCACAAATTGGAAAAAAGGCATAGGAAAGCTAAAGAGTGGTGGAATGGCAGCTCATACATGCTTTTGCATGGAGAAAAGAGAGGAGGATGTGTAGGACAAAAAACAAGTCAACCTCACCTAGTCTAGCTTTTCCTTTTGCCTTAAAACACTGAAAAAGCAGGCAATAAAGAAGAAAAAGCAGAAGGGCGCCTAGGAGGCCAGGAATAAAGCAGAATTGATTCCTTTAGCTCTCCCATGTGCTACATGAGTCAAATAAGGCAAGTTTTACCTCTATGGATAGGCAAATAGCAACTTGCACAAGGTGGGACACATGAACTAGGCAAATAAGACAAAAATAATGGAATTAATGTCTAAGTGGGTAAACTATGGGTTGATTATTCTAAAACCCCCCCTTAAGCCTGAATTATGAGTAATATATCAGAAAATTATAGGGCCTAGAAACAAGGCTTAGTCACCCTTTACATACCGCAAATCCATTTAAACAAGGAAAGAGGAAAAACCAACTTGGGAAAATCCTCCCTTAAACATGGACTGTAAAACAAAATTGTAGAATCTTGTCTTCACTCATGCTTCACAGCATGATCAGCAATCCCTAGTGGTGATTTGAGATTGCTGAAGGTCTTCTCACAAAATGCTTTGGTGAAGATATCAGCTACTTGTTCTGAAGATGAATAGAAGAGTAGGTGAATGGTGCCATCATGCACAAGTTCTCTGATGTAGTGCATATGGATCTCAATGTGTCTAGTTCTCTACTTCTGAACTGGATCCTTGCAGATTCGAATGGTACTTTGGTTATCACAGTAGATGGTAGTTGATTACTCAGGTTCGAAGCCACACTCTCCAAGTAAACCCTGCAACCATAAACATTGAGTTGATGCATTAACAACTCCTCTGTACTCTACTTCTGTAGATGAGAGTGCAATGGCACTCTGTTTCTTGCTTGACCAGCTGATTGGCCCTTTTGCAAGCATGAACACATATCCTGATGTGGAATTTCTTTCTATGCTATCACCTGCCCAATCACTGTCAGTAAATCCAATCAATTCAAGATCAGATTTTGCTTTATAGAAGATCCCATGTGTCCTTGTTCCCTGAACAAAGTTAAGGATCCTTTTGGCTGCTTTCCAATGGATCTCTTGAGGCTGATCCATGAATATAGAAGCCACACTTACTACATAACAAATATCAGGTCTAGTATGTGTCAGATACAACAAACAGCCAATCAATTGCCTATACAGTGTATTGTTTATCATCGGTGAAGAATCGGCTTCTTCCAGCTTCACTCCTAAAAGGAAAGGAGTTTTGCTTGCTTTGCAATCCTTCATTCTGAACTTTTTCAGCAAGTCCAAGGAATATTTGGACTAGTTCACCTTGATTCTAGCTTTGGTTTGAGCAATCTCAAGCCCCAAAAATTGACTTAAGAGCCCCAAATCTGTCATGGAGAAGGCTTGGTTCATAGCTCCTTTTAATGAAGCAATATCAGCCTGTGAGCTTCCTGTAATGAGGAGGTAATCAACATAAAACACAATGATCATTAATGAACCATTAACTAACTTCAAATAGAGATTTGGATCTGATTTGCATCGAACAAAATTCAGTGATAGCAAGAAGCTATCAATCTTGGCATACCAAGCCCCAGGGACTTGCTTTAGCCCATACAATGACTTTCTCAACCTGCACACAAGAGAAGGGTTAGTAGCAAAACCTTGAGGCTACTGCATATATATATCCTCAGTGAGATATCCATTTAGGAAGGCACACTTTACATCCATGTGATGTACCTCCCATTGCCTTGAGGCGGCAATGGCTAGAGCTAGCCTGATGGAATCCATTTTTGCCACTGGGGCAAAGGTCTCATTGTAATCTATGCCATGAACCTGTGAGTAGCCCTTGGCTACCAATATGGCCTTGTACTTCAGTGGTGAACCATCAGCAGCAAATTTGGTCTTATAGACCCACTTACACTATACTAGTTTTCTCCCTGGGGGAAGATCCACTAGCTCCCATGTGTTGCTCTTCTGGAGTGAGATGAACTCCTCATTCATGGTTGTTTGCCATCTTGGATCTCCTGCTACTTCTTCATATGTTTGAGGATCAAAATCCACCATCAAATAGCATTTTTCAGCAAACATGGGATCCTTCATGCACAGACCATTCTCAAATTGAGATCTAGTCCTCCTTGGGTCATTGGGATCCCCAGCTAGCTCACCTGCTGCATGTAGTGTCTTGGCTTCCCATTTTGGCCTTGTGGGGTAGTTAGGGTCTGCAATAAAATCATCTCCATCAGACAAATCAGAATCAGCATGTTCAACAAACTCTTTACTTACTTCTTGAGGTTTAGGTGGTGAAGAGGCTTCACCAACTTCCACTTCTGCAAGGGGTTCTTCTTCAAAATGAACACACCTTTCGATGAAGGCTTTGTTTGTGCTCAAATTTATCAACTTGTACCCTTTTGAATCTTTAGAGTATCCAACAAAAAGACACCCTTGGCTTTGGGGCTGCAAATCCTTCATCTTCTCTGTCGGGATTCTAGCCCATGCCTTTGAGCCAAAAATCATGAAATGGGTCACATCTAGCTTGTGCCCACTCCATGCTTCAAAGGGATTCATGCCATCAAGCTGTTTGTGAGGCACCCTATTCTGGATATAGGCTGCACAGTTGATAGCTTCGGCCCAGTACTTTGGTGGAAAATTTTCGGCCTCCATCATGCATGTTGCCATCTCCTTTAGTGATCTATTCTTCCTCTCAGCAACACCATTTTGTTGTGGTGTGTAAGGGATAGAATGTTGCATCTGAATACCTGCATCTGCACAATAGTGAATAAAATCAGACTTGACATACTCACCACCATTGTCAGATCTGAGGGCCTTGAGTTTCCTTCCAGACTGGTTTTCAACCAAAGCCTTAAAGACTTTGAATAGGCCAAAAACTTCAGACTTGTGTTTCAGGAAGTGAACCCAGCAATACCTGGAAAAGTCATCAATAAAATTTAATGCATACTTGGCCTGACTCATGGACATATGAGGGAATGGACCAGAAACTTCACTGTGGATCAGCTCGAGGGGTGCAGAGGTTCTCTCATGACTAGCTCTCTCAAACTTATGCTCTGGGTGTTTTCCTAGGATACAGCCTTGGCAGACTCATTTGGAAAATTTTATCTTGGGAAACCCTATGACCATCTCTTTTTCACTAAGATCAGAAAGATATTTGTAGTTAAGGTGGCCAAATCTTTCATGCCACATCTTGCTAGCTTCATTAGCATGAATGAGAAGAGCAGAGGGTTTTGAGTAAGGTAGGAAGTGTGAGAACATGCATACCTTTTGAGCATGATTTGCAACTCCTTTTGCAATGACTCTACCAGTTGAAATCTCTGTGATCTCAACTTCATCGGGGGAGAATATGACCTTCTTAGGAGACCCAGTGTGGGTCATCTGGTACACTGACAGGAGGTTGGAGGCGATACCAGGGACATATAGCACATTGCTGAACTGACCATGATCAAGATCTATCCTTCCTTTGCCTTTACTTTCAGTGAGAGAGTCATCTCCCAGTATAATAGATGGTCCTTTCGACATATCCAGTGAGGAGAAGGCCTCCTCAGTCGAAACCATGTGTCTTGAAGCTCCAAAGTCAATGATAAAACTAGGTGAGCTTGATGTGCCAGCAACTAGAGCATGAACTCTCTCTCTGTCATCTGAACTTGATCCTCCTTCTCTCTTCTTTGAGCTTTCTGGAAGGGAGATGCCATTCTTCTCTAGGATATTTGTCAGCATGTCTATCTGCTTTTTCATACAAGATATTTCAGAGTGATTTCCCTTATTGCAGTATGTGCACTTATTCA
>LPNX010963285.1:10085-100003 GCA_001517045.1 Pseudotsuga menziesii | reverse complement strand
GGTGTGCTGAAAGATGTTGGTGAAGAATATGCAAAACACAATGCAACAGAGTGCAATGTGTTCAGAGGTTCAGAGACCTGTTTGGTTGCACCAGATTACTTTGATTACATAAAGTCCTCCAATTCTAAAAACAGGCCTGTTGACTGTGCTTTTAAAGCCTTCCTTACAAAAAGTTCTTTATAAGGTCTATCATTAGTATTGCAACAATATGTTGGAGCAGAAGGACTTATGGATTGTGCTGTTTGTCAAGATAACTTTGAGAAGTTCTGGTGTGCTGTCAACACTCCTCCCTGTGGGAGCCAAGGCTGGAAAAGAAAAGGCTGTAGAGAAATTGTTCATTGCGGGTAATTTCTTTGATGTATTACAAGTCACCAGAATTGCAAGATACATCTTACATAGCACTTCACCAGCTGATACTTGGAGAGAGAGAAAAATGCTTTTCAACAGGGTATTTGGCACAGAATTCTGCTCTATTTTTCCTGTTTTGAGTGATTGAAGTAAAATGCATACCACGAGTTGATAGAGAGGAATTTTTGGAAACAAAAAGAGGTTTTTGTTCATAAGATACCCATATACAAAACCCTCTCTCAGTTTTGCAACAGATATCAAGGTTTGAAAGATCCAATTTAATCTTTGCAGCCTATTTTTCAGGATTTTTAATATTTTCCTGTTTTAGTGTTCATATTAAGAGGAATATTATGATTGATTGGAGATGAATTTTTAAAAAAAAAGAGAGGTTTTTGTTCATCACATACCCATTCACAAAAACCTCTCTCAGATTTTACACAGGTGTCAAGGTTTGAAATATCCAATTTAATCTTTGCAGCCTATTTTTCAGGATTTTTAATATTTTCCTGTTTTAGTGTTCATATTGCGGGGCAGATTCTAATTGATTGGAGATGAATTTTTAAAAACCAAGAGATGTTTTGTTCATCACAGACCCATTCACAAAAACCTCTCTCAGTTTTTACACAGGTGTCAAGGTTTGAAAGATACAATTTAATCTTTGCAGCCTATTTTTCAGGGATTTTAAAATTTTAATATTTTCTTGTTTTAGTGTTCATTTTGCGAGGCAGATTCTGATTGATTGGAGATGAAGTTTTAGAAACCAAGAGATTTTTTTGTCCATCACGGACCCATTCACAAAAACCTCTCTCAGTTTTTTCACAGGTGTCACCAATTGAGAAATATGGAGGCTTCTTTGACACCTATTTTTCAGAAATTCGCCATATTTGCCAGAAATCCGATTTGCTATTTTTAGTCAATTAGTTGAGTTAGTTAGTTAATGTAACTGCTGGGTAGTTTCAATTTCGACCTAATGAAAGGGAAATAGAACCACTTCTTTGTAATTATAAAGGAGGGACAGAAGGACTGAAAAAAGGTTCTAAACTTTTGGGAGCATCAGGAGGTCTGCTAGCTGATTATACTTTCAGGCTTGTTCAGTGATAGGTACTGTAACTCTCTTATGCATGTACTGATGAAACTATGAATATATGACTCTTTCCCATTCATTTGGTCTGTGTTGGCTTTATTGTGGGCTTGTTTAGCTTCTTAATTGACAAATTCAGTGCTGGTTAATGTGTATTTTCTGGTGTTGCTTGTCCATTATGTGTGAACTTCAATACAGACTGTTTGTTGGATTTCTGTGATATATATGCATCTTTATCAGTTATATGTGTTTGATTTAGTTGTTTCTTATTTACTGAATGTATTCCCTGTATGATCTTGAAACTTACAACCAAAAACATATAAACAAAACCCTAAACCCTAGTTTGAATTGAGTTTTTCTTTTGAGATTGTGTTGGCTTGTTCCCCTAGCCTTAGGAACAATTTCTGGCACAAACACCTATGATGATCAATTATTATATTATTTACATGTGTCAATGTTTGTGAATGCTTATGGTCTGTGAAACAAATGCCAATCTATTATATAGTTAGCATATGAATCAGCAACTTGGTTAAAAAAAATTGTAATATGGATGTATGTTATGTTCTCAAATTGTCGTTCAATCAACCTAACACGCTTCGTAACAAATTTGGATCCCTAAAATGATACAAGCCATTAAGCTATGAAACTACTAACTGCGAGTCAAGACGTACCTCAAGAGAGTGAACACCATGTGAAATGGCATCACACAATAACTCAATAATAGTACTATACTCTGCAACATTGTTCGATGAAGGCCATAAACAAACCCCTCCTGAAGACAACACTTGACCCATATGAATGTAAATCACCCAAGCAGTCGAAGTTGAGTTTTGAGTGTGGAGGCTAGCACCATCAGTGAATCCTGCATAAATTGAAGACTCTGTTGACATCTTCCACAACAAACGGAAGCTAGTCAACAAACTCGATCACCACAAGTAGACCAAAACTACGCTATGCAAAATGTACAATAATATACAACAAGTCAACCTCGGTTAAAAATCATGCATATTACTTCTTAAGATAGAGCGCATTTCTAGGATCCACCAAGGTTGTTCCTTCATAATCGACTAACTCGTAGGAACCTTTCTCTAATACACGCTTGACAACATAAGGCCCATGTGACATGGGATTAAAATTTCATGCCTCCAAGGGTTCCCTAGCTTGGTCCCACAAAAGAACCAAGTCACCTTCACTAAACCTCCTAGGACGGATGGACTTATCATACTGGACCTTAGCCCGACGCTTGTTAATCTCAAGAGCCACTAAAGCATATTGACGCTGCTCATCAAGATGCTCCAAGTGGACCAAACGTTCTTCCAATGCAGAAGTGTTTGGTAAAAGGTCCACGGCTAGCTTCAAAGAAGGGATTTAGCACTCAACCAATAAAACTAACTCCACCCCATGCACAAGATGATAAGGATAAAAACCGGTGGCAGTCTTAACCGCAATTCTATAGGCCCACAAAGCAGGATATAACATGATGTGCCAATTAGTCTTGTTTTGTGCGATGGTTCTTTGGAGAATGGACTTAAGTGACTTTTTCACTGCTTCAACATATCCATTCGCTTGAGGATAATAAGAAGAGTAATGCTCTTGCTTATACCCTAACTTCGAAGACAACTCTTCCATCATTTTGTTCTGAAAGTGTCTACCATGGTCAGTGACAAGCTCTCTCGGAATGCCAAACTAGGTGATAATCTGGTTAAATACAAAATGTGCAGTTGTCTCACTGTCAGATTTAACTATGGGCATAGCCTCTGCCCATTTCATGAAATAGTCAACAACCACAATAATATGATGGTTCCCCCCAGCTGAAGCTAGGTTGCAATCCATAAAATTGACTCCCCACTTGGTGAAGGGACCAGTGGTGATGATTGGATGCAAAGGGGCAGGGTGAGAGCGCATATTCCATGCAAACACCTAGCAAGGGTGGCACCTCTTGACCGCATTGACACAATATTTAAATATAGACAGCCAAAAATACCCTTCTCTCAAGATTTTTTAGGCTGTAGAAAGCCCAAATAAATGACCACCACACACCCCTCCATGGCAATCATTCAGCACAACCTCAACTTCCTCATGAGTTAAGAAACGACGTAAAATGGAATCAACCCCATGATGGTACAGAGTGTTATCCACAGTGAGGTAATTATTTGATACATGACGTAGTCATCGACGCTCATCCCGTGAGAGGTGAGAAGGAACCTTCAAAGTTTTCAAGTAGACAATGATGTCCCCATACCATGGGTCATCAGTCAAGATGAGAAATATGTGCTCATCAATGAACGGGTCCTCATGAACTTCTCCTTCATCCAAACTTAGAAAATCAGAGATAAGCTCAGCAAAAATCAATGACTTCTTCGACTTTGTCAAAACAAACTCAAGGTCAAACTCTTGCAATATCACAATCCACTTATTGTATTTTCCCCCTATCATCCTTCGAGTGAGGATGAACTAAAATGGATTAATTTGAGCTACAACGATAGTTTGGCAAAGAAGGATGTAATGTCTCAAACGTTGAACTGCATGGACAGTAGCTAAGGCCAACTTCTCAACATGGGTATAATGAATCTCCGCGTCAATAAGGTTTTGGATAAGATAGTAGATGCCGTGCTTCTGAATCTCCTCATCCTCTTAAACCAATACCATGCCAATCGTCTCCTAAGACGTGGCCATATATATCACAAATTCATGGCTATAGTCAGGTGGACTAAGCACGGGGGCCGATGCCAAGGATTTTTTCAAAGCATCGAAAGACTCCTGAGCTCACTCATCTTAAACAAACAGACTGTCTTTATTCAACAAATGCATGAAGCCTTTGGTTAAATTGGAAAAATTAACTACGAATCTTCGCAATAAGTTCTCCATACCTTGAAAACATTGAAGATGTCTAATGTTACGCGGGGGAGACAACTGAAGTATTTCCTTAACCTTCAAAGGATCGACCCTTATACCCTCCTTGGAGACAATGAACCCTAACAAGCGACCAACCTTCACACAAAAGATGCACTTATGGGGATTTAACCGAATTTGATAATGATGGAATCTTTCGAGAACCAAACACAAATGATAAGGATGATGCACCCTCAAACGAGAGTGATCATCTAAGTCATCCAAATATACTTCAATAATCTATTTAAGGTCATGAAAGGAAAAGTTCATGGCCCATTGAAACGTAGCTTCGGCGTTTTTAAGGCCGAAGGGAATTTTTTGGTACGCAAACGTGCCCCAAGGACAAATAAAAGTAGTCTTGTGTTGGTCCTCGGTTTTAATTTGGATCTAATTATAGCAAGAAAAGCCGTCCATAAAGGAGTAAACTTCACTCCCCGCACACTCATCCAAGATTTGATCAATAAATGGTGTGGGGAAATTATCCTTAGGATAGGCTTGATTTAAATCTCTAAAATCAGTGCATACTCGGATCATTCCCTACTTCTTATCCACCGAAATGGGGTTTGACACCCACTCCATCAAGGGAATGGGATAGATGAAGCTAGCTTTGACTAACTTCTCTATCTCTACATTAATCGCAGGTGATTTCCTAGGATTCATTTCTCTCAAACATTGTCGAACAGGCTTAGCATCCAGGTAGGTTTTGATTTCATGCTCGACAATGCGAGGGTCAATTCCTGGCATTTCTTCATATGACCAAGCGAACACATCTCGAAATTCTTTTAAAATATCGGTGTACTCTTTAATCCCATCGAGGGAAAATCCGCCCCAATGTACACGTTTTCAATCTTTCCAGGAACGCAATAAATATTGATAGGTATAGTTGGTGAAAAGTTATCCATGTTCCCTTCAGCATACTTGTTAGGAGAGACTAATGGGACCATGGGCCTACCAATTTTCTCACTAAATATTTCCTTAAAGTCATCATGCTCAATATCATCAAGGTTAGGGAGGAAATAAGATCTATGATGCAACTCTCCCCAAGGTTGTTCTAGCCCAGACATAGCCTCAAGAATAGACTCATCCAATGGAAAGATGTCATCAAGGTAGTCATGTGAGTGAGATTACGACACTGCCCAAGCAGGAAATGCATAACGGTCCTTCTCTTCCATCCATGCAGAGGAAGGACTAGACTCTAAAACCGAATCAAGATTAGTTTGATAAGCCACCATAGTTGTAGGCAATGGCATGTCCATCTTGGCAAGCATAGAAACTTCCCTCAAAGTGCTCGGAGATGGGAGAGTCCAAGAATCCTCCATATGCGAAGTGCATAAAGGAATTGAACTCAACGCCATTGAAGCCTTACCAAGACTAGAACTGATCATAAGGATGGGCGCGGCACAACTAAAAGTTCCCATTAGCGAAGGATGCATGCCTACCCCAATATTATCAATTGTTGGCTAAGAATGATTGATAACTAGCATCGAAGCTCCCGGTGATGCTTTCGAACTAGAATTATCAAAGGATCTTTGATCGACCGTCACAACTTTCCCATCCAAAGGAAAACAAACAACCCGAAAGAGTGACGACGCGATCGCTTGCATATTGTAAATCCAATTCCTACCAAGTAAAACATTATAGTCAAGGGGTGCATCAACCACCTCGACCTTGATTGCAACAATCTTCCCTCCCTATTGGACCTCAAGGGAAGGAAGAATGTCGTGCAGATGAAACGATCTTCCATCAAACGTAGTTAACATGTTTCCTGAATTTGACAACGCAGGAGAACCCAACCCCTTCCAACATGAAAAAGACACCATGGAAGCCGCAGGGCCTTCATCAATCACTGTGCGCTTAATGGTGTTGTTTAGACACTCTACATGCACCAAAAGGGACACATAGTAAGGCAAGTGAGGCTGGACTCTATGAGTTTCAAATTTGATCACAGAAGGAAAGCTTCCATCAGCCACCCCAAGAGCAGACAACAAGGCTTTCCTTTGAGGAGGACAAGTCTGAAGAACTTCTAATGCAAACATCGCATACAGAGTCTGGCCCAAATCCTTGACAATAGAATAGTTTTAGGGAGCTTGGGAATTAGGATTGTGCCTCGAACGATTCAAGACTCCCTTAGGATTGCGAGGAAAAGCTTCAGGCTTATCACTAGGTTTTTTGATACACAAAGAGCTCTCAGGTGGATCGGGTTCTTTCCCAAGGTCGGGTTGTGACGAACCATAATCTTTAGAACAAGTCACAGCATTCATAGCATTCACCATGTTAATGCAACCATGGCCACTGGGGGTATCCTGTGGGTTTGGAGTCCCACCAAATGCACCACCAGGATCCACGGTCCTAGAGTTCATATTCTAATTTTGTGGTAAAGGGTTTATTAGCACAGTTGGGCTCTGCGCTATGAACTTCAATGCATCTTCAATTCAAGGGCACAAGTGAGTGAGGTGATCATCCCCACACAACTTACAAGGAAATTTGACCTTACGCTTAGGTTTCTTGTCCCCCCCATCATTGTTGTTGTTGTTCTTGTCATTATTGTCATTTTCATTCTTACTCCCACCCTTTCGATTATTTTTACCTTTCTTTTTATTCTATCTAGGTTGCTGGTTACCTTTATGGTTCGACGATTGCACTGAAAGTACCTCCTTCGTTTGGGTAGGAAGAGACAAAGCTGTAGCTTTTCCCAACGTAGGCTGGTTAACATACAAATTACTCATTTTTTTTATAACCAAGCTTACAGGTTTAGCACTCGTGGAGCCAACAATGCTATCAGCATGTGGCCCGGGTTTAAGCTTAGGTGAAATTGGATCTCGGTGTGTTCGGTATGATCTCATATAAGAGCCCAGATTGAGAATAAATCAAATCCAATTCTTGAGCTCTAAAGATAGCTTGCTCCTTATTTTGCATTTTGGATGTGGAAACATCCTTTCCTATGTAAGGCAATAAAGACTTGAGGAACCATTCCAAAAGGAACTCTGGTGGTATAAAGGCCTTAATCAATCTCTTCCATCTATGCCACTTTTGAATATGATCAGATATATGTGTGGCTTTGTCCTACCGAAATGTCGACAAGAGTTCAGTACCAACATCGTAACACATGGGTAGATGAAAGTGATTGAGGAAAGTCAAAGCTAGGTCATTATACAATTTATAAGTCCCCCCAGGAAACTCTATGTACAACTTCGCTACAGGACCTGTAAGGGTTGGTTGAAATAATCTCAAACGAACCGAATTGTGATTCAAGGAGTTCGAAGAGCACCAAAGGTGGAACGTCGTGACATGCTCACCAGGGTCTTCACCAATATTACCCTCGAACTTTGGAATTTCCTAAGGAAGCTTGTCGAGAACGATCGACCATGATGGGTCATGAGCAACTAGATCCTTTGTCAATCTCAACAAGTCAGGTAGGTTTAGCATTGCAAGGAAAGGGAGTCTAGGTTTTGGCATTTGGTTCCAAGTTCCCTGATAAGGTTGGTTCACATAGGGTTGATTATTATAGACACCATGGCCTTGGCTAGTGGGATTGTAACCTCCTCCCATTTGACCCATATGGGGTTGCACATTGTAGTTTAGAGTACCTTGGGGCTGAGGTGCTATGAATCCATAGTTAGGAGACTGATAAGCGAATTGATACCCGAACCCATAAGGCATGTAAGTTTGTCCATAAGATGTTCCATAGGATGGACCATAAGACTTCCCATAAGATTGTCCATAAGGTGGCCTATAAGACTGCCCATAAGATGGTCCATACCCGATTGACACATAAGGAGTCACATAGCCTTGTGACACTACGGTGTGACTAGGAATGGGAGGAACATGGCTAACAGAACTCTGGCCCAAAGGACCACTAGATTTAGGAAGAGGATGTGTCGTCAAAAAATCATTTGAAGGAATCGGTGTTGAAGATGATGGAATATGGGAAGGGATGTAAATCATGCCCCCAATATTCACATGTCTAGAATTAGACCCCCGAATAGGAATGATAGTGCTAGGCCTAGGATGCATGTGTGAGGAAGCCTCCACCACAAGGATGGAATGTGTAATATGACTAATGCTATCAAACCTCTCCACATGGAAAGGAATGGAAGTGCACCTAGGCACAACACCAGGGTCGACACCCGATCCGAAATGGGGTGCCGGACCAGTCTCAGGAAGGTCTGGCGTGCCATACCTTATTGTGCTAGTGCTAGTGGGTTCATGGTGAGTCTCATGGTTCAGACTACGCGACGAATACCAATGATTTGCTTACATGTAGCTTGAAAATTGTGAAGGATCATCAGGAGATGTCCCAGCCATAGAATGACTGGATCCCAATGGAGTCCCATATGTGCTTGAAGGTTTATCCTCCCAAACGGGATGAGGAAGATCAAGGATCTCTGAAATCTCAGGCTCATGGTCACCCATGGTGTGTGAATCAAAGTGAGAGTTAGTCCGCCTAAACTATTTGGTTCTCTCTCCCAAAGGAGGAGGAGACGTAGAAGGCGGAATTCCTGCTAAATGACGAGAATGATGGAGCGCCGCACCCGGATCCACAATGACTCAATAAAAAGACTCAATATAACTACGCAACCCTAGCAATCTAGCGTCCACAGAGCACACTCCTAAAAACTCTGCACCCAAACACAAGCAAACCAAGGGGAGGTTATGTGAGCTCCCAAATGCAGCAGGTATGCCTCGCTTAGGAGAGGCTTAAGACTCCCATACACTACAAGTGGAGGTTCGTAACCAATTATAGTGGCCCTCAGCTTCAATGCATAAAGCTAATGTTCTGTCCGAACCCTACCTGGCCAAGGAGACCTACAAAATAACCTCTGCAAGTACCCCCTGTGATACCTAGGTAAGGAAACTAAGGTCACCCAAATATAATCAATGCTTAGGAGGACATTCGTAGGTGGGATTGACCGTATGGAAAGGGTAGCAAATCCTAAATCCTGAAAGCATAATTGGCACCCCAAGGGTACACCAATCAATACCTCAAAGGCCCCCAAATACGAATACAATCCCTAAAATATCTCTAGCGCTCACAAAAGTGACTAAGGGCTATCCCAATCACAATTTCTCATGCTTGACTCCTGTGTAAGAGGAGCTTCCTGAGAAACACTAATTATACCAAGGATTTCTCACTCTCTCCTAGACAGACACCTAATTGTTTGTGTTTAGTAGTCTTGGAGAATTGGCTCACAATGAACTATTCCAAAACTCTAAAACCTAATCTTGTTTGTGGATCCTATAAAAGAAAAATGTGTAGTTCATTTTAGTTAAGTGTTGATTTTAATGGTTGTTATTACTCAAAAGGAAATGGCTATGAAACTAGTGATATGAAGACTCAACATTGAAATAAAAGTGCACACCTAACAAACCATGCCAAGTGAAAATATTTGTCGAATGAAAAACAGGGTATGCCACTACATGAGATGCAAATTTCTTCGTTCAAATGAGAGTGCAATCATTCCTAAATGAACACCTGACTATAATTCAGTAAGAAAAACCTAATACAAGTACCATGAGAATGCAAGAATGCAAGTATGCATAATGATGCAAAAGCAAAATATTTTTGTATTTTTTGAAAATAAATGAGGTATAAAAAGCACTAAGAGACTCTATGATTCTCAGACCCTGCAACCACTCACAAACAACAGCTAAGCAAGGCACCAAGACAAAAGAGACCTAATGCATTAATCACAAAATGAAAAAGAAGAAATGAATGACAAGTACAAAACCTAATTAAAAACAAATCAAAAGATGTCTCTGCTTAGAAACAGAGGTTGTATATAGACACCAACAATACCCAAGAAGACTCACCAATCATCAAAACTCACCTAGCAACACTCAATCCTCCATAAAAAGCTCAAAACCAAAGCATACGAGACAGTATGCAGTAAAGCTGCGTAGATACGCAGGAAGTCAAGCGAAATCCGCATGTATATGTGACTGTAATGAAAATACTTGCATAGAGGAAGAAAAATAGGGCAAACATATAATCCAAGACCAAATTACTCCTGTGGGGCACTACTGGGAAAACATACCTCCGGACCCAACACAGAAACAAAAAAATAAAGAGCAATTCAAACCCATTGAAAACCCAATCCCCAAAGAAAAATAACTAGGAACCTCCCCAGTAGAGTCACCAATTCTGTTACGGAGAGAAACTTCCTATGGCTTGGGGGTACCACAACATAAAGCATGACACCAAAAATCAATCTTTCCCAATATGCAAGAACATTAAGCAAATCTAACACTAAGGGATATCCATTAGAGGAAATTTGGGGTCTAAAATGGGCCTTATAAGAAAACATGCCAAAATAAGTTTTTGTGAGTTGGAATTCAAGAACCAATAGAATTTCAATAAAATAAGTCAACCATAATGGTTGAATTGACATATTTGTCATTATAAAAAACTACTTTTTTTGTTCGTATTTTCGACATATCTCATTGTGTTTTTACTCAAATTTCGATTGGGAGAGCTCGTTGGATGCGGAATCAAATTGCACATCCAACGAGCTCTCCTGATCGAAATTTGAGTAAAAACACAGGGAGATATGTCAAAAATACGAACACAGAAAGTAGTTTTTTTCTTTCTTCCTCCAAAATTAATCAATATTATTTTATTATTTTAACTATTATTTTATTATTTTCCTTAGGAGGCCCATTTTAGACCCCAAAATTCCTCTAATGGAATCGTACCTTATTTCGGATGGCTGAAGTAGATCCCCATTGAGCTTTTCCAATGCAGTTGCAATTATGGTTTGCTCTCAACAACAACAAACAAAGCAAGCATGGTATACATAAATGTGTTAGAGCTATTCTAGCATATATAATCAACCATATATAAGAAAGTAAATACATCCATGGATTCAATATTCATATTTAACATGCACATGAATTGGACAGGAAAATATATTTCTATTAATAAAAAAGAGATACAATAGTGACAAACTCTGTCGGCACTTCTTCGAACCGGAGAAACCTAGTCCTCCACCTGGGCCTCCACCACTTCAATCCTCCATCTCTTGATAGCAAGCTCACAAGGAAAAGGCAATCTTGGGAAGAACACTATGTGCTCCAAGGGACAAAGGGATGCATAATCGAGTGTAAGCAAAGCTAAGGTAACAATGGACTATAGTTCTCTTGTTCTTCGATTTCTCCCCCTTCAATGTATCCAAGGGGTTCCTTATATATCCATCCAAAGAGGTAATGGAGAGTCGAATTCGAGCGTTCTAAAGAAATTTGGAAGGCCAAGAGTCAAGTTATTCGAACTCATATGAGGAAAACTCCAAAAGTATTTGGATTGATGCACACATCCCGATGTACGCGGGTTTGAGATCAAAAGTCACGTGTACACACGAGTATAGATTTAAAAGTCACGTACAACAATAAACAGGTGTTTTTTAGGGATGATCTTGGAACATCAAAGTGTAATACAAGTCCATAGGGTCTAAGGAGTCTACAGAGGGACATGGAAGATCATAAATGTGTGATCTACCTAGTCTACTAAAATAAGCTATAGCAGAAGTCTTACAAAGCTTTCAGAAGGATAAAAGCACAGGACCTGATGGGTGGATGATTGAATTTTTCCTAGAACTCTATGAACTCTTGGGAGGATATTTATTGAAGGTCGTAGAGGATACTAGAACTTCTGGAAGGATCCCTGCCAGTTTCAATTTGACTTTCATCACTCTAATTCCAAAAAGTGACAATCATGTTTCTCTGAACGATTTCAGACCCATTTCACTCTGTAATTGTATCTACAAGGTGGTCTTAAAGGTGATAGCAAGAAGATTTAAGGTGATTTTATCAAATCACATCATTGAAGAACAATTCGGCTTCCTAGAGGGGAGACAGATCTATGAAGCCATAGGGGTTGCTTAGGAGGGGCTTCATAGCATGAAAACAAAAAAGATCAAAGGGGCTATACTCAAAATTGATTTGTCCAAAGCATATGACAAAGTAAGTTGGTTATACATTCGTATGCTGCTGACTCATCTTGGTTTTGTAATTGATTTTATCAGGTGGATCATGAGTTGTATTACTACAGTCTCCTTCTCGGTACTGATTAATGGGGATGCTTCTCCTTTCTTCTATGCTGAGAGAGGGATACGACATGGTTTTCCTCTATCCCCTTTGCTCTTCCTATTGATAGCTAAAGGTTTAAGTAGGTCTTTAAGGGATGCAAAAAGCCACGGATCCTTGAAGGGCATTCAGATCTCACAGTATTTGCAAATAACACCCCTCTTGTTTGTAGATGATGTTCTAATTTTCTGCTCGGGAATGGTGAGAGACTCAAACACTATTTATAATATTTTGGAGCTTTTCTCAAAAGCCACTGTGATGGAGATAAATTCAAGGAAATCAACACTGACCACTCATCTTCTGAGTGTTGAAGAGTTTCAGGTAATCAGAAGGTGTTTTCCCTACAATTTGGAAGGAGTGGATTCTGGTTTGAAATATCTAGGGTTTTGTTTAAAACCTAATGATTATCAAAAATAGGGTTGGAAGTGGCTTTTGGACAACCTGGAAAAACACCTGAAAATATGGAGTCATAAATGGCTAACTAGAGCAGGGAGGCTCGTGTTGGTAAAAGTGTATTAGAAGCAATTCTTGTTTACTGGATGTCACTGGCTTGGATCCCTAAAGGCACTTTGGAAGAGCCGAGAAGAATCTGCTTTAGATTTCTTTGGAGTGGAAAGAAGGAGACTCATGTGACCCCTTGGGTTCGGTGGGAGAAGATTGTTGTCCCAAAAGGACTGGGGGGATGGGGCCTCAAAAATATTTTCTTGTTTGCAAAGTCACTTGCAGCCAAGGGGGGCTAGGGGATATTAAAGGCTGAAAGTCTGTGGACTTAAGTAATTTTCCAAAAATACATAGCCCCTGAAACTGTTGAAGACTGGATAAGGAGCCCCATGAAAACCCATACAGATGGCTTGGTGATTTGGAAAGAAGTGTTTTTGTCATTTGATTTCATTGAATCCAGTCTGGCCTAGAATGTGGGGAATGGTAGGAAACTAAGGGAAGGTGAGGACTCGCGGGTCGGATGTACTCAACAACATAGGATTCCATTCCACACAGTGGAGACTCTGAGACATAGAGGTGTTGTCTATCTTTCTCAATTAGCTGCACCTATTCAGGAGAACCCATGGTTCCAGTCTTGGAGATCGGCACCTGAATATGGGTTAAAAGAGCCAGATGAAAGGGGATTGGAGGGTTTTCTTGGGGATCTGACTCAAGCACAGATTCTACTAAGGTATAGGGAGGATGAACTCATTTGGGATTTGGATCCATGTGGAAAATACACCCAGAAGACTAGTTATTTAAAACTTAGTGCTGATGCTTTTCAAAGGGAACTAATTTGGTGGTGGAAGAAATTGTGGAAAATCAAAAGTCCACCAAAGACCAGAATCTTTATCTGGTGTGTATTGGAAAACAAGGCTCCAACTTGGGACAATTTGTAGAAAAGGAGCTTCCAAGGGCCTAGATGGTGTACACTTTGCAAGTCATATGGTGAGTCTGTATCCCACCTTTTTTACACTGTCTTTTTATCAAAGAAGTTTGGAAAGAGTGTTCGAAGGCTCTTGGCCTAACTTGCAGATGGGTGGGTTTAACGGTACTTCAAGCATGGGAGAATCGGAGGAGAGTGGAATCTCAGGAATCGCTGACAACCTTGACTCTGATAGTAATTTGGGGTGTATGGCTTGCTAGAAACAATTTAATCTTTGATGATAAAGCCTGCACCCCTGAAATTACAGCAGGTCTTGCATGTGGAACTATTTCTGCCTTTCCACAATACATCAGAGTTTGAAGATAGAGGGAGGTATTAGAAGTGGAAATTGACAAGCCAGTGCCTTGGGGTTTTTTTGATGGGGCAAAACAAAATAATATTTGTGGGAGAGGGGCACTACTCTTTCTTTCGGAGACACATTTCATTGAATTAATAGTGGGATTAGGGGAAGGCAGCAATAATTTTGTTGAACTGCTAAGCTTGAAAATTCTTCTCATTTTTGCAGTAGAGAAAGGGTGTATAACTCTAAATGTTTGTGGAGACTTGATGAATGTGATAAATTGGGCAAAAGGGACTCAACAATGCAGAAATCTAAGACTTGCCAACTTTTTATCTTCCATTAAAGCAGTGATAAACACTTATGTTTCATTTTCTTGCCAACATGTCTACAGGGAAAACAACAAAAAAATGGACAGAGCCTCGAAGGAGGGGTTGCAGATGGCCTTGGGTCAGTCGAAGATAAGAGAACAGAAAGAGGACATCATGCATGAATACTATCACAGACCTTTTATAGAATGAACATCATCTATTTTAAATTTTCATCTTACTACAAAACTTTTTTATACTACTGCTATTTTCAGGAAATTTAATTTTGGAAAATGGACAGTCATCGAACAGTTTGTAGCTATTGACATGGAACGGGATGACATAGAAAAAAATTTATCTTGTATATTTTTTGAAACAGGGCTGCAGCCATTGTAATTTTTTTGTTAAACATTTTATGTTTTTTTTTTTTTTGTGGGGATTTACAGAAGACCTTCAAGGTCTATTTTAAATTAGCTCAAAGCTAAGCTGAAATACACACCAATGTGTATCTACATAATATAATTTTGTTCCCATCGAATGAAATAAAATTACGCTTTCTTTCTCGTTTAAAAAAAAAAAAACTTTAAACTTATTTAAACTTACGATATTAAGGAATATAACTTTTTTTTAACAAAATAAAGTTGCAATTTTCTCCTTACACAAAAATTTATAATTTAATAATATAAATATATATGTCATTCGTCGTTCACGGATATAATCTTAACTTATGATACTTGTGAAAGTAATTTTAACTTATGGTACTTGTGAAAGATTTCTCTTATCAAATTAATAACATTATAAAAATCATAATAAACATATACTTTTATAAAACTTTTAATAATTCACTAATCGTTTTCAATATTTTCCACAATATATCAATTCGTCATTTCCAAGTTATGAATTAAATATAAATTTTTTAACTCTTCAAATTACATTTAAAAAATAAATAAATTTCTTGGAAAATATCAACAACCATTTGAACTAATCTTCGTAAATTCAATTCATATTAAAACATACTTAAATTATCAAAATTTAAGATTACAAAAATATAAATATTTAAAGAATCTTTTCAAGATTCTTAACTTGTTGGAGGTTCACCCTCGTAACTTCAATTCATGTGCTATACTTAAATCATCGAAACTTAAAATTACAGAAATGTAAATATTAAAAGAGACTTTTCAATATTCTTAACGTGTTGGATGTTCACCTTAGGGTATTGTTTGTGATTTCTTCACTTAATTTAATTAATATGTTAATTTCTAGTAACTAACACTTTGGTAAGGTCCATCAATTTATAAGAGAAATATAATTTATTTTAAAAAATTATAATTATATTTTATTTTTATTGATTTAATGTATTAAATAATATTTATAAAATGTTATTAAAATATTATGTGTGTTTATTGGACATAGTTTTAGTGATTAGGAGGAATGATTGTTATTCTCTTTACTCAGGTTTAATTTGTGTAAGTGATATGTTTGAGTTCTTAAAAATATGCTTTTATTGAGCCACCTTCGCAATATCGAGCCTTTCTACAATCTCCTTATGAAATACTAAGTCATAAACTATATATATATATATAAATTAAAAAAATTATTCTTAAAACATATTTCTGATTAACTCGTTATAATGTGATATTAAAATTATTAACAATAATTATTATTATGATATCATTATAATATAATATTTAAATTAATAACAATATCAATGTCAAAAGAGAGGTAAATGAAATAAATGGCATTGGGAAAAAAAGTACATAAAGTTAGATAATGAAATCTTAAATAATCAAACAAAAGAAAAAATAGAAAAAAAATGAAAAATCTTATAATAAATAGTTAAGATGAACCATATGAATTTAGCAAAATCTAAGGAAAAGTGAGTAAGTGGGACTATTGAGAAGTAAGTTAAATTATGTAAGAGAATGAGACATTGCTCTCTGAAATTAGTTTTGAAATTTTGTTTGTTTTATAAATTGTTTTTATTTATAAATTTACTTATTAGTAATTTATGAGATAAATTAGTAATTTTGGTAATATTTTTTTTAAGTTATTATTATTATATTAAGAAAAATAGGATTTATAGAGTTTTCATGTGGTTGGTTTGTTATTACTGAAATTTGATCAACCATCTAAAAATAGTTGTCAGAAATTAAAAAAAAACAGTTAAGCAAGTTCAATGTTCAAATCTTTTAATGACTTCAAAATTGTCTTTATCATAGGAAAATAAAACTAGATAAACTATCATAATTGTTAGAATATAATCCGTCAGGATTATTGTAAATAAATAAATAAATAGGAATTTGAATAGTTGCATGGGAAGGTGAAAAGGGTGGTTCTCAACCGCCTCATTGTAATGTATAAATTAATGTTTTTGGCCATGAATAGAATTGAATCGGGAGTTATTACCAACAAGTGGTATCAGAGCGCTGCCATAACTCCTGCCTGTTGCCAGTCTGCCCATTCCTGGCATTCTGCTTGCCAGTCCATTGCCAGACTGCTCCATCAGTCTGCCAGTCGCATGCAGTGTATGCGTTTCCCTTCACGTTGATGAGGTTTTGTACTGTTAAGTTTCCTGAACGTTTGAATTAGCTTAACCCTAATTTTTTAGAAATGTGTGTTGGAGCTGCGACTTCCATTTGTCTTTGTGGCTGGTATTTTGTTGTGTATTTGGTTGTGTGTTCAGCCATTCCCCATTTTCTCAGTCCTCCCATCCTTCTCTGTTTGACAGTTGATGAGAAAGAGAATGTTGTGCGTGAATATTGTGGAGTAAACCCTAATTTGCATTTTGGTCAAATCTGCTCATTGTGTGCTGAGCATTTTTTTCTTCTATGTTTGAGGCCATATTCTTTCCTTTGTAAGCGTAGCTCTCCAGCGAGTTCCTGGCCTCGAGGTCGGCCCAGCTCAAGAGCTCCGTTTGGATTGGCACATCTCGTGTCTCTCCGTTTGGACTGGCAAATTCTTTTGTCAAAATTTCTATCCTCTTTTCGTAGGAACCACTGGTAATCCAGAAAGAAGCTGTCAAAAGGCTGTATTATTGTTTTCAATGTTGATAAAAAGACAAAGTACCTTATTTTTGTTGAACAGATTGTGGTTGTTGGGCATTATCGACTGCAATTACTGCTGCGTTGAGACTGCGTGGAGATGCCTGGTATTGATTTGAGTGTGTTGGAGGAGTGAAGAGTGCTGTGATTTCATGAGGGAGTAATATATGCGTTGAGTATCTGTGATATATGCTGCTGTGACCTATGCTGTGACCTATCAGTGCTTTCAGTGACCTATCGGTGCGTGTGGGCTCTCCAACGACGATGGCATTAACAATGCTAGCGTGAAGCTGGACACACTAATGCTAGTGCAATGAAGCCTGCGTGAAATCTGATTGCAGTGAAGCCTGCGTGAAAGCTGATGCATGAAGTCTGTGTTTTTTTAAAGCTGTGCGTTGAAGACTGGGTGAAGCGTGAAGTCGAGCTTCATCCTGAAAATTAAAGACCAAACCCATGAGTATGCTGCCTGCGTGAAGACTGCTTTAATCGATGTTTTCTCTCCGAAATCAGCATCCACCTCTCAAGAAGAGCAAGAGCAGAAGGACGACATCTCGTTTTCTGGAAGTTAGGGTTTCATTGAGCTATTGTTATGCTGAAACGCTTTCAGTTCAATGGATGTTCTTCCTGTAGGCTGATATTTTGATAGTATCGAAATATATTTAGTATCTATATTACTGCATTTAAATGAAGCCTGAACGAATGAAGGTTTTGTAGTGTGCGTTGAAGAACTGCATGTGATTTCATTGCTTGTGCATTAATCTACTGATTGAAGTTGTGATATGTTGATGTAAATCCTTTGAATGTCGGTGACAAAATACTGCTGGCGAAGATTCACGCCTTCAGAATACTGCGTGAAGGTAAACTGTTGGAGCTGTAATTGTTTGTGACCGTTGAGCTACACAAAACCTAATTTTGCCCTAATTTTTTGTGCATAAATTCTGTAAACATGTTCATTTGTGGAGAGTGAAAGAGGCCGTGAATGCTGTGTATAAGTCACTCAACATCCTAAGTACATATTCCTATCTCAGAAAAAATATGTTGGAGAACTACTAAACAAATTTTGCATGACAGATTGCAATCCTATATCTACTCCAATGGAATAGAAAATGAAGCTCACATCAAGCGAAGGAAAAGAATTTGAAGATGCGACCAAGTATCGACAACTTGTAGGAAGTCTTATCTACCTTACAACAACTAGACCAGATATTTCTTATGTTGTTGGCATACTTTCAAGGTTCATGCATAAAACCTTGTGAAGGACACTGGTCAGCTGCAAAGAGGGTTCTAAGATACTTGAAGGGGACTCAAGACGTTGGACTCAAGTACTCTAAAGTGGATGACTTCAAACTTATTGGGTACTCAGACTCAGATTTTGATGGCGATAAGGAGACAGGAGTATCAACTTCGAGATACACTATGAGTCTTGGATCAGCAACTGTTTCAT
The DNA here is from genome assembly GCA_001517045.1 of Pseudotsuga menziesii. NCBI lineage: Eukaryota > Viridiplantae > Streptophyta > Pinopsida > Pinales > Pinaceae > Pseudotsuga > Pseudotsuga menziesii. Next base: position 81,107 of record LPNX010963285.1, on the reverse strand, counting down.
GGAGATCACGCAAACAGTCAGTTCCAGCAGATTCAACAACAAAAGCGGGATATGTGGCTGCAGCTGAAGCAACGAAAGAAATAGTATGGCTCAGGAAGATACTTGAAGATTTGCAAGAAAAACAAGAGAACTCCTCTCCATTGTTGGTCGACAATACTTCTGCAATCAAGCTGGCTAAGAATCCTAGATTCCATGATCGAACCAAACACATCAACACAAAGTATCATTTGATTCGACATCATGTAGAGGCCAAGACAGTCCATCTTCGACATTGTTCCACAAATGATCAAGTTGCAGACATCTTCACCAAAGCGCTTGGACGAGAAAAGTTTGAAAGATTCAGAAACATGCTCGGACTTACAAACACCCCTTCGGATTAAGAGGGGGATTGTTAGAATATAATCCGTCAGGATTATTGTAAATAAATAAATAAATAGGAATTTGAATAGTTGCATGGGAAGGTGAAAAGGCTGGTTCTCAACCGCCTCATTTTAATGTATAAATTAATGTTTTTGGCCATGAATAGAATTGAATCGGGAGTTATTACCAACAATAATTGTTCCTAAACACAAGTAAAATTTTTAGAAAATAAAATCGACTTAGTCTTTATCTAAGATAGGAACAACCGCATGGATGAATTGTCCTACTAGGGTTTTAACCTTGAAAACCATGCACGTGGTTTCATTAGCAAGAAGATTGATTTTGGCTGCTAGTCCATTCACCACGATGAGATTTATAGAGCTCTCAAACACAAGTGACTTTTCTTTGAATCCTCTACATATGAGAGCACTCATACCCATTCTCACCATTAACATTGTTTGTGCCTCATGTCTCGTCTTCCTCACCAGACATCCCATCCGTAGGCTAGGGGGATAAGTGGCTCGCGTACACTCTCCCACCCGGATCCAAGGAGTAATTTTGGTAATTTCACATATAAAGTGTTTAAATAATTATTTAAAGTGATGGAATATGATATGTGTATTAAAAAAATTGATTAGAGAAAAAAATAATATAAAATATCTTTTTCAAATATGATTCTTTTGTTAATTGTAATTTATTGAGTGAGTGAAGTGGGTAGTTAATATATGTTTATCAAATTTTATATTATATCCATGACATGCTTATTCTTGTTGATGTGCATCAATATATGTAACAAAGTCGAGGATAGGTGTAAGCCCTAGGTGAATTTGGCAAAGTAGATACCTTTTAATTGCGACTTCTAAAGTTAAGGTGGCCAAATTGAATGTTGTTAGCGGTTCTCCCATAATGTTAAATTTGGGCACACTAACCTCAGGAAGCTAGTTCAAAAAACAATATCACAATTTCTCTGTAACTCTAAAAGTTTAACAACAAACAAGTACTTAAAAGTTCTTAATTATTTGGATTTAAATACAAATAGTTGTGCACAAACCACTTCAATAGACTCGACTATATTTTCCAACTCTCGTGACTCAAGCACGCAGTATACAACACTTGTCATGGGAACTAAGGGAAAGTACATTAATGATCTCTTGTCGTTATTGATGCTTTTGGTTGAGGGGCAAATCCCCACAAGGTTTGATGTAGCACCTCAAAACCTCTATAGAATTTTGTACCAACAAAGTACACATAGTTATAGAAATTGCACACCAAGTTCTAGCTCTATATGAATGTATTTTACTTTATATGTTTGCACCTATAACAAAAAAATGCAAACACTCTTGTAAAATTGTCAACAATCATCCATTTTACAAGATTGTAAACAATTACCCAAGGCTATTATGAAAAAACAACTATAAGCAAATCATGGTGCATTTGCATATGTTGTACACACACATTGTTGTCTCTTTATAATGTTTGTCCCTTCTTAATATGATATTACTTTGTAATTATTTTAAAAATTAATTTAACATGTATGATTTATCTCTTGTGATATTGTGTATTTCATTCAGGGGTGGAAAGCATGGATCTTATGGAAATCAACTATTGACCTTCGCTCGGGGTCTTGGGGTAACAACCAATAACCATCATGAAATTCATTCTTTGAATATTGGGATTTCTCTTTTACAATCTCAATAAATCAAGTCAGCCTTGATATTTGGTGATTCCTCCCTTATTATAGGCTTACCAAGAAAGGGCATGGGTGATGATGGCATAGTTCTATCTAGAATGTTGCAAAATATTCAGAGTCTTCTTGCCTCTTTTGAATCAATTTGTCTCCTTCACATTAAAGGAACAAACAATTTTAGTGTTGATTATGTGTCGAACCAGGCAATATATTTGGACAAAGGAGTCCTTGTCCAAAATGGCTAGAACCCTAAAAGGTTTTGGTTACCCTATCATATATAAAAACATGGTTATAATTTCCATAGTTAGCAAACCTTCAAAAGTTGTATGGAATATGCATGCTGAAATAAGGATGGTGGAGGATAGGTGTATCGGGGTGAAGTTCAAGGGAGATACTATATCATCTTCCCTTGCGTCCATTAACCTCACACATTTGCTTATAGTCTGGTTTGTAGGTGCTTTGAACTTTGATTGATGGTGATGTGACTTATAGGCGGGAATAACAAGTTTTGTGTGTAATAGGGTGCTATTTCTCTTCATGAGTTTAGGGAAGAAATTTGTTCTCCTATGTGCTCTAGGCTGGCCTTTTAGTATTTCTTCTAATTTATCTAGTTGTCGAAGGACTAGTCACGTCTTTTGAGAGTTTGAAGGTCCTCTATATTAGAGGAGTATACCGATGTTTTATTGTTACAATGTTAAGTTTCACTCGCATGTTTCGATCTTTCTTAGAATGACCTTTGGGTTCAATATTTTGAAACCTAATAGTTAGGAGTCACATTGGGGTAGTCCTTAGGTTGGTATATTATCATGGACATACCATGAATTCTCGGTGGTAATAGTGATGAAGCAAACTATGAGATTAAAAAGATATTAAGATATTTATTCAGTCAAGTGGAGGGCATGAGGGATGCTATTGAGTATTTAAGTTTGCATGTAGAAAAGCAGGAAACCAAGTAGGGATGTGTTGGAAATTAAGCTAGGGGAATAGAGGACTAGAGCTTATAAGATGGCGATGGAGTTTGCAATGGAGTGTAACATGATATTGGGATTTGCTTGGAGATCTCAATTGATGGAAGGGATTCCTTTTGTCTCCATTGGATCAACAAAGAACCAAGCAATTGGCGAGGACATGGTGCAACAATTGAAAGCAGTACGGATAAAGAAATAGGGATCATTTGGTGATCTTGGTTATAGTAGGGAAGATATATGTAATATACCAAACGTATATTACATTTATTAATAAATTATTAATTATTAATTTAGGGATTAATTATCTAATTATTAAGATGTCGTGTCTCATAATGAGAAGACACAACTATTCGACTTATGGTCATATAAAACATTTGACCATTGCATTGTAAAAATGATGAAATCAATTATAAAAATATATTTATTTATCTAATAAGATAAATATGTATAGTGTTACCTTACAAGTGGTATTAGAGCTTCATGATCAGCTATCTGCGCACTCTGATATTCTTCCTCGGGAAAATCATTCTCACTTTTCCATTCTACATTTTTCCCTCATTACTTCCACTCTCCTTCTCCCCATTCCCCTCATTTTCTCACTCATTTCTATGTTTCCCCTCATCACTCACTTCCTCGCTCCCTCCACCAAAGTGCAGTTTTGCTCTTGACCTGTTTTTTTTTTCGGGTGAATTTATTTATTTATTATTATTACAAACTTGTGGTTCCATTCAATTACTAAATATTTGAAGAAATAAAGGAAGCTCCTGGTGGGAGAGAAGAAAAAGGAAAAAAATAAGGAAACATAAATAAAAAAAAGTAAAAAAAAAGCCATTAACAAACTAGTTCATGGTTTTATAGAACTAGTATATGGTTTATTTTCTAATTCTTTCATATCCCATCTCCCATCTCCAATCTCCAATCTCTCTTTGCAAATATCAGCCATCTCCATATTCCCATCCAAAACAATATAAATATTAGAAAATATATTATTATTAGTGATAATAATAATTATTTTAATATTATAATCCCCCCACCTAAAAGAAAAACCTATATAATAATAATATCGTTATTATATTATTATTATTATTATAATTTTAAAACCATAATATCATCCATACCATTACACCTTGTCAACCTTTTACCCTTTACTCCTCTTCCATACCATTACTCTTTGCTTAAACCCTACACTATTTAAAAAAAATATAATCGTAAAATTATTATTAAATAATAATTATTATTATTATAACATTTCAAAATCTAAAAAAAAACTATATATGTAGTTTATAAAAACAATAATAATAATAATAATAATAATAACAATAATTTATTAGTATTATTAAAAAAATCAAAATCTCAAAGACTTCAAAGATAGAAATGCTGTCATCACGGGATAATTTTTTTGAAGGAATTGAGAAAGTAAACAAAAAGTGAGAAAATATGAAGAAAACTTTAAAATTCTGAAGGAAATGATACAAAATTATTTGAAGCAAGACTGTGAAATAGAAAACAAAAAATGAAAATACATAAGAAATCAACTAAGAAGAAACGAGTGACGCAATTGGAATCAAGGATGAACTTGTAGCTGTAAGATTGGACCTCGAATAATGTTTTGTTCAAACCGAGATAATGTTGAGAGAAAATGAGGAATAAACCAATGAAGAAGAAGTGGCTATGACATCTCACTTCTCAAGCAAGGGAAAGCAGGAAACTACTATGGCACCTACAATAGCAGAAGAGGTTACGCCCCCTGAATTTCCAAATAAGGAAGAGCTAGAAACTGATTTTGCACCCACAATAGAAGAAGATGAAATCAAGGAAAAACTTGTAGCAATATCAGACCCCAAATAATTTATTGCTCAAGTCGATCCAAGGTTGAGAGAAAATGATGAAGAAGCCTATGAAGAAGTGGTTACAGTATCCAAAGTCTCAAGCTAGGGAAAGATGGAAACTGCATTTGCACACACAATAGAAGAAGAAACTGTGACTCTCACATTCATAAGTAAAGAGGAACACGGTATGACAACATCTCCTAAATATTCAAGTAGGAAAGAGTCTGAAGTCGCTACTTCAACTAGAAAGGAAGGGAGGCCACGACAACTGCTTCCTTATATTCCTCCTCACAAAAGATTCAGGACACCAGACTCAATAAGGGATAACAAAAGACACCCCATCTACAAACCTCAAAATAAGATACTCAGTCAAAAATATGTACGTTTACCAAAATTTCGATGCGACTTCTTACAAGGTAGGGAAGCAAGGCACATTAATACGTGAGCTGAAAAATCTATAAAATTGTCTAGCGAAACTCTAGAACAAGGACTTGTTAAGGAAGACAATAACAAAGATGATGAAACATAAGAGGTAGAAGACAAGGATATGAAAGATTAAGATGATATTGACAATCACAATGTCAATTATATCATTTGTAAAGAAAACAATGATGATGTAGATTGTAATAATAATAAAATATAAACTACGGTTAAAAATGAAGTCATTGTTAACAACAATTATAAAAAAATGAAAGTCGTAGAAGAATGTAATGATGAAAACAAAAACGGCGAGGATGAACTTAATCAGGATAACGTAGAAGAACCAAACCCAAAAGATGTTGCGACAAACGAAGAAATGAACATTCTACCAGTGGTCGTGACTCAAGAAGTTCTAAAATATCAACATCAAAAGGTTCCCCGGGAACAACTAAAGACTAGATCATGAGACAAGGAAGTAAGTCCATTATTAGTAGTTTCCGCTACATATAAGAAAACCAATCAAAGCATGCAGAAATATCAGAAATCTACTTTAAATTAGAAGATCAAAAGAACACCATCAAATTAGAAGCTCAGAAGAATATTCCATATAATTGTTATTTGTTTATCTACAAAATCATATGCATGAAAATATTTGAATGGAAATGCGACCAATTATTTCAAGAACTGCTAAACGATGGCAGCATTATTCATGGCAAAATTTCTAGTTGCAATACTCTCATAGAAGATTTGTGGACGAATCTTTTTAGAGTAGGATAACTTGTAATATACCAAATGTATATTACATTTATTAATAAATTATTAATTATTATTTTATGGATTAATGATCCAATTATTAAGATGTCATGTCTCCGAATGAGAAGACACAACTATTCAACTTATGGTCTTATAAAACATTTAACCATTGCATTGTAAAAATTCATTGTAAAAATGATGAATTCAATTATAAAAATATATTTATTTATCTAATAAGATAAATATGTAAGGTGTTACTTTACAATATCTCTATGGAGGAGGCCCACAATGGCCATGTCTTTAACCATAACTAGTTTTGTTTATGGTCTTTAGCTGCATTTTTATTTTGGGCCAGTAAGCCAGGTAATACATTCATAAGTTCAACAGGCTCAACTTAGATCATGCATGCAATAGGTTTAAGATTGAGATGAGCTGCGGTGTTTTGGTTTTCATTTGCAGGTCCATTTCATGTAAAATTTTTAGCTATTCACACTTTATATCATTTGGAATTTCAATAACTTATGTACAACTTGAGTGGGCCTAACAGTTAAGAGCATGTGTTTCCTCCTAGAGGTCACAGGTTCAAATCCGAAGGGGGGTAGGGTATGTATGGGTAGGGTATGTACACCTCTATAGACTTTAACAGTTAAATCACTGCGTAGAGTGGGTCCCTTGTCCCACAAACAAGGGGGTCTCATACACCATACTGGTGTCTCGGTTGGCGCTGACCTCAATATTATTATTATTATCATTATTATATGTGTATATATACCCATTTTTGTGAAAAGAAATATTGTGTTGAAAGTATAAAAAAAGTGGTTATAATAATTACCATAGGTTAAGGTCGTAAGTTGAAAATACCTAATTTAAAAAAATCATTATGCAACTCTAGAAAATAAATAGTCATAGTGCATAAGGTAGAAAGTAATAAATACAAATAGTAAACATGCCATATAGCTAGAGTGAAAGGGTAGATGAAGAAGTGATTAGAAATAATCCTACCGTGGGAGGTGGGTCTATGTCTTGAAAGGGAGACCACATCCATTAAATGAGAGCTCAAGATCAACGAGAATGGGTCTTATCCATATCATTTCAATGCATGGGATCTTTAGGAGATTCTAGTTCAAATATGGCTAAATGGGTGGTCATAAACTTATCAACTAGAGGACCTATAGTCCCTTGGATGGAGGAGGTCAACTACTCTGCCTTTAATAGTTCTCTTATAGTTCACTTTACCTATTGGTCACTCTAGATTGCATTGAGATTAATGACCACCTGAGGCTCTAGAGTGCGTACAGTGAGTAGGCAAGTCCTTCACGAGGCACTCTACTCATGATACATGATGCACTAGTACAATTTTCCATCACCACCTGCAAATGCATTACTTCCATTCTCACCTTATATGTTTGGACTTGAATTTGTATGATGATCATATATTAGGGAACAATTGTGTTAAATAAAATATGTGTTATGCATATGTGAAAAGCAATTTTTTTTTCTTTTCAAAATGATATAATAAGTCAATTCTAATCCATACCTATTTATTTTAAACTTAATTCTACACACTTCCATAAATTGGATTTAGTAATTCTATGTTTAAGTAAACACATTAAAATAGTATTATAAAGTAAATCAACCAAAACACTACTCAATTATAGCTATCTTTAATTCTACAAACTTTCATGAATTGGATTTTGTAATTCTATGACACTTAAAAGTGGTATTATAAAGTAAATCAACCAAGACACCACTCCTTTACAACTATGTTCACTAATATAAATATTACAACTATCTTCATTCATAGATTTATTATACACAACTTTTTTCAATTCTTACAAAATAATTTATATAGTAAAAATGTTTATATCTTAATAACTTAAATGATTTTCCAAAAATTAAAAAATTAAAAATTATTTAATATTTTTAAAAGAGATAAACGACAGTGTTTTGGTTTTCCTTTATAGGGCCATTTTATGTAAATTTTAAACTATTTATATTCTATATTCTTTGCAATTTCAATAACTTATATACAACTTGAGTGGGTCTAACAGTTAAGAGCATGTGTTTACTCTTAGAGGTCATGGGTTGAAATTCGGAGGAGGTAGGCTATGTACACCTCTATAGACTTTAACAATTAAATCATTGCGTAGAGTGGGTCCCTTGTCCCACAAACAAGGGGGTCTCATACACTAAATTGGTGTCTCGCTTAGCGGTGACCTCAAAATCAGATTATTATTATTATTATCATTATTATATATATGTATATATTTACCCATTTTTGCGAATAAAAATATTATGTTGAAAGTATAAGAAAATAGGTTATGATAACTACCACAAGCTAAGGTCGTAAGTTGAAAATACCTAATTTACCAAAAATCATTATGCAGCTCGAGAAAATAAATAGTCATAATTCCTAAGGTAGAAAATAATCAATACAAATAGTAAACATGCTAGATAGCTAGAGTGAAAGGGTAGATGAAGAAGTTGTTAGAACTAATCCTACCATGGGAAGGGGGTCTATGTCTTCGAAGGGAGACCACATCCATTAAATAACAGATCGAGATCAATGAGAATGGGTTCTTATCCATATCATTTCAATGCATGGGATCTTTAGAACATCTTAGTTCAAATATGGCTAAATGGATGGTCATAAACTTATCAAACTAAAGGACTTACAGTGCCCTGAAAGGAGGAGGTCAACTACTCTGCCTTTAATAGCTTGCTTATAGGTCACTTTACCTATTGGTCACTCTAGCTTGCATTGAGATCAATGGCCACTTAAGGCTCTAGAGTGTGTACAGTGAGTAGGCAAGCCCTTCACAAGGCACTCTACTCATGGTAGATGATGCACTAATACAATTTTCCATCATAGATGATGCACTAATATAATTTTCCATAATGACATGCAAATGTATTACTTCGAGTCTCACCTTTTATGTTGCACTTGAATTTTTGTATGATGGACATGTATTAAGGAACAATTCTATTAAATAAAATATGTGTTATGCACATGTGAAAAAACATATTTTTTTTTTCAAAATGATATAATAAACCAGTTCTAATCCACAACTATTTCTTTTAAACTTAATTCTACAAACTTTCATAAATTGGATTTAGTAATTTTATATTTAAGTAAATACTTAAAAATAGTATTATAAATAAATCAACTAAAACACCACTCCTTTATGACTATCTTTAATTTCTTAGTTGATGGTAGCAAGACAGGAGGGATCAGACTACCAAAGAATCTGTTAATCCTGTGGAAGACAATGTTCTAGCGGTTTTCCTGACACTTGCTGGTGGGAAAAGAAACCCCGACCGAGATAAGAAGGGGTAGGATAAGAACACGAACCTGCCGGAATCAGTAAGATCAATAGTATCTAGTCTTTCTGCTCACAAAGAGTAAGAAGTCACGACAAGGCAGTGGATTGTGAATCCACCACGCGGTAGCTATGCATACAACGCCCCCCCTCCCTCCCGACCATGTTGAGTAGCACAAACTGATAGCCATCAATTCAAGATGATCATCTATCAACTTCAACTTTTGAGGTGTGCAATTAGCTCTAAAAGTGTATGATTCAATTACCACTGTTAAACCATCTCCTTCTCCTTCCTTCTGTCCGGCGAACAACCCCCCCCAAGCATAAATCTAGCAAGCAAGCCTTCGGTTATTATCCACTGTTACATCCTGAAAAGTTTGGAGGGGAATGTCACCTTGGAGAACCATTACACCTTAAATTGAGACTGTACTCCTATACAGAGAGATTTGGACTCAGGCAAGGTAGGTCATTCTGGGAGTCAAACTTGAGGCCTGTAACTTGAAACCTGGACCACAATAGGAACAGAGCATGAGCCCTTCAATCAATTTACAATTCACTTTCATGAATTGGATTTTGTAATTCTATGTTTAAATAGACACTTAAAAGTGGTATTACAAAGTAAATCAACCAAGACACCACTCCTTTATAACTATCTTCATTAATATAAATATTATAATATATTAAGATTTATATATTATTATACACAACTTTTTTCAATTATTATAAAATAAGTTTTATAATAAAAATGTTATATCTTAATAACTTAAATGATTTTTCAAAAATATTAAAATTATTCAATATTTTTAAAACAGATAGAATAATAATAACTTAAAATAATTTTCCCAAATTCAAACTTAATTTATATCTTTAAATTCTCTTCACCTGAACCCTGGTGCAAATCAGATAGCTTTGATTAGTTATACAAATATTTGTTGTACAATCTTTAAATTATATTCCTCCTTAATAATGGTTTTCCTTTACAATCTTTCAATTATATTCCTCTCTTTTTTTTTTACAAGAACATCCCTTGATTTTTTGGCTGGAGTGGGGGACTTACATTTTTTTGATCACTCCTGAGATAGATGTCACCCTGAGGACTCCCCTGTGGGAATTGAACGGGGACTTATATTTTTTTGATCACTCCTGAGATAGATGTCACCCTGAGGACTCCCCTGTGGAAATTGAATCTGGGCCAGTGATGGAAACTCCCACCGATTTAACCGCTAGACCCCGGTGCAAATCAGATACCTTTGATTAGTTATACAAATATTTGTTGTACAATCTTTAAATTATATTCCTCCTTACTAATGGTTTTCCTTTAACGGGAAAAGTTAGAATACATAACTTCAGAGATGAGTTTGTTACAATTTTGACATGTCATGTGTACAGTATTGGATGGCAAGGAGACAGATGTAAGGAAACAAGGAAGAGCCCTATACGTTTCACTTCCTCAACGCATGTCAGTTAAACATTCATGATTCAATCTGATCTCATGCAAAAGAGCACCGATCATTATTCAAGATGAAATTCAAACTTTAAGTTGCTTTTCTTCATGGGTATTAAAGCAATGCCATCTGTGTCATGAAGTTTTATGCTTGTAAATAAACAATATCAGAACAGGGTAACAGGGATATGAATCTCTAATGAAAGGAGGAGGTGGGTATGTGCACATTTCTTACTGTTTTGGACTCCTAAATTATTGGGTTATCTGAATTACTCCCATCATTATCTGTCAACTTTGAAGATTACTGTTGTTATTGCTTTCACTATGAATAGAGATCTTCATACAGTTGGGAGACTGAAGAGGGAAGTCCCTCTCAGAACTCTAGCAAGAGTTGCATCAGTGGCTGCAGGAGTGCAGTTTGGATGGGCTTTGCAGTTATCTTTGCTGACACCTTATGTGCAGGTCTTGGGGATTTCTCACACATGGGCTAGCTATATATGGCTCTGTGGACCCATTTCTGGCATGTTTGTGCAGCCTCTTGTTGGGTATTATAGTGATAGATGTGAGAGTTCATGGGGCAGGAGAAGACCTTTCATTGTTATCGGAGCAGTTCATGTGGTGGTGGCAGTTATATTGATTGGGTTTTCAGCAGACATTGGCTATTTGCTTGGGGATTCACTCACGTCCAGGCCAAGGGCTATTATTGTCTTTGTGTTGGGATTTTGGCTCCTTGATCTGGCCAACAATATGCTGCAAGGGCCTTGCAGGGCCCTCCTTGCAGATTTATCAGGTACATGCATATCATTATATTCTATACCACCTTCTTGTTCTTGTTATATAAATATATTGAAGCCCATGTAACAATACCGATATTGCAGAGATGGTGAATTCTCTATGCTCTATGGAAATCCAGAGAGCATCCATCTCTCCCCATCTCATACACAGATGCGCGCGCACACATATATATCTCATCCACCCCATCTGCAATATGAGCAATGTTTCATGGTGTTCAAGGTGTTTCATATTCAGTGGATTCCTTTTGCATTGTGGTTAGTGTACTTGTGGGGTGTTGATGGGATTATCCAATCACACTTGGGTGTGTTTTGCCTCAGAAAGTTGACAATGCACTAAAATTACTCAATTCCAAGACCACCTCGGAAAGTTGCAATGCACTAAAATTGTTAAACTGACCTCCCAGCTTTCAACTCTCATAGCAGAAAACATAAGGCAGAGTAAAAATGTCATAATTGGATCTGTTTGGGTTTTTTTGTGTGAAAGTTTTCTTGTTTTGCCAATGGTTCCTTGGTTGAGTGGTGAGGTCGATAGAGTATTAAGCCGTCACCAGAGTTGCATTCTTAGGGATAAGGGGCGAGGTCGGGTGCAAGAAAGATACCCCTCGGATTCGACTCTGAACCCGAAGGAAGTCTCTCTTATGCAGTGCAGTCCCTGACCATAGGGTGTGTTTCTCCGAGCAACTTCTATAAATCTAAAAGATGAAATCCTCATTTGAGGCCAATGTTTCCCCTTAAATGGATATGCAAAATTATAGGAATCGATGGATGCATTGCCACTGTTTGTGCCTATTCGGTTCTGATTTGGCACCAGATAATTGAAATCATTGATGGGTTCAGAGTGCATTAAAAAGTAGTTCTTGATAGGTGCATTATCTATCTTAACTCAGTAAGGATCTATCAAGTGCTCAAAGGGATCATCAAATCCCTTTAGAACATAAACCTACATAAACCTTTTTGATCTTGAAAAAACTTCAAGAAAGTTTACACCAGGAGGGATCTGGTCCTTTATTCTGGAGGGTGTTTACACGCGGACGGATTTGATCCTTTAGTCTGGAGGGAGTTTACACCGGGAGGGATTTGATCCTTTACGCGCTTGATAAATAGTGAGTTAAGTTGAATCTTCTTGGCACAATTAAGGTTTTTAGTTTTAACATAAGCTACAAAGACTGCCCTATATAAGTACCCTGCATGTGAAAGACATCCTTGATGAGGTGCAATTTATCTGATAAAGTGCAGTCCTGGTAGCTTAGGCTAATTACAACAGAAGTAATACAAGATTGGGGTTTTTTTCGGAAAAACCAGAGGTAATCGTTGATGGTTCCTTTGGTCTTATTGTACCTCTCAAGGAATATCCATCTGTATACTCCAACACTACATACTATTACCAAAAACAACCCTTCATAGGCTCATCTTCATTAATTGCACCCTCAAAGTCAGTTTCTTATATTCTCAATATATTTGCTACCAAGATTCCCTTAGGTAAGTAAACTTTGTCTAATTAACAGCCCTTGGGTGGATGCATTTTCATGCGTTGGAACCATCGCGGTTTCTAAACAATATGAATAATTTATTTATCTGTTCTCATAATCAGGGAGTTTAATTTTATTGGCAAACATTATGTTTCCAGTTTTTCTGCAGGGCAACATTTATCACAAACTGTGAATGGATATTTGTTGGAGATAGCAAATCCACGCCTTAATATGGACAGGCAAGGGTGCATGGTATGAAATGGAAATGTAGCTCAGTGGTAGAGCAACCTGCTGGCCGGGGGCTAGTCCTGGGTTTGATTCCTAGCCTGTACAAGTTTCAACATGGAATCAGAGCCAGGTGTTGAGTTTTATTGGTGAGGTGGCTAGGAGGTTTGTGTTGATGTTAAGTTCCACACCTTGACATTTGCTGGGGGCAGGTGCTGGTTCGATTACTATACTGTCTACTATCAACATGGTATTAGAGCCAGGCCTTGTCCTGTCTATTATCAACATGGTATCGGAGCCAAGCCTTGATGCTTGAGGTTGATTGCCAGGTGGATAGGAGATCTAAGCGAATGTGTGGATAATATTTTTAGAGGGGGTGTGTAAGGCAGCGATCCACAACTGGATGTCAAAACCTGGTAAGGGTGCCTAGCATGAAATGGGTATGTTACTCAGTGGTAGAGCAGCCTGCTGGCTGTGAGCAGGTCCTGGGTACACAATTGCTATCCTGTCCAGTGTCTACTATCAACATGGTATTAGACCCATCCTGTCTATTATCAACTTGGTATTAGAGCCAGGCCTTGTCCTGTCTATTATCAACATGGTATCGGTACCAAGTCTTGATGCTTGAGGTTGATTGCCAGGTGGATAGGAGATCTAAGCGAATGTGTGGATAACATTTTTAGAGGGGGTGTGTAAGGTAGCGATCCACAACTGGATGTCAAAACCTGGTAAGGGTGCCTAGTATGAAATGGTTATGTTACTCAGTGGTAGAGCAGCCTTCTGGCTGTGAGCAGGTCCTGGGTACACAATTGCTAGCCTTTTCATTTTCAACATTAATTAGGCGTCCTGCCTATTCTTATAATCGATACTATATTGATTTTATTGATGCAATTGCTCAATTTAAGATCTGGATCCCGATTCCCTATAGTACTTGTCATGTTATAAATTTATAATCACTAAAAGTAGTTAAAAGGTTAAACTTCAAATTTGATAACTTGTCTATTCCTAAGAATGCTTTGCTTGTGGCAGGGAGAAATNATAGTACTTGTCATGTTATAAATTTATAATCACTAAAAGTAGTTAAAAGGTTAAACTTCAAATTTGATAACTTGTCTATTCCTAAGAATGCTTTGCTTGTGGCAGGTAGAAATCAGAGGCGGACAAGAAGTGCCAATGCTTTTTATTCTTTGTTCATGGCAGTAGGCAATGTGCTAGGATTTGCAACTGGTTCTTTCAGCAAATTGTACGAAGTCCTTCCTTTCACAAAAACAGAGGCTTGTGATGTCAGCTGTGCCAATCTAAAGTCTGCATTTCTCATAACAATAATCATATTGGTAATAACTACCTTCCTCAGTATAACTGCCACGCCTGAAAAAAGATGGTCACATGCTGAAACAGAACCAATTCTAAGAGATAATGTCTCAGGAGAAAAAATTCATGGTGCAGATGATGATAATGAACAGGAAGATGAAGAATTACAAGAAGCATTTATATGGGAGTTATTTAGCGCTTTCAGGGATCTACCTCGTCCCATGTGGTATTTACTTGTAACAACTGCACTCACTTGGATTGCGTGGTTTCCTTTTCTCCTCTTTGACACAGATTGGATGGGTCGTGAAGTTTATAGAGGCGATCCTTCTGGTTCGGGGTCTTTCTCTTCTCTATATGAGCAAGGTGTTAGAGTAGGATCACTTGGCCTAATGTTGAATTCATTAACACTGGGGGCAACTTCTCTAATGGTAGAGTATCTGTCCCGAAAGTGGGGCCCAAAGTTATTGTTGGCAATTGCAAACATAATCCTATGCCTTTCACTTGCATGCACTGTTCTAATCACCAAAGCTGCAGAACGTCTTAGCAATGAACCCTCATCTCCTCCTACCACTCTTAAAATCATGGCTTTGTTAGTATTTACAGTGCTTGGAGCACCTCTAGCGGTATGTATTGCATCTTTCGTTTTGAAAGTTATTTGATTTATAGGCCAAATTTTCGTGCAAGTATTGTAGCAGGACTAGGAAATCACGTGTTTTCTGTATGACATTGAAGTTATGTGTAAAATGATAACAAAAAGCTTTATGCAGGTCACATATAGTGTTCCATTTGCTTTGACAGCAACCTTTACTTCTACCGCTGGGGGCGGCCAAGGTAGATATTGTATCCATTGAAAACTTTTTTAAAAGCATTTTAGTCAGGACAATGCACAAGATTTTGAAGTATTACAAGTATTACAGGAAAGGAAGTATTGTTCAATTATAATTCTATTCGAACAGGGTAAGGAAATGTTTTTTTTTATAACGATGGTGGTAGTAGTTAACATCCACTAAGACCAACTCTGGTCTATCGGACCTTAATAGGATTACTTGGATTGCTGTAAAATTTTATATCGATGTTCAAAAACCTTGGATATGTCTGTGCCAACATAAAACACTTTCTAGATATGTTTGAAAATCAATTGACATCGGCAATAAAAATTGAAAATTGTTTCTAAGAACAGGCTGCAGTGTTCACTCCTCAAGTAGAGTTCCATTTAGAACTTGGATCAGTATTCATCAAGTTGGGTTTATATTTCGGTCAAGACTGAAATATGTTCAAGATAATAACCAAAGGTGTGAGCAAACACTATCTAATTCTGAAAACATAGACTGATATCATAACTTTAATGACACATTTTCGAGATGTGATTCTTTAATGTTGACATAGGGTTGGCTTCATGCAGGATTGAAAACAAGATTGAATGCATTGAAGAAACCAAGCCAGGGTAGACATGCTTCAACAATACTTCGGCAGAAACTTACATGATCATAAAATATTTGATGTGGTGATTCCAATTCAATATCGGTAGAAAGGGTAGAAGAAAACAATTTAGATGAATTTAATTAACATTTTGTTTTTCGATCTTCTCTTTGAAAGATGCAGCATGTAGGGATTTCTCCTTCCATCCAAATAGTGGATTGGTTTTGACAGTTTCAATGACCCAGGATCACAATTCTCTTTGAAGGTTTGCTTTTATTCCCACCCAAAGAAAATATAACCTTATAAACACTGTTCAGGCAAGTTATACTAGCACAGACATATGTAACCTCGGGTCTGATATGCACCCTGAGGTTGCATATTTTGAGTTCCAATATTTGATAGACAGGAATTTCAGGAATTTGTGAAGTCAAGATGTGCTGTGCATCCTCAAGCATCACAACCTGAAAACCAACCTTAAAAACACTGTTCGGGCAAGTTATACTAGCACAGACATATGTAACCCCGGGTCTGATATGCACCTTGAGGTTGCATATTTTAAGTTCCAATATTTGATAGACAGGAATTTCAGGAATTGTGAAGTCAAGATGTGCTGTGCATCCTCAAACATCACAACCTGAAAACCCAAAGATGAATCTGTGCTAGGAAAAAGGACCTGGTACCTGTGCATCCCAACTATAGGGGTATGCTTAAATGTAGCCACTTTACTATGAAGTGAAGTGTTTACATGATCCCTAACTTTAGGGGTCTGCAGTGTTTTCATGTAGTTATTTTTAGACTTCCAAATTTTCACGAACTTTAGCGGTCTGCAGTGTTTACATGGAGTTTTTAGACTTCCAAATTTTCATTCCAAATTTGCACCACATTTGCATTGGCTATTCCTTACCTCTATATATTTTGTTTTCAGGCGTCTAAAACAGCTGATTTTAAATCTTAAACCAATCATTGAAATTAAATATTAAAATTTAAACTAATCATTGAAATTAAATATTAAATATACTAGTGGTTGACTGGTGTACTCATCATGAGGTGTGCTGATTTTAAATCTGAAACCAATCATTGAAATTAAATATACTAGTGGTTTACTGGTTGACTCGTCATGAGGTGTGTGGATATGACATAAAAACTAAAATGGAATTTAAAATTTGAAAATATTAACTTTATTTCAAAGTGGAAAAAATTATATAATAAATATTTTTTAAAACAGGTAAACATTATTTTAATATGGAGTGGTCTATATATGATTTTGACTTTCAGGCCGATTTTTTTGCCAGAATCCGGTGAATTTAACGCACAAAATCTGTAATTTCTGTTGTTTGTTGCCTGATTTTAAGCATAGAAATGAAATCGTGTGACACGGAAACCCCCAGCACTCACACTCTGTAAGATCTGGCAGCATTCACACTCTGTAAGATCTGGTAGTACTTTGTAAGATTCATCACCAGAAACGTGCAAAAACCAGTCGGAAAAAGGGGGAAATTCGTCCCCTGTTTAGACAAGTAGTTTTAATAGTATTGTTTTTGACAATGACTGGTTCAATAAGCACCCCCACAGTGCAGCATTTAATGTTGCTGCTGTGGGGATACGAACTACTGGATCCGAACCAAAATCCAACTGTTCATAATTTCTCAGCAGCAGCATTAAATGCTGTGTTGTGAGGTGCTTATTGAATGTCAACAATGACACTACCCCACAGTGCAGCATTTATTGCTGCTGCTGTGGGGATTGAACCGTTCGATCCAATACAAAATCCAACTGTTCATATCCCCGCAGCAGTGGCATTAAATGTTGCGTTTCGAGGTGTTTAGTGAAGGTCGACAATAACATTATAGTGACATCAGATGCACTAATGCTGCTGCTGTGGGGATATGAACCGTTCAATCCAATACAAAATCCAACTGTTCATATCCCTGCAGCAGCGGCATTAAATGTTGCGTTTCGAAACTGTTCATATCCCTGCAGCAGCGGCATTAAATGTTGCGTTTCGAGGTGTTTAGTGAAGGTCAACAATGACACTATAGTGACATCAGATGCACTAATGCTGCTGCTGTGGGGATATGAACGATTCGATCCAATACAAAATCCAACTGTTCATATCCCCGTAGCAGCGGCATTAAATGTTGCATTTTGAGGTGTTTGGTGAAGGTCGAGGTACTGTTCATATCCCTGCAGCAGCGGCATTAAAAATGCCGTTTCGAGGAGTTTAGTGAAGGTCGACAATGACGCTATGGTGACATCAGATGCACTTGCCTTTTTTACAACTTATCATATCTAGTTTTTAGTTTTTCAAAAAATAGTTTTAATTTCATTCAATGTTGAGGTCCATCCCCATGGATGTTTTGTTTAGTTGTTTCAAAGTTCACTGTGTATCTATTAGTTGTTTCAATGTTCACTTACCATATCTAGTTTTTTTTAAACAGTTTTTAGTTTTTCAAAAAGTAGTTTTAATTTCATTCAAGATTGAGGTCCATCCCGAACCAGTGCACTTCTGGAAGGATCATAACTCGGACTGCCGGCTCATGCATTAGAAGATTGACGCGATCGCTCACCATTTGGTCATACGTTTTGGTCCTCACCCTGGTTCTTAATCGGAAACTATTACTCTGCAGCAGATGGTGGCGCCAGGAGGAGTCCCAGGCAACGTCCAGGTTCCTAAGGGTTGCCTTCTATGTAATTGTCTCCGTTTGGGCTTATATTTAGTTTCTGTCCTTGGATAGTCTTTAGTTGTCTTTGGGTTTGTCTTTTGGGGTTATGTCGGCATTGTAGTGTCAAGTCTGTTATCGGGTAGTGTATGCCTCACTGCGGTGAGAGGATTTTGTAGCGAATTTGATAGAGTCAGAAGGAACAGCGCAGATGTCACAGTCAGTTAGAATTGCTCTGGTTTTGCAATGTAATCTGGGACATGTACATGTGATATAATATAATTTTACTTACAAGAAACAAGATTGAGTTCCATCCTTAACTTCCTTCACAACTATTGAACTGAGTTCTAGGGTCCATCCCCATGGATGCTCACAACTATTGAACTGAATTCTTGGGTCCATTCCATGGATGTTGTGTCTGGTTGTTTCAAGGTTCACTGTGTATCTATTTGGAGTTTCTGTTTTTTGATCTTATGTGAAGGTCTGTCAATGGGTGTTAAAATTTTCAATTGTCAGACTATTGTCAGACTAAAACCAGGGATAATTTTAGGGGCGAATTTTAGCCCAGTGGGCTATTTTTCCATGTTTTTCTCCCAAAAAAACATTCGCCATTTTGCATTTTTTGAAGCCTTGTTTTGCCCAATTTTCATGGGGTAAAATTTTTTCACCCTAAAAATCGCCAAATTATTATATAAACGATATAAAATCCTTGGAAATTAAAATATTTTTTGATAAATATCACGAATCATTTTATAGTTGGCGTTTTAAGAATTGGTAATATTTGCAAACATTTATACACTTTTAAATAAGTATGGTTCCTTAAAATCGTCCCTGTCTAAAACTCTAATCAAATATGAATGCTCTCTGTGTATCTATTTTGAATTTCTCTGTGTTTTTTGATCTTATGTCAATGGTCTGTCAGTGGATGTTAAATGTTTCAATTGTCATTCTTAAAAGTCTAATCAAATATGAATTTTCACTTTGTGTTTATTTTGAATTTCTCTGCTTTTTAATCTTATGTGAAGGTTTTTCAATGGTCATTCTAAAACTCTAATCAAATATGACTGCACAGTATGTATTTATTTTGAATTTCTCTGTTTTTTGATCTTATGTCAATGGGTATTAAATGTTTCAATTGCCGTTCTAAAAGTCTAATCAAATATGAATGTCTGTTTTTTGGATCTTATGTGTAGGTCTGTCAATGGGAGTGTTGAATCTTTCAATTGTCATTCCACAGGTAATATTTACTTACCCTGAATTATTTATCTTGAATTCCTTCATACTTTTATCCTTACTAACTTTACCTAAATGCATTGTTCATTGTGTTTGTTTATTCAGATTATTGTATCCGTGGGAAGTGGACCCTGGGATGCACTATTTGGAGGGGGCAATCTCCCTGCTTTTGTCCTTGCATCTTTCTCTGCATTGGCAGGTGGAATCTCGGCTCTCCTATTGCTGCCCACACCTCCTCCTGACTTCCCAACTTCCAGTATACTACGAACGAGAAGTTCTCCCATTCCCTAATAGATCACCTTGTCAGTCATTTTCCTCTTTCTCATTACCTTTATTCTTGTTAAAGCTCTATGTGCTCTTACAGAATCTCAGAATAGAAGGGAGTTTCTCTGGTGTATATTGAGGATGAATGAGAGTTGTCTTCTTCAGTAAAAAGGTGGAGTGCCTTATTTTTTACAGGCAGTTTTGGCGGAATCTGCAAAGGCAGTTTTAGCGGAATCTCCAACTCTAGACAATGACATTGTACACTTATAAATAAAACAAACAGACATTAGAGGGCTCCTTGACTACCAAGTTTGATATTTGCATCTGGGAGGATGGCATGGGAAAGTTTTTGAATCTTCATGTTTTGTTTGCTTTTGTTTTTGCGCCTTCATGCTACCTATTGGTTAGTAAATGTGGCTCTTCAATTTTCTGTCCGCTTGCTAGTGGCGGTCTGTTTTACCGGTTCCCAGCTTTGCTCTTGGAGTTCATATTTTAATTACAATGCCTGTTTTTGGTGGCCTACTCTATTTTATCATTGAGCAGACTACTCTTTTATCTAAATGTTTGTACACTTTGCCTTGAGCAGCTTACATTTAAAAAAAACAAAACTGTACACTTTGCCTTGAGCAGCTTACATTTACAAAAAACAAAACTGTACACTTTGCCTTGAGCAGCTTACATTTTAAAAAAAAAAAATTGGCTTAAAAATAGAGGTAAAATTGGTTTAAAAATAGAGGTAATCAAAGTAAACACCATTCAACAGTAAAATAATGTTGAAAAATAATAAATGGTGTATACAATGGGATATACACTGTAGTTTTCATATAATAATAATAACTACTTTTTTAAGATCACCTTTTTAAGATCATTGCCAATCAAGACACTAATTTGGTGTATGAGACCCCCTTGTTTGTGGGACAAGGGTCCCCTCTGTGCACCTCTGTACACATCTGTGCATTGATTTTAACTGCTAAAGTTTACAGCGCTGTACATATACTACCCTCTTGGATTTGAATTTATGACCTCCTAAGAAGAAACACATACTCTTAACCATACTCTTAACCATTAAGCCCACTTATACTATACAAAAATGTAAATCCATATATATACAATATTAAAAAAATTTCATATACAAAAATATATATCTAAACATATACCAAATTCAGTTTTATTATTGAAATACAAACTTTAAAGTTAAATTGTTTCATATACATCTTTATATATTCAAACATATACAATAATTATTACTTTACTATTAAATGTTCATTGATTGCCACAATATAATAAAATGATATGAAAGCCCATGCCCATTTTTTTTCATTGTAAATGTATGTACACATTGTCATGGGATACTTTACATTGTCCATTATTATTATTATTTATTTATTTATTGTTATTCATATTGGTTGAAGCACAAGATAGGTATTGTAAAATAATCTTGCAACTAAACGATCATTCGATTATTTTTTGTTATTCATATGGGTTGAAGCACAAGATAGGTATAGTTTGGTTGTATAATAATCTTGTAACTAAACGGTCATTAGATTATTCTTTTTATTCATATGTGTTGAAGTACAAGATAGTATAGTTTGGTTGTAAAATAATCTTACAACTAAACGATCATTAGATTATTTTTTGTTATTCATATGGGTTGAAGCACAAGATAGGTATATTTTGGTTGTATAATAATCTTGCAACTAAACAGTCATTAGATTATTATTTTTATTCATATGGGTTGAAGCACAAGATAGGTAAAGATAAGTATAGTTTGGTTGTATAATAATCTTGCAACTAAACGATCATTAGATTATGTATAGAGAGGTAAGCACAAGATAAATATATCTTTGGGCAATTGTGTAACTAAATGATCATTAGATTATGTATAAAGGAGAAAGTTAAATAAGCATAATCACATCTTGCAACTAAACGATCGTTAGATTATGTATAGAGGAGAAAGTTAAAAAAGCACAATCCACTCGGGTTGACAACGAGGCAATATCATATCACGTTTATTTCTATGTTGCACAAGTTTCTGGAACGCGGGTACGTCGGGTACGCAGACATGAGTATCCGATACGGCTAGAAGCTTCGCCCAAATTTACAGGAAACGTAGGGTTGGGAGCGGCAATAATATATATTGATTTTTAAAATATATTTAAAAAAAATAAAGTTAAAAAATACATAATTGATTAATTTCATAGCTTAAACTATTTTATCCTCTTAATCCTCTAGTAGTGTTATGAAATTCATTCTTTTTAAATTTTCTCACACCTCTAGGTCCACATTATACAAATCTCATTGTACGAGTTTGTAAAGGCAGGTTGCATATATGTGTACGAAGCACCGATAGCTTCATAAATAATAAGATTCAATATTTTTCTAATTCCTTGTTCCAACTCCATTTGTATTATTGCTCCTAAGAGTTCTTAGTCTTTGGGTGCCTCTGCATTTTTTTTATGGTAACTACGACTTACTTCTAATTTGAATGAACTTGATTGTTTTAAGTTCAACTAACAAACTTTCAAATCTTTTGGTATCTTGAATTTGATATGGTTTATGATTCTAAATTGCTATATCAGTCAGTATAAATAACATAAGCTAGTTGAAATCATTTGAGATATGAATTAAAGTAGTTCAATATCTTAGTATTGTAAAAAATCCATGTATATTCACTTAGTACACTTGCAACATATATTGAGTGTGAATGGATCTAAACATTTAAGAGGTGTGGGCCCTCTTTATTTATATAACCTTGAAAATAAAAAAATGGCAGTATTGATAGATTCAATTGAAATTTTTATTATTGGTGATTTCTTGACACAATAAACTTCAATCATTCAATTGATTTTCAACACTTTTCTTATGATTTTGGCCTCC
Source organism: Pseudotsuga menziesii (assembly GCA_001517045.1). Lineage (NCBI taxonomy): Eukaryota > Viridiplantae > Streptophyta > Pinopsida > Pinales > Pinaceae > Pseudotsuga > Pseudotsuga menziesii. The sequence continues at coordinate 58,074 of LPNX010963285.1, read as the reverse complement.
ACGTGGTCGGGAACTTGTAGAAGCTCCCTGTCTGTTTGGGAGCTTTTGGAAGATCCCAAACAGACAGGGAGCTTCTACAAGCTCCCAATAAAAAGGGAGCGGCAAAAGCAAGTTCCCAAAAAGCTCCCGAAAAGCTCCCAAGTTCCCAAGGAAGCTCCCATAAAAAAGGGGACATTTCGTACCGGCTCCCAAGCTCCCAGGAGTGGGGAAACGTCGGGTACGAGTTACCAAAATCCCGGGAACGGTACCCGTGCAACTATGGTTTATTTGTATTGGGGCTTTAAATACTTCTAAAAAGCTTACAAATATATTGCCTTGTATTAATGAGTGTTTATTTGTATTGGGGCTTTAAATACTTCTAAAAAGATCACAAATATATTGCTTCATATTAATGAGTGTTTATTTGTATCAGGGCTTTAAATACTTCTAAAAAGCTCACAAATATATTGCCTCATATTAATGGGTCAAGGAGGGGTTTTTAATTTTACATAATAATATACATATTGGGGGTTATTTTATTTGGGAGAGTAAAAGAATAACCTCCAAATTGTGGGATGTATCCATACCTACAAATCATGAGCTCAATTCATACCTTCAAATCGTAGTTTGTATTCATATTAGTCCTAGTTTTTGCTAAGGAGTGACCTCCAAATCGTGCGCTAAATTCATACCTCCAAATCATGGGATGGATTCATATCAGTCCTAACTACTGCCAAGGAATAATTTCCAAATCATTGGATGTATTTATACCTCCAAATCTTTGAACTTATAAACTCTTTTTTTTAAGACTAAATTTTTAGGTTGGGGTTTGGGTGGGTATTGAGATTCAATCAAACCTTGCTCTGTGACAACCAAGAAAAGTGAGATCTATCTTTCTTGGATCACTAGAACCAATAAAAGTTAATCAATCTTTATTGACTAGTTATTTCTTTCAATATTTTGTATTCTCACATTGCAAGTTAGGAATAGTTGTAAGATTGAGTTATATTTGGCACATTCACAATTGTAATTTCAATTCTTATATGCAAGGCATCGGTCTTAATATTGCATTGGAACTGGCATGAACATAGGTAAAAATCTAAATCCTTATTTCCATACCCTGTGTGTTATCGTTACCATGAAATTGTATCATATAAGTTTCACCATATGTGTTGGTAGGGGTATTGGGTAAGTGAGTTGTGCAGCACCGCGGAGGCTGCGCAAGCTCACGCACTACCGCGAAGGTCCACAATGGTGCGATAGGCAGAATAACAACCATTTTTGGAAATATTTATGCAATTTTGTACCGACTGACCACATTTTGTGGATATAGGTCACTAGTTTGTTAGAAGTTAGTTAGAAGTGGACCTTGGATGTAAAGGCGCAAGCATATATATAGAGTTACAATTGCAAGTGTAAAAGATAGATTTGAGAAGAGAGATCATGCGATCAATCCTTTTTGTGATCTAAGGTGTGCTTTTGTCGATTCATTTTGTCTTTAAGCAGTTTTTGCTCTGTATATGTTGATCAGTTAGTGAATATGGCTAGTGATCATTCTCCTGCTATGGAGAAGTATTGTATAACTTGGATCTGTTGCGCAGAAGTAATATGACATGATAGATGTTGCTTTGAATTGATCTTATTTCTTATGTCTTTTCTATCTTCTTTGACTATGATGGATGTTTTATGAATGAATGTTACTACTGTGATGAATGAAGATATGCGATCTGTAAGTGATTTACTAGTTATAGATCTGTAATGCATGATGTGATTTTGATAGACTATCTCTGGAATATCTGTTGATCATGAAGTTCAATCGTTGAGAACATACCCTCCCTTCCCACTGCCGAAAACCTAGTTCCGACAGCTCTCCCTCTATTAATTTTGTCTATTGATCTAGGAACAAAGAATCAATCTCATCAAAGATTAATCAACAAATAACTCATGAAATGGTGTAATCGGTCTACAGGAATAGTAGCTGCTCTGTATTCACATAAAGAATGAATAATTACAATTACAATGACATGCTACAAGAATGAATGAAGAGACAATTCGAATTCCTTAGGAGGTCGTTCGAATTGAATGAGTGAGTCTAGCTTAACTGACTGTAAGCCATGGTTCACACTCAATTAACCACAGACCAAAACCCTAATTGACTCAACTAAACCTAACTGAAGTCGGAGTGCAATAAATGACTAAGTCTCAATTGAAAGAGATCAAACACATGTCACATCTCACCAACCATCAAAAGGTAGCGCTACACTGACTCCAAAGAACCCCAATGAGGTTAGCTGAAGTTGAACTACACATCAGAAGTTGGTGGAGGCGCCCCTGTTGACTCCAGTTCATTAAATAATCATTAAATAATATATTTAATGAGAGGAGGTGCCTTAACTAACTAGTTTAACTAATTGTAACCACCAGTTAGCAATTAGGTGCATTAATATCACTCAGATCACCCCTGGAGTGCTCCAGTTCGCCTCCCCGAATGTAGGAGAAGGCTAAGTTAGCCTCCTTGACTGAAGGTAGGCGTGGGTGTGACTGGATGATGTCAATTAATGCTCCACTGATGTCAATTAATGTCAATTATACTTAGGATAGTGGTTTAACTAGGCCAATTTGACCAAAAAGAGTGTGTATGGTGGTAAATGTCTCCAACACCCCCCCTTAAGCTATACTCAAGAAGAGTTAGAAAACATAGATGCATAAAAATGCTAGGGCACTGAAAACTAAGGCCATAGGTCACCCTGTACAATGATGAAACTGAAACAATTCTAAAAAAAAACTAAGTGAGGAAAAGAGGGAAAAACCCAGTGGGAAAACCCCCCTTCAAGCTGAACACTGAAAGTAGTCTGAATCACCCTGATGAAATCACCCCCAACAGTGAACGGAGGTAAGTGAACTTATTTTCTGAAAATCTCTTGGTGAATATGTCTATAATCTGCTCATCAGTCGGGCAGTATTGCAGAATGATAGTCCTGTCATGCATTAGCTCGCTGATATAGTGCATGTGGATCTCTACATGCTTAGTCCTCTGCCTGGTAAATGGATCCATGGATATCTTAATAGCACTTTGATTGTCACAAAAGAGGACACTGGACAAAGTACTACCAAGATCAAACTCTGAAAGAATTCCTTGCAACCAAACTGTTTGGATGCAAGCATTCACCGCTCCTCGATACTCGACCTCTGCTGAAGATAGTGCTATGGCAGCCTGCTTTTTGCTTGACCAGCAAATGGGGCCACCACCAAACATGAAGACATATTTGGAAGTATAATTCCAATCAATAGAATCACCCGCCCAATCGGAATCTATGTATCCAACCAGCTCTAGCTTGGAGTCTGTAGCATAGTGAATGCCGTAGGTCCTGGTTCCCTGAATATACTGGAGGATCCTCTTGTCTGCTTTCCAATGAAGATCACGAGGCTGCTGCATGTATCTTGATACAACATTCACGACATAACAAATATCATCCCTAGAATGTGTCAAGTACAACAAGCTACCAATCAGTTGTCGATAGATAGTGCAGTCCATGGGAGGTGTGCTTTTTCCTTCTTCAAGGATGATCCTTGAAAGGAAAGGGAATGGTGCAGGCCTACAATCAACCATGTTAAACTTGACTAATAGGTCTGAAATGTATTTGGACTGAGTGACAATAATCCCATCAGAATTTTGCTCAATTTTGAGCCCCAAAAATTGTTTTAGAAGCCCCAAATCACTCACTTCAAAGGCATTGTGGAGAGCAATTTTGATGGCTGAAATGGAGGCAACTGTGCTACTTGTGATCAGTAAGTCATCAACATATAAAAAAATAATAATTAGATGACCATCATACTATTGTAAATACACATTTGGATATGATCTACATCTCTGAAATTTTTGCGAGAGAAGGAAGACATCCATCTTGGAATACCACTCTCTTGGGGCCTGTTTTAACCCGTATAGTGACTTCTTTAGCTTGCAAAACAAAGATGGATCAGTGATGTAGCCCTCAGGGTGCTTCATGTATATCTCCTCATGAATATCTCCATGCAGAAATACTGACTTAACATCCATGTGATGCACTTCCCAGTGCTTGGATGCTGAAATTGCCAAAACAAGGCGGATGGAGTCCATTTTTGCAACCGGTGCAAAGGTCTCATGGTAGTCCACTCCTTGGACCTGAGAGAAACATTTTGGTACCAGACTTGCCTTATATTTGCAGGTGCTTCCATCAGCAGCAACCTTGTTCCAAAACACCTACTTGCATTGAACCAATTTCTTTCTCGAAGGAAGAGAAACTAGCTCCCAAGTAGTGTTTTTCTGAAGAGAATTCATCTCTTCATCCATGGAAACTTGCCATCTCGGATCCTTCCGAGCATGATAGTAGGATTTTGGATATGAAATAATCATCAAATAGCAAGTTTTGGACAGCAAATTATCAGGACAAGAGAGCGCAATACTTTCTCTTTGGAAATCAGACCGGGTTCTCCTTGGATCATCTGGATTTCCAATGTTGTCCACTGCGGAGGAGAGTGTCTGTTGGGCCCATGTAAGAAGATGATTTTTCACTTCAAGTTCTGATTCAGCATCTGATGATTGCTACACACTGATATTAGAAATCAGAGGATACAAATTAGGGTCATCACCCTCAATTTCATCATCCAAATATTCAGTAGAATAGGAAGAAAATTCAGCAGTTTTCTCCTTCACAAGTTCCACCTCCTGAAGAGGTTCATCAAACTTGACACTTCTCTCGATGATGATCTGTTTGGTCTTGATATCCAGCATCTTGAAACCTTTAGATTCATCAGGATATCCAATAAACAGACATTCTATGCTTTGCAGTTGCAAAGCCTTTCTTTTATCAAGCGGAATCCGGGCCCATGCAGTGGACCCAAACACCTGCAGGTTCGACACATCCGGCTTATGTCCGAAGTATGCTTCGAAAGGGGTCTTCCGTTTCATGGATGAGTGTGGAAACCTATTCTGAATGTATTCTGCAGCATGCATGGCCTCAGCCCACAAATTTGCAGCAAGCTTCTTGGATTCCAACATGCAGGTGGTCATCTCCTTGAGAGACTGATTCTTCCTTTCTGCTACTCTGTTCTGCTGTGGAGTGTAGGGAATTGAATGTTGGACCTGAATACCACTTTGGGAGCATATGTACAGCAAATCATTACTGACATACTCCCCTCCATTATCAGATATCAAGATATTGATCTTAAGCCCAGAGGCATTTTCGATCAAGGCCTTCAATTCAGAAATTTTTTCACATACTTCTGATTTCTTTTTGAGAAAAAAAACCCATGTATACCTTGAAAAATCATCAATAAAAGTAAGGAGATACCTTGATCCATTCATGGATGTGACATGCATCATACTTCTGATATGAGAATGTATTATCCCCAATATGCATGTAGCTTGGTTTTCCTTCCCCCGATCGAACTTGTGCTCAGGGTGTTTTCCAATCACACAGCCCTTGCAAATTCCTGTGGTTGCCTTGATGACCGGGAGGCCTTCAACCATGGATTTTTTCTGTAATTGCTGCAAATATTTGAAATTAATATGGCCAAACCTCTCATGCCACAACCTACTAACCTCATTCCCATGAGTTAGTAGAGCGGTGGGCTTTGCATCCGCAACAAAGTGAGAGAACTCATAGGCTTTTGCATGATGGTTTGCAAAACCTTTAGTAATGAGTTTCCAGGATGCAATTTCTGTTATCTCAACATCATTCAGGCTGAAAGAAACTCTCTTAGGCACTCTAGTATGTGTCATTTGATAGACACTAAGGATATTTGATGCCAGAGACGGTACATACAATACATTTGAAAAGAAACCATTTTCAAAATCAACTGTACCTTGTCCTTCTGAAATGATGGTGGAGTCATCTCCCATGTGGATGGGGATGGATTTGCCGGTATCCAAGGATGAAAAGGAGTATTTTTCAGCCATAATGTGGTTCGAAGATCCTGAATCAATCAAGAGTGCTTTGGACTTTGAAGTGCTTGCCATGAGGGCATGACCTTTTTCATGCTGTGGTTCTCGATCATGCTAATCTCTCCTCCGAAAGCTTTCCGGAAGATTGATGTGATTCCTCTCAAGAAGAGAGGTTGCTTCATCAAGCTTCTTCTTCATGCATGCATGTTCAGGGTGGAAGCCCTTCCCGCAATAAGAACAATTGACTTTTTCCTTGCCATTGTGCCCTTTTCCTTTGTTCTTCCTTGAGCCAAAAGACTCATCATGCTGCTGATTTTCAACTCTAGGTTTAGGAGCATCAAATTTAGTTTTTTTATTCTTTTTTTTTCTTTCCTTTACCCTTCAGATCTTTGGGCCCCGAGACATGGAGGGCTTGATCATGGGAAGATCGGATGATCCCAACTGGACAAGCTTGTCATGTTCACTTGTTAGGGACTCAATGAAGGCATTGAGTGTAGGCATCTTCCATCCAGGGGTTGTGAGCTTCTCCACATGGAATGTAGAAACAAAAAATGAATAATCAGCCCCAAGTTTGGAGAGTATGGCAAGGATGAGCTGATCATCCTCCTTCTCCACTTTGCATTGCTTCAAGAGTAAAACAATATGCTTGAACTTTGTGAAGAAATCATTCAGAGTCTCGAAGTTGGAGGTTTGGAGGGACATGAGTTCATTTTCGAGTTGGTAAACCCTCAAGTCATCATGCTTTCCATATAGAGTCTCCAATTTGTCCCATATTTCTTTTGGACTCTTCAAATCCGTAAGATGGAAGAGAAGGTCTCGGGAAATAGAGAGGCACAAGAAACCGAAGGCTTCATCCTTCTTGTTCAAGAATCTTGATTTTTCTATGGCAATCTAGGCTCAACTTCAATGTCCATGGTGACTCTAAAAAGTCCTCTGGAGCGCAGCTGAATCTCCATATCACTTTTCCATGAGTGGAAATTGTATGGAGTCAAGAGATATACTGAGGAGGCCATCTGGATGTGCTGGAGCGAATGCTTCACCTGTAGAAACCTGAAAATCAAAACAGGAAGGGTAATGTAAGGTCAGACAGCCTGCACATTCTAGGATTTCATCACACCCAACATAGTCAATCAAGCAATCTTGATCAACAAGTTCTTTACTTGGGGTATTAAGTGGTAATCCTTGGCTTTTGGTGCAGTGTTGGATTTTTGAGCTATTGCTCAAATTTCATGCAGAAATCTGTCAAAAAGCTTGTTTTTGAGAGATAGAGCTTCGTTCCGCTGTAAGCTCTAATACCATATTAATCTTGTCTATTAATCTAGGAACAAAGAATCAATCTCATCAAAGATTAATCAACAAATAACTCATGAAATGGTGTAATCGGTCTATAGGAATAATAGCCGCTTTGTATTCACATAAAGAATGAATAATTACAATTACAATGACATGCTACAAGCATGAATGAAGAGACAATTCGAATTCCTTAGGAGGTCATTCGAATTGAATGAGTGATTCTAGCTTAACTGATTGTAAGCCATGGTTCACACTCAGTTAACCACTGACAAAAACCCTAATTGACTCAACTAACCCTAACTGAAGTCGAAGTGCAATAAATGACTAAGTCTCAACTGAAAGAGATCAAACACATGTCACGACTCACCAACCATCAAGAGGTAGTGCTACACTGACTCCAAAGAACCCCGATGAGGTTAGCTGAAGTTGAAATGCACATCAAAAGTTGGTGGAGGCACCCCTGTTGACTCCAGTTCATTAAATAATCATTAAATAATATATTTAATGAGAGGAGGCACCTTAACTGACTGGTTTAACTGAATGTAACCACCAATTAGCAATTAGATGCATTAATATCATTTAGATCACCCTCGGAGTGCTCCAGTTAGATTCCCCGAATGTAGGAGAAGGATAATTTAGCCTCCTTGACTGAAGGTAGGCATGGGTGTGACTGGATGATGTCAATTAATGCTCCACTGATGTCAATTAATGTCAATTATACTTAGGATAGTGGTTTAACTAGGCCAATTTGACCAAAAAGAGTGTGTATGGTGGTAAATGTCTCCAACACCCTCGACATCTCGGGTGAGACTTCATTTGCTTTGCAGGTGTTGTCGGGTAGGGTCAAACCTATCTAAGCCAGTGCTCAGGGAGATTACGTTGGTTGGACGTCGACAGAGTGGGAACCCCTGTCGACAAGGATTTGTTGGTGGATTGCGCCAACAAATGGTTCTGTTGCTGGGACCCTGTTGCAACTGAAGGGAGGATATGTTGTGGCATCTGACAAAAACCGAGATTGAAGAGTGGTTTGATTTTAAGCTGTGAGAGTTTGCAGAAGCAGAGAACCAGAATATGAAGTTGTCGACAACCAGGTGGTTGAACAGATATATCTACGACAGTCCCTATGAGTGGTTCTTTTGTGAATTTCCAGTCATACTGTACAAATGGCTAGCGCAATTCACTTATAATAAGAATAACTATCAAGGCGGATAGCCAATATCTTGGACCCTTGGACTGATCCAGGAACTATAAGAAACCAATAACAAATCATCGCGAGCTATTGAAGTATGGATGGATAGTATTCTGGAAGGATACATCACCGAGTTTGCAGTCGATACTAATAAGACATACAACCAAGCAGAAAGAGAGTTCTTCGAAGGGCCACAAGGTAGGTTCTTGCTGTCTCTACAATTATCTATTAAGATGCTCATTTACGAGAAGGGTATTCTAAAAATGCACCTTGAGTAGTGGAACTCTGGTGTGCAGAGGCTGTGGACACTGCAACAAAAGGGGAAGGAAGATGGCAAGGTAAGGGGTAGATGGGTATGAGTTCTGACGACACGATGAGGATCACTGAGGAAACAAGTGGTTGTACAAGGGGAGGAGCAAGGTTTCGACAAGAGAAGAGGCATAGGATAGGGGAAGGTCCTGTTGCGATCGAGATCCAAGACCGTAAAGAACAACCACATGGGATGAAGCAACCCTACCGTGACGATGAGGATGACCAGCCCCGGATTACGCCCAGGATAGTAGGAAGCTCAAACCCCGACAGTAATGTGTCCACACCTCTGCGCACTACTCCACCAATAGGTATAAAAGCGCATTCTACGTCACCTTTTTCGACGTGCCAGCAATAGTCTAGCGGTAGAACACCATTTGTGGGAAGAAGGCCTAGAATGGCAGGCGACGAGATGAAGTTACCTATATTTCATAGAAATGGGACTGATAACCCAGCGTAGTATTGGTTCTTATGTGAATAAGTTTTGATTGCTGGAAAAATTGTGGATGATGATATCAAGAGAAGCCAATTGGCAACCACCCTTAGGGGTCATGCGCTTGATTGGTACATGAGGTTCATGCAGGTTCCGCAGGGAACCCCAGCGAAAACACTGAATGAGATCCAGGAAGGACTATTCGAGGAATTTAAGAAACCCAAATCTGAGGCCCAATACATTACAAAACTCAAGGAGATTAAGTAGTTTCTGAATGAAACTATTTGGGATTTTGATCAACAATTTAAGACATTGATGGCTCGAGTCAACTTTAAAATGAGCGATGTTCAGCATAAGGAGTGGTTTATTGCTGCATTGGTTCCACACATCAGATAATCGTTAATACAACAAAAGATCGCGACACATAATGAGGCCCTGGAGATGGAAATGAAGTTAGAAGCTTCATCTATTGGGGAGACTGCAGTTGGCATGAACCAGATTCAAGTGCAACTAGCAAATTTGACACTCCAACTACAGGATATAAAGAAGGAAAAAGAAGAGCATGATGATCTTTGGTGCACGCGTTGTCGCACAGATGGTCATACCAAAGACACATGTCCAAATTTCCAAAATTATTTGCTATCAGGAGAACCAAATCCTTTGAGTTGCACTGGTGTGCCATGGTGTCGTGTATGTCAAGTATATGGGCATCGGCACGAAAATTGTAGCTACATGTAGAAAATGGTTACAAAGGAAGAAATTTTGTATTGCTCCTTTTGTCGCTCAGTAGGTGTTGTTCAGGATATTGCACCCTTGTAACCTAGGGTCTGGGGTTACCAACTTACTACTAACTTGCAGACAATCAACATTTTACAGAGAATGGAAAGAGAATAGGAATAAAGTCTTGACTTACCTGATTAATGACGGTTGATCCAAGCTTGATCTTCTCTCGCCCCATTTCTCTCCAAAGCTTCTAGGGATGTACCTCTTCACCTGCAAAGAACAAATCCTTCAAGTAACATCTCATGCATATATATATCAGAGGTTATATGAACAACATATAAATAATATAATCAAACTTATTCATTAAACCAATATACATGAAATAGACACAATATAATATTGGAAGAATAATTCTCTTTATTAACAAGCGGTGAATAAGATAAGAATACAACCCAGCTTCTGACATAAGGACTCCTCTGCAACCAAAGGACTCTGAGTTCTGCTGCTCCAAGAATCTGAAGATATACCACCAACATAACTTTTCTCTCCAAAATTGATTGATTAGCCCCACCCCAAGGCCTCTATTAATACTTTTTGGAAATAGAGTGGTTTCAAAGGTTGGGATGGTTGAGACAGTTGAGATAGTTATGGATTAGGGCCCAACTAATCTCATATAATCTCGATTTATATTTTTAATGTCAAATTAAGGTATACACGAGTATTAATATAGGCAAATCATGTATAATACGCATGTTGCTCAAAGGAAACTCATGTATGCGAGTATACACGGGTTGCAATGCAAATACTTGCATATGATACGTGAGTTGCAATACATATAGTCATGTATGCAACCCAAAACTCATAATAAAAATATATAAGGTTGGTTTGAGGATAATGCATCAAAGACCATGCACATCTATAGTGTTTTGGCTACTTCAATCCTAATTTTTCCTTTTGTGTACCAACATGAGGAATGTCGGCACTCGGACAGAGAAGTGCCATTTTGGTTGTTAACAGATCCCCCCTAATGTGTGAGGTCAGAGGGAAGCGATGGCCGAAATACATTATAATCATTATCTTGGAGAATTTANAACAAATACATATCAATGTCATATACAAAATCATATCTGAGGATGCCATGTTCAATATACTGGAACACTAGCTCCTTTACAATATTTGAGTACATCATATGATATAGGTACAAGACCACGTATATTACAAAGGCGGATCGAAGTCACAATATGCAATGATGAGTCTTAAAAAATCTGGAAGTTGTAGGTGAACAAAACACAATCTTGCACAACTTAGGTTATAGATTTGAACCTAAGGTCTTCATCAAAATCCAAAGGAACCAGTACAATCCAGGCCATGTGAATAGATGTATCGAAGTCGAACATGGATAGGATTCAACAGATTGTCAAAAATGGGTGAAAATTGACAACTAAAGAAAATGAATTCACCAATGATAAAAGTGAATCCTAAGGTACCATCGTCAAAACTCTAGGTCTTCGTCTTCAGGAAGTATTGATGAGAAACCATGATGTGATGAGGAAGGGAATAGATCCTCCAATGGATCACAAGAGTGACTAGGAAATGGATAAGGGAAGGAAGACACAAGTAATAGTCAGATAGGAAAATGATGTAATCAAGATAATAAGCAGAAATAGGGATAAATCCTTGAATAGTGATCATGACACAGAGGTGACCCAAGGTAGCTTTTAACTTTGCAGATAGTACAACTAGACTTATCTATCATGTAGGAGACATGATCAGATTCCCCAGGCATAAGTGACAAGTGGAGGAGTAATAAACTCGAAGAGATAGCTGAACTAAAAGTGTACACTGAGACATGAGTATCAGAAAGTTCAGAGATTGCTATGTTCAAGGAGGACATGCTGCCACTGACTGTAACCCAAAAATAAAACTTCTTCCTTATCTTTCCTATTAAATTTTAACGAGTCCAAAATTTTCAACTTAGGTCTCTCTTCATTTTTGACAAGCTTGAAGAGAAGAGGGAATAATTCTTGATAATGTCACTTATTCATGGATTTTACGAGCCCGAACTAGTACATGCTCATTTGGTGTTTTCATGTTTAGAGAGTCCAAAAACTCCAAAGAAGACTCCAGGGGGTTCCTTTTTCATCCAATTTAGTCTCTTGAAGCTGAAAAAGTATAAAACATACCTCAGAAGAACTCTTAACTTCCAAAGAAGAAAAGACAAACCTTTTTCGTTCTTAGTCAGGGAGGTCCAAAAAAGGTTAAATTACCACCTAACCAATGCTCCTTCAAGAGTAGCATATAGCTTGAGTTTTACGAGTGTGAAGGAAAGAAAGATCACTCGGAAATATTCATTTGATTATGAGGAATGGAGATTACAACAGTAAACTCGATGCTTTGTTCTTAGTGTTTATTGAGCATGACAAAGACATAAAGTACACTCAGAATCTTTTTCATGTTTAGATCCAGAGCACGAAAAAGAGAAAACTAAGCTCATACCGGGCGCTCATTTTCCGTAAATTTAGTCCCTCCGGTCTAGAAAAGTGATAAATCTATGCCTAAGAATACTCTTCTCAATTCCATAGAAAAGAGAGCTATCCTTTCTCGTATCATTCCACATGGTCCGAGAAAGTGATAACCTACTACCAATGTGGATGCCCATTTAGATATTCTTAATGAGCCTGAATGGACAAGTTCACTCGCCAGTCAAGTCTATTTTGAGGAGTTATACCTGGGCCTAAGGAAACTCCATAAGGGCAGGGAGCCTTATAAAAGGGATAGCTTGTAAAAATATACCAAAATGAGGCTCAATTTGGCGTGAAAAATAGCTAAGAAGGTTCCCCCAAATCTACAACAGATGCGACATGAGTACCAAAAGACAAATAATGTGGTCTAAGATAGGGTAATCATGGAAAGAAATCCCTATCCACAGAAGAACAATGGTATATACAAGGTATTGAATGGATAAATACCATAGTCCGTGGTCAATGTAGTGATTCTAGGGTTAAGGCGAATTAGGTATAAATGCAAAAATGCATATAAATGACTAAAATCCTACCCTATATGAGTGAAAAACAACTTTGAGTAACCTTGGACCTGTTTCATTAGGAAAACATGACATGGTATTACTTTGATTTTGATAAAAATTAAAAACTATAGGTTAAAAAACCCACATTTTGAAATGATTTCTATAAATTGTTCAAGAATAGAAATCAAAATCACCATTTCATATTTTAACCCAATATAGACAAATTTTACCTTTGTCTTCAATCGCTCGGTGTAGACAAACTAGTGGACGATTTTCGAATCCACAAGTGCCAGGTAAATAAGCTCTTCATGCTCTTTCATTTCATCCAAACAAATTTTTAATTTTATGCAAAATTTTAATGTTTTAAGCCAGTTTTAGGGAGGCCACGCTGTATACGCGGGTATGTAACTTAGACAGTCACGTACACACATTTTATACGTGAATTTCCCAAGAGAAACCCGCGTATGATACGCGACATGTCCAAAGGATAGTTGCGTATACTGCACGACATAGCAAAAGCATGATTAGGGCCAAAATCAATTTTTTTGAATGATTTTAATGTTTGAAAATGTCTTTATGGACTGGATAAAAACATGGTGTTGGAGTGGAGGGAGAGGGAGCATGAAACCATGGACCAAGATGCACTTCGAAGTGCCCCCACAGTGCATGCATTACAAAAAAGTGGGTTGCTAAAGTTCTTTTGTACCTCACCTATGCGATCTAATGTTCGTTTTCTGGAATTTTTGATTAACTACTGGGATCATGATTTAGGTGCATTTGACCTACAAGGTGAGATTCTAGAAATTTCACTAGAAGACATCTATTTTATAGCAAGTTTGTCATGACGGGGAGCTCCTGTCAACTTGGAAGGTACCAGCAAGGGCAGTGACCTTCTAAGTGTTTAGAACTATATTGACACTTACTGCGCACCTGACACTCAAAAAAGGGGAACTTGCATCCCTATTGTACATATCCGTAGCTTGCCATTACAGGTGTTGGTAAGCAAAATAGTAATGGTTGCAAGATCATCATCACTTCATCTTGCAACTCGAAACAAAATGAGAATTGTGGTGGAATGTCTATAGGGGCTTTATTGACTGGTGCTCGGGAGTAATCCTGATAATGAAGAAACAACTCTCTGACTACAAGAGAGGTCAACGGAATAACTTCAGTTATTATAGCATATTGGTGGCCTTTTTCTTTGAGAGAGTGCCTACTTTGAGCCCCAAAGTACCTCTACCAACTTTCTCTCCCCGTCAGCCTAGACTTAGTAGGTGGGGAGAAATATTCCTCCGCCAGGAGGCGGTGGATCAATTCAGAGTGTTTATGATGATGACTTCTACTTATGGTGGGAGCGGTAGCTACCAACACTGGAGCAATTTCCATATGCTGGGATGGATTTCTGGGGTGACAATGACCTTGTCCTTCCTCCTAGAGGAGCATGGGGAGTGTCAGGTATTTTGGTTTTTCAAGTTTTTAAATTTTTATGAATTTTTAATCATAAAGATATATACATATGTGTACAAGTTTTTAATCCTATAAATGTTTTAAAATCCAGATATTGGACCGGTTCACTTTGATGGACATCCTCGTATGTATGTGAGACCAGTGGTAGGGGACGATCATGGTTTGATTAGGGTTCTTGAGGGGAAGCTAGACAGGCTTACCCAAAGAGTCCCTACTTTACGCATTGAGCAGATCCCTTCCATTATGCAGGAACTAGTAGTTGGTATCCCACCTACTTGGATATGCCATATGAGAAGGGTAGCCAGAGCAATGATTGTTTACATAGATGCCACTGAGGCTACTGCAGTTGAACAATATGAAGAGGCCCGAGATCAGGATGACCAGGATGATCAGGGTAACCAGGGTGGTTAGGATGACCAGGGTGGTCAAGATTAGACCTAGGGGCATTTCATGAATTATGATCCAATTTTTGTATATTATACAGTTATGACTGGATCTGAAGATCAAGAGATCGACCTATCTATATGGACATATATTCACATATATAAGTATATATTGTTGGTTTATTTACATGTGTTTTTGCAATGTATCTGTTGTGTAATTTTATGAAATATGTGTTAAGTGCCAATCCAAGATATAGTTCTGTTGCAGCTGCAATTTTTTCCCAAATTTTTTAAATTTTGGACCCTCCTTTTAATTTCATTTTGCATGGGATTGTTTGGATTGCTGAACTCTGTTTATTTTTTCCCTCTGCTACAAATTTGGATTGTTGAAGTTGAAGTGAGGTCAACTATTTTCATGCTTTTCAGAAAACTGCTTTTGTCTGCCAATGCTTTGGACTGTGGAGTTTAAAGTTGATTTGAAACTGATGTCCTTTGATCTGAATGATTTTCTTCATTGCTATCGGAAGTCTATTTGTGTTTGAATTTAAACTTTATTTCTCTTTGCTACCGCTGTTTCGGAGGTGAAACAAACTATTTCTATCACTACCCAGCTGAAAGTTTTTGGAACTTAACTTTTTTTGATTTGGTTTTTCGGAGGTCAGTTGAACAGTGAATTGGGGTCGTAGTTCTCTACGTAGCCACCATTGTGGAAGCTAATTAATAAACGTCCCGATGGTAAGTTCTAATTTTTTGCCGATGCCTTGGTTTTATTGACCAAATTTTTACTTTGTGATGATTTATTTTTGCTATCGGAACGGTTTTGACTATTGGTCGGGGAGCTAGTTCTTTGCATTGCCGATACGGCGACAGCACTGAGCCTTTGGTCACCGATACATAGTCCCCAAAGCTTCCAACCGTCGATGTTTTTATGTTGACTACGAAAATTTTAGTCAGTCCGTCTCCCACCGTTGTGGCCGTGCAGGGAACTATCCGGCCGATGCTTTAGTGGTTCCGATCTTCGACGCTTAACTATCAGGGGTTTTGAGCATTTGGGAGTGCTGACATTCCAGAAATGTTGAGGACCAATCATTCGATGCATAGTACTCAGAGCTTCCGATCACCGACATTATTATTGTCGCGAAACCCGTAGTCTTATGGTCTTCCACCGTTGCATCTCCTCAGTGAACTGATCATCTGATGCTATAGTACTTCTGCCCGCCGAAGTGGATTATTTTCCTGATGCTTATTGTTTATTGCTTCCGAATGTCCCGCTGTTTTGTTGTGCTGTTACTCTACTTTATGGGATGGAAGAATTTTCCCATGGGTGCTGGTCGAGTCAAGGTTTTTTCTGAGATGAAGAGCGCAGTCTAGGGCTTTGGTGTTTTGAGGAGTGTCGGTTGCATTGTCTTGGCTTGTGCTTTCTTCACAAGGTTTTGAGTTGGTTCGGATGTGGCTTGGTTTTAGATGAAGAGTCTGTTCTATCAGGATTGTAGTTTTAGTGGGACAACGGGCTTAGAGGTTTTCTGGACCCAGCTTGCAGGATTTTATTTTCCTTATCATTTTTCTTTTCATGCGTTAATATTGCTTATAGTTCATTTTACCGAATGCATGTATTGGTACAGTTTATGTTACTTTGTTAAAATCTAAATGGTCTAAAATATGATATGGTCATGACAGGATGATTGTTGCAAAGAAGATATGTCTAAAGGACAAGCAAAAGGGAGGCAGCAAGGAAAGAAGAAGCTGAAGCATAAATAAGCAGAGATGTTGCTCAAGAAAAAGAAGAGAGTGAAGGTCTGAGATCAACGGGATCTTAAAAATACCAATGGATTACTGAGCAGAATCGATATCAGCAGAGGCCCAGGCTTGGGAAAAGTTCGTCAGTTACCAAGCTGGTCCCTTTTTATGAAGTGCTCTTAAGTCTTGATCTGAAATGTAACGTATTGTATCAATCATGAGCACTCACAAAGAGACAAAGGGGTCTGTTTGAATGGTTGGGGGGAGCCCAAAGGTCACCGAGGGGAAGCCCAAGAGTTTTGCTTGTAGTATAAGTATAGGAGAGTTAGATAGTGAAATAGAATTTTTCCTAGATATATTTGTGAGAGTATGATGTAAGAAGAACAATTTCCTTTTGCATAAAGAAATTACAAGTTTCCTGTTGGAGAAATCTTTGTGGAAGGTTTCAAATGCCATGCTATGGATTTGTTGAATGTGAACTATTTCATTTTCAGCTGTTATCCATTAACTGTGAGATTGTTCTAACTCTTTGAACCTATGTTCTTGTTTTGAATGTGCTCTGGTTTATTCTATGAAATTTCCACTGTGGGTAATGAATTCTTGTCATAAACAATGAGCTATCTTGTTGTTCATATATCTATAAATGTTCATGTGTTTTGAAATAAGTAATAGCTATCTGTGATTTTTCTTAATGCATGCGCAAAATACATTACTAATTGATAAATGATAATCTTTCTCCCTAGGGATAGGTTAGGTAGTTAGTTTTAGTTTCTTGCTGTGTGTGATTTAGATGCAAGAGAGTTAAGATGAGAGGTAAGAACCTGCGCATCACATTGTGACCGCTCCTTGTATTCTCTATCAATCTGCATTTTTTAGATAGGCACTTGCTTCTCATACTTAAATACAAAAAACAAAAAATATACATGGTGGACCGGGTCGTAACTGGTAAAACCATTTATTTTTGTTACTTGACCTACGGTAGCCGGACCATATACCAGATGGATTCCCCATACCAAACAGTAACAGGATAGTTGGGAACATTTACTCGGGAGAATCCCTAACTGTTGTTACCTGTGATTTTCTAGGCCTCAACAGTTTTTAGCGCTAGAAGGAGGGAAGCCAGTGCATGGCTGGCCAAGGAAACCCATTTCCTCGAAATTATTCCATTGGTGACAGTTTTGAAAGCAGTTTGTTTCCCAATCCAACTCCGGAAGAAAAGGGTAAAGAGCATTTGTATTCTATTGATAATGAAGTAGTTGATGATTTGAGAAGATTTAGTAGGGCTTATGTGAATAAGATCAGATGATTACCGATTATTGTTGGCTTACTGAGAAGAGAATATTAGAAGAAAGACTGTCCTATATTGGAAGACGCAGTGTTGGTTGAATATTTTGAAGAACTGGTAGAAACAACCTTACAGGAAGTTGTTCAACCTCTGAATCAGTTGGAAACAGATACACCTTACTGTTCACCTGTTCATTCACCACCTCACTCTCCACTTAAAATCATGGAAAATATAAATGCAAATCAGCCACCTAACCCACCAAATCTACCACCTGCGTGGAGGGATAGATCACCACTAAACCTAGCACCTCCTTTGCATGACTTACCTCAGGATTTTGAGAAAATGTTGCCTAAGTTTGAACCAAGTGAAAAGATTTTGGTAGATGATCATTTGCAAAGATTTTACTTGGATATAGAAGGACTACGGGCTGGAGAACATGAAGATGTAGTCTGCAGATTATTTCCACATACCCTGAAAGGAGCAGCAGCCTCATGGTATTTTGCTCTGCCTGCAAACTCAATCACAGACTGGGATACATTTGAAAGAATATTTAGAAGTAAATATGCAGTCCAAAAAACTCACGCATCTCTGATGAAAGGGTTATGCGCTTTAAAGAAAGAAAGAAAGGAAAAAGTGCATAGTTTCACTCAAAGGTTTGCTGCTTATCTAAAGAATTTTTCTGCAACTAATAAACCATCTGATAAAGTTCTGAGTGAATACTATACTTCAACTCTAGGGCCTGAATTGGCCATGTTTTCCAAGGTGTCAGTCAAACCTACATTATTAAAAACTTATGAAGAAGCTGAGAGAGTAGAAGCTGAAAAAGAGAGCATAGAAGATTATCCTGAACAGGCGGGAGAAAAAACTTTTGGTAAGGATGAGCAATCACATGATTTTGAAAGGATGGTGAAGATGATGCAGAAACTATATAATAGATTGATAGATTTGGAAAAAGAAAAGGAGGCTCATAAAGCATGCAAGCCTTACTATGAAAGGAGAGAAGACAACAATCAATCTAAACCTCCTCCACACAGTCCTGCATCAATAAATTTAACTGAGTAGGTATGGATAATTTTTGCACCTTTCATCAGTAGCCTCACTCCGAAAAAAATTGCCCTCAATGGATCAATTTGATGACATTAGTAATGAATCGGCTATTGGACTCCAAACTAATAGAAGCTGATGATGAGGAGGAAAAGGGTAATAAATCCACAGAAAAACAAGAAGAGGATGCTTTACTTTTATGGGACTGTGTCTCACTTTTTGATACAGAAGAGGAAGGTTCATGGAAACAGGAATAAACATCAGAAACAAATGTGACAACAAGAAGTCAAGGTTTGTTAAACAAAGACAATTCCATACTCTTGAAAGTTAAGAGACTTCAAGAGAATGTAAAGAAAATTCAGAAGAACAACACAGATGACAAAATACCTGAATTTACCATTACCAGTCAAGATCCGAATCATGTCAACATGCCTGTTAAGCCTATTGAATAAAAAGTTGATAATGTCAAGGAAAATCTCAAAGCACCTGAGATGGGGTACAATATTCTGGAGGACATTAAAAGGGCTAAGGCAAATATTTTGTTATTTTAAATGTGTAATGTACCTCAACAGAAATAAATATTGTTAAAAGCACTTGAAGTACCAAAGGAAGAGCTTCCCACTAACAACCAACCTGTAGAAGAAATGGTTGAAGCAAGTGTGGGAGGTAAGGCTAGGTTTAAAACCCCACCATTCCTCTTGACTTTTGAGATTTTAAGCCATAAGGTGCACACTTGTTTAGTAGACTTAGGGTCAGCAGTCAATGTTATGCCACTTTCAGTCTGCAAAAAGATCAATGGACAACCTAAACCAACTATCTGGCAGGTTACTCAGCTAGACAGGACCAATGTGAAAGTAGTCGAGTAAATGGAAGAAGTTTTGATTCGCCTATCTGCCAATGAAAATATATGTCAGTACATTGATATTGTGGTAGTAGACATACCTGATGTTTATGGACTTGTTTTGAATCGAGACTGGTCAGCAAGGTTAAATGGGTATTTTGCATCAGATTGGTCACATCTATGGTTGCCCCATAAGGGAAGTCCAAACTAGATAAATATATTAAGAGATCCCCACATGAAACACAATGTTACTCAATTGGAAGAAAAGAATGAACCAGTGAATTCTATATTGGGAAATTATCTAATTGAGCTAGAACCGGGAAACTACCAAGCAAAAGAAGCTAGCAGTACACTAAACACCCAGCCCGATCTCCTTCAATTTTCACGGGCTAATGAGATTGATTGTAAAATAGTAGATGTAGTTTTTGATAATGGGTAGGCCTTTTTCAATTTGCGGTCAAGCCTAACCCCTCAACTTACAAGCTGCCAAATTTACCAGGGTGGGCAGAGAACTGACCAGTTAGTGGTTTTAGCTCTCAAACTTTATTTTTCTTGGTTTTTATTTCTTGATTATCTTGCACATAAATAAACTGATTTGGTTGTTTATTTTTGATTTATTTTATTTCTGTTTGTTTTTGTTAGATTTGGATTGATTTCAATAAAAGAAGCAAACTTTTGGTTGCACGGAGAGCATTAGAATTCTGGTTAACAAAAATCCTTGATTATAAGACTGTGTACTATTAATTTATCTGAAAGAATTTCTTCTAGTTTAGCAGTTTTCCTAAATGGCTATGAACACATTGAAGTCCTACTTAATCCTTGTAAAATAACTCAGGATCAAAAGGTCTGGAATACTATTTCAAGGCTCCATCCATCTCACATTTAAAAATTTCTGAGGGTGTGACATCAAGGACCCATGGAAAGGAAGCAAGGTAAACAATATATTATATATAAATGATCCCATTCCAAGAATTGAAATCCAAAAGGAAAATAAGAGTAAAAAAAAATCTCCTAAGAAAGCAATGTGTATCAAAACAAAGTACTGAACCATATGAGTACAAAATTGCCAAAGTTCTTCTTTGTTCGTGAGCTGAAAATTAAATATATCTCTCACACAAAAGGACACTATGGATAGAGGAGCCTAAATAAAAAAAAATTCAGAAAGAAAGGCATGCGGGAGGACTCAAAAAGGACAAAATTCCAAAAGCACAAAAAGTGCAAAATGGCATGGGAATGAGGAACAAATGAATATTTCTGTTTACCATATGTTACAATCCTGTGGTGTCCAAGCTGGAAGCTGCCTGAAGATAGAGGTAAAAAATGAAACTCATATTCATGGCCTCAAAAGAGCTATCTTGACTTTGAAATCTTGGTTTCCATTTTCCTAAATTGGACTATCATCAATGATTAAAAGTACATACATCTGCCATTTGGGCAATCCAGACATCTAGAAGAATTCAACATGTTGGTTTTACTGTCAAATAGTCTGTTGCTCAAAGAAGCAGTTTTCCAGAGACCTGAGTTCACCAGGTAGTCAGCAATTGTTGCAGCTGCAAATTTTTCCCAAATTTTTAAAATTTTGGACCCTCCTTTTAATTTCATTTTCACAGGGATTGTTTGGATTACTGAACTCTGTTTTTTTTTTCCCTCTGCTACAAATTTGGATTGTTGAAGTTGAAGTGAGGTGAACTGTTTTCATGCTTTTCAGAAAATTGCTTTTGTTTGCCACTGCTTTGGACTGTGGAGTTTAAAGTTGATTTGAAAATGATGTCCTTTGATTTGAATGATTTCCTTCATTGCTATTGGAAGTCTATTTGTGTTTGAATTGAAACTTTAGTTCTCTTTGCTGTCGCTGTTTTGGAGGTGAAACAAACTATTTCTATCGCTACCTAGCTGAAAGTTTTTGGAACTTAACTTTTTTTGATTTGGTTTTTCGGAGGTCAGTTGAATAGTGAATCGGGGCCGTAGTTCTCTATGTAGTCGCCATTGCAGAAGCTAATTAATAAACGTCCTGATGGTAAGTTTTGTTTTTTCACCAATGCCTTGGTTTTATTGACCGAATTTTTACTTTGCGATGCTTTATTTTCGCTATCGGAACAATTTTGACTATTGATCGGAGAGCTAGTTCTTTGCATTGATGATATGGCGGCAGCATTGAGCCTTTGGTTGCCGATACATAGTCCCCAAAGCTTCTGACCGTCGATGTTTTTATTATGACTATGGAACTTTTAGTCAGTCTGTCTCCCACCGTTGCGGCCGTGCAGGGAACTATCCGACCGGTGCTTTAGTGGTTCCGATATCTGACTCTTAAATATCGAGGGTTTTGAGAATTTGGGAGTGCCAACATTGCAGAAAGGTTGAGGAATAATCATCTGATGCATAGTGCTCAGAGCCTTCGATCATCAACATTATTCTTGTTGCGGAACCCATAGTCCGATGCTATAGTACTTACACCCGCCGAAGTGGATTATCTGCTCGATGCTTAGCGTTTATTGCTTCTGACTATCCCATCGTTTTGTTGTACTGTTACTCTACTTTATGGGATGGCATAATTTTCCCATGGGTGCTGGTCGAGTCAAGATTTTTTTTGAGATGAAGAGTGCAGTCTGGGGTTTTGGTGTTTTGAGGAGTGTCGGTTGGATTGTCTTGGCTCATGCTTTCTTTGCAAGGTTTCGATTTGGTTTGGATGCAGCTTGGTTTTAGATGAAGATTCTGTTCTATTGAGATTGTAGTTTTAGTGGGACAACGGGCTTAGAGGTTTTTCGGACCCAACTTGCAGGATTTTATTTTCCTTATCATTTTTCTTTTCATGCGTTAATATTGCTTATAGTTCATTTTACAAAATGCATGTATTGGTATAGTTTATGTTACTTTGTTAAGCGCTAAATGGTCTAAAATATGATATGGTCATGACAGGATGATTGCTGCAAAGAAGATATGTCTAAAGGAAAAGCAGAAGGGAGGCAGGAAGGAAAGAAGAAGCTGAAGCATAAAGAAGGAGAGATATTGCTCAAGAAAAAGAAGAGAGTGAAGGTATGAGATCAACAGGATCTTAAAAAGACCAACAAATTACTGAGCAGAATTGATATCAGCAGAGGCCTAGGCTTGGGAAAAGTTTGTCAGTTACCAAGCTGGTCCCTTTTTATGAAGTGCTCTTAAGTCTTGATCTGAAATGTAACATATTGTATCAATCATGAGCACTCACAAAGAGACAAAGGGGTGGGTTTGAATGGTTGGGGGGAGCCCAAAGGTCACCGAGGGGCAGCCCAAGAGTTTTGCTTGTAGTATAAGTATAGGAGAGTTAGATAGTGAAATGGACTTTTTCCCAGATAGATTTGTGAGAGTATGATGTAAGAAGAACTATTTCCTTTTGCATAAAGAAATTACAAGTTTCCTGTTGGAGAAAGCTTTGTGGAAGGTTTCAAATGCTGTGCTATGGATTTGTTGAATATGAACTATTTCGTTTTCAATTGTTATCCATTAACTGTGAGATTGTTCTAACTCTTTGAACCTATGTTCTTGTTATGAATGCGCTCTGGTTTATTCTTTGAAATTTCCATTGTGGGTAATGAATGTTCTTCATAAAAAATGAGCTATCTTGTTGTTCATATATCTATAAATGTTCATGTGTTTTGAAATAAGTAACAACTATCTGTGATTTTCCTTAATGCATGTGCAAAATACATTACTCATTGATAAATGATAATCTTGCTCCCTAGGGATAGGTTAGGTAGTTAGTTTTAGTTTCTTGCTGTGTGTGATTTAGATGCGAGAGAGTTAAGACGAGAGGTAAGAACATGTGTATCACATTATGACCACTCCTTGTATTCTCTATCAATATGCATTTTTTAGATAGGCACTTGCATCTCATACTTAAATACAAAAAACTAAAAACATACACGGTGGACCGGGCCGTAATCGGTAAAACCATTTATTTTTGTTACTTGACCTACGGTAGCCGGACCGTAAACTGAACAGATTCCCCATACCAAACAGTAATAGGCTAGTTGGGAACGTTTACTGGGGAGAATCCCTAACTGTTGTTACTTGCAATTTTCCAGGCCTCAACAAGTTCGCATATGCATCACTTAATGAATTTTGATTTCTTGGAATATGATTAAATGTAATAAAATCAAAATTTCTTTCCAATAACCTAACTTTCATAAACTGATGTAATAAAATAGGGTTCCGCACCTGATAAGCTCGATTGAGCTAGGAAACCACCATTTGAGAGTCAAGTCTGACTTCTAACTGGGTGATGCCACGTGACAAGGCATCCTAAAAAAGCTCAATGACAGTCCTGTTTTTGGCCACATTATTGGTAGCAGGACCTAGGCAAGTGCCTCCAGAGGCCAATAACTGTCCTGAGGGTGAGTAAGTGACCCATGCAGCTGAAGCCAGGTTGCAAGTGTGAAGACTAGCGCTATCTGCAAAACCTACGAACCATTCAGAAGACATCTGTAACAACCAACAGATGATATAAGAACACAAATTGACAAACAATTGTACATAAAGTTATATACAATAACAATACAAGAAAGAGCGTTAGGCCTAAGCGTAGTACTTCTTCAAGTAGAGCCCATTCCTAGGCTTAGACAACTTATTCCCCTCGAAATCAGTTAATTCATATGCAACTTTCTTTAGAAATTTTGACACGACATAGGGTCCTAACCATATAGACCTAAATTTCCCTGCCCCCAAGGGTTATTTATCTTGGTCCCAGAGCAAGACAAGTTCCCCTTCAAAAAAAAATCCTAGGTTTGACCGATTTATCATATTGGATTTTCACCCTATTTTTATGAGCCTTATTTGCAGTCAGCGCATCCCTATACTGCTCTTCTAGATGTTCTAAGTGTAATAAATGTTCTTCTAGCTTAGTCATATCAGGTAACACATGAATGCAATTTTTTAAGGACGGGATTTCACATTCTACCGGGGTTACTGCTTCCACCCCGTGAATAAGTTGGAAAGGAGAAAACCCTGTGGCAGTTTTCACCTTGGTTCGATAAGCCCAACGTGCAGGATACAACATGATGTGCCAACTTGACCAGGATGCAATAATAGTACGTTTGAGAATAGTATTCAAGGTCTTATTTACAGCCTCTACTTGACCATTCGCTTGCGGGTAGAAAGAAGACAAATGTTCTTATTTAAACCCTAGCATAGTGGTCAATTTAGCCATCATGCTATTTTGGAAGGGACCTCCATGGTCAGTGACAATCTATTTAGGAATACTGAAACGTGCGATAATTTGGTTGAAAATGAAAAAAGATGCAGCTTCCCCATCAGCCTTATAGTTGGGCATTGCCTCTGCCCACTTCGTGAAGTAATCAACAGCGACAATGATGTATTTGTGCCCCCCAGCCAAAACTGGGTTGCACATCATGTAATATATCCACCACTTAGTGAAGGGACCTACTGAAATGATAGAAAATAATGAAGCAGGATGCGACCGCATCTTTTTGGTGTAAATATAGCAAGGATGACAACGCTTGATAGCTTCTACACAATCTTTAAAGATCATGGGCCATAAATAATTGGCACGTAAGATCTTCTGGGCCATTGCTAACCCAGATAAATGACCCCCATACGCTCCACTATGGGCATCATTTAGGACAATATCAGCCTCTTCATGTGTAAAACACCGATGCAAAACAGAGTCTACCCCTCTACGATATAAAGTTTCTCCACTAATGAGGTAGTTTTTTGCATGTAAGTGTAATTTGTGCCCCTCTTCCCGCGAAAAGGTTGCAGAGCACTTCAAAGTCTGGAGATAGACAAGTATATCTCTGTACCAAGGGTCAGAGGTGGGAATCAAGAAAATGTGCTCATCTAGGAATGAGTCTTCTTCAATGGATACATCTTCTTCAATAGGAAATTATGCAATGAGCTATGCAAAAACTAAGGATTTTTTGGATTTGGTGGATTGGAAATCTAAGTCAAACTCCTGGAGAATGACTATCCATTTAATGAATTTGCCTCCAACTATTAGCTGGGAAAAAACATACTGAAAAGGATTAACATCTGCCACTGCTGTCGTAGTCATCAATAAGATGTAGTGATGCAACCTCTGAACAACATACACAACTGCTAATGCCAAATTTTCAACGTGGGATTACCTAAGTTTAGGGCCAGCTAAAGATCGGCTAAGATAGTAGACGACATGCTCTTGGAGCTCATCATCCTCCTGGACTAGTAATACCCATATGGTTGAATCGTATGCGGTTAGATACAATATAAAATCATGAGAGTAATTTGGCGGATGTAATAAAGGTTCCGACAACAAATATTTCTTTAATGCCTTGAACTCAAGTTGTACGGTTCCATCCCATACAAATGGGGTGTCCTGCTTCAACAGGAGCATGAAACATTTGGTGATCTTGGCATAATTTATGATAAAATGTCAAAGAAAGTTGGACTTCCCTTGCAGGCTCTGAAGCTGCCTGATGGAACAAGGAGGAGGCATATTTACTATGGCCTTAACTTTCAAAGTATCCACCTGAATATGTTTGTTAGAAACAATGAACCCAAGAAGCCTACCTGACTCGACACAGAAAACAAATTTGTGGGGATTCAAACATATTTTATAATGTCTGCATCTTTCAAAAATTAAATGCAAGTGATCTGGGTGATCAATCCTCTTTCGAGAATGTGCTGGTAGATCATCTAGGTAGGGTTCGACAATAGAATTGATGTCATGAAAGGAAAAATTCATTTCCCGCGAAAAGGCAGCCCCTACATTTTTCAATCCAAAAGGAATTTTCTTGTACGCAAATGTACCCCAAGGACAAATGAAATATGTTTTATGTTGGTCTTCCAGTTTGATTTGAATTTGATTATACCTAGAGAAACCATCCACAAACGAAAAGACCTCACTTCCTGCATAAGCATCAATGATTTGATCTATGAATGGTGTGGGGTAGTTATCCTTAGGACAGGCTTTGTTTAAATAGTGAAATTTAGTATAGACACGTATCATCCCTTGCTTTTTGTCGACAAAAACAAGGTTGGATACCCATTCTGTCAAAGCTATCGGGTAAATAAAACTAGCTTTCAACAGTTTTTCAAATTCAACCTTAATAGCTGCTGCTTTACACGCATTGACAGGTCTAATTTTTTGTTGAACTGGTTTGGCATTAGGATAGGTTCAGATTTCATGTTCGATTATCGATGGATCTATGTCTAGAATCTCCTCATATGACCAGGAAAACACATCACGGAATTCCTTAAATAAGGATGTATAGATAGCAATATCATCTAGCGAGTAGTTTGTACCAATATATACATTTTCCACAACATTTGGGTTCACAGAGATGTTGATAGGAATAGTAATGGAAATTTTTTCCATATTCCACTCGGTAAATATTCCCTCCCTTGGTAAGGGATTAATTGGTATATCAGGATCACCTGCCAGTCTCATATGGAATTCTTGGTTTTTAATCCTACTTAATTCTTGAAGAAAATAGGATAGATGATGAATATATTCATAGATCTTATCTCATTTACACATAGCTTCCAAAATGGCTTCGTCATATGGAAAAACCATGTCTAAGCAATCTTTAGTATGCAAAGAGTTCCCTGCCCAAGCAGGAAGATAGGTTTCTTTCGGCTTCTTTGAGATCATGAGAGGGACCGAAATGGGATCAACAATGGCATGAATGATAGCTTGATAAGCTACTTCCGTTGCTGATAAGGGCACTTCAGGTTCACGATGGGAAGGAAGAACCCAAGGGTCCATTCTATCAACAACTGTTGCGATAGATTTCCATACACTAGTAGAACCTAAGTAATTAATCAGGGTTGGAAATATGAATGTGCCCATTAATGATGAATACATTCCAGCCCCTAAGATCTCTGAAGCAGGTTTAACCCAATCAACCAATGGAACGGTGGACTAATTAATTTCCATACGACCCTTTTGAGTAAAACTGATTTGGTCTACGGTAACCAACTTCCCTTCGTGCGGAAACACTACTACCCAAAGAACGACCGATGCAATAGCAGACATGGCATAAGTCCAACTTCTAGTTCTCCCTAGAAGCAAGTTATAATCCAATGGCACATCAATCACCTCTACCTCAACAGACACTGCCTTCCCTGCTAACTTTATCTTGAAAGCCGGTAGGATACCATGTGGACGAAATGACCTTTTGTCGAAAGTAGTAAGTAGAGTGTTCAATGGAACTAGCTTTGGAGATCCAAGAGCCTTCCATCAAGACAAGGACATGACACATGTGGAAGCACCCTCATCAACAACTTCCCTTCCAATGGTTTTTATGCCATGGATGACATCTATCGATAAGGCCACATGATATGGCAGGCGAATTTTGACATTAGGAAAATTAAATTTCACCATGAGGCTCGATGAATCCATACTACCTAAGGCTACTAAGAGTGCATCTCGCTGGGCGGGACAACTCTATAACACCTCTAAAGCCGACATCGCACAAGGGGTTTGGACTAAATATTCAACTACAGAGTAATTGGCTGCAGCCCTAGCATTAGGATTGTGCAATGTTTTCTTGAAGACACCTTTTGGTATCTTGGGCATAGTTTCAGCAGGTTTTTCAATTGTGAGAGGGTTAGAAGTTTCACCTATAGACTTACCCTTCTATGGAGCCTCTATCTCATAGTTCTTGTTTCTAGTCTAGAGTAATGTTTGGGATCAAACCATGTTGATATAATTTGGGTCAAGGGCATTTTGAGTGCCCCCTGCTATATTAGAAGTTGAAGCAGAATTCTGTCCTTGGGGAAAAGGATCCTTTAGGATATTCGGTTGTTGGATTTTGAGCAACTTTTGAGCTTGGTCTATAAGGGGACATTGATGGGTCAGGTGATCTTCCTGGCACAACTTACATGGAAATTTCACCTTCTTCTTCTCTTTTTTCCTCCTATCATCATTTTTTGTGGGTTTTGGCTTGTTTTGGTTTCCCTCACCTTTCTTTCCCTTTTTCTTTTTCCCACCGAGTTGCTGATTTCCTTTTTGGGAGGATTGAGCAAAAACATTTTCACTTTGGGGTGAGGGCACAGCCTTTTCTGCCTCTGTTGTAGAGTGTTTGATGAAAAACTCATGGAGCTATTTATCCAAAGAATCCACAGTGGGATATTTCATTGAACCAACCACACCATCGGCATGGGGTCCAAGCTTATGTTTCTCGATAGTATGTGTTGGTCTTGGTGCATCAAGGACGATTTCGTATAGAATCCCAGACTAAGAATATATCAAATCTAACTGCCGGGCCTTGAGGATATCCTCTTCCTCATTAGTTACTTCCGAAGTAGATACATCCTTAGATATATATGGCAATAAGGACTTAAGGAACCATTCTAATAAAAACTCAGGAGGGATAGTGGCCTTAATGAGCCTTTTCCTGCTTCTCCACTCTTGGATGTGATCCAAAATGTGAGTGGATTTGTATTACTGAAAGGTGGAAAATAAGTCTGTCCCAACATCATACCAGACATGAAGTTGGAAATGGTTAAGGAACACATTAGCTAAGTCCCCAAAACTACCAAACGCAGCAGAGGGCAGTTCAATGTACCACTTTGCTGTGACACTAGTAAGAGTTCCTTGGAACAATCTCAACCGAATGGTGTCATCATTCAGTGAGTTGGAATATCACCACAAGTGAAAGGTGGTGATATGAGCCCATGGGTCTTCACCAACTTTGCCTTCGAATTTTGGGATATCCGAGGGAAGCTTGGTAGGAACAGGTGGCCATGAGGCATCATGTCTCACTGGATCATTCATTACTTTGGATAAATCTGGAAAATTAAAAGTTTCCAGGAAAGGAAGTTTGGGCCTAACCAAAGCATGAAAGGTACCATCTTGGGAAGTATAAGGGCTTTCCCCCTGATTCCCAAAAGTAAAGGAAGGGTTCCCCCCAGCTACTGGTTGCGAAGTAGTTGAACCACTTTAGAAAGGATTCCTCACATAAGCCGGTGGATTGTTCATATGTGGTGCAGTGTATGTGGTTTGAGCTACTCCTGATGAAACTGAAGTTTGGGAAACAAGAGTAGGTATCCCTCCACTAAAAAGAGAGAAAGGAGAGCTCGTGAAAGGAGCCAAAACTGGCATTTGAAAACCTTGACCATAACGATTAGTTTTTCCAAACTACACCCCTACATATGCAGGCGTTGGACCTACATATGGAGCGGAAGGGGGAATGAGTCCCCCATTCCAAGGAAAACCCTAGACAAATGAAGAGGATCCAATAGGACCACTCTAAGCAGTGTGTGCAAAAGAAGTTGAACCAGAAGGTACATGATGGATCCCAATGACCACCCCACCAGAAGTTCATACCTTATTTGTGGAAGCCGATGGTTGAACCACCCGACTAGCTAGAGTTAAAGGAGTAGTAGGTATATTTGTTCTAGGGGCACCAACTGGGGGAGGTGGCACTCCTTCAGCCATAACAGCTGAGGTGGAGGTATAAGGAATTTCTCTTGCACTAGACATTAGTCTGCCCACGGGAACATCGATCATAGGTGAATTGAAAGGACGAACCTGGATGATCACTTGATCGTTTAAGTCAGTAAGAGGTGAATTAAGCTTTCTCTCAAACTAGTCATCCTACAAGTATTCTATCTCTACTGTGGTTGTATCAACCTGGTTTTTCCTAGGTTCTTGTTCACCCGAAACTTCACTAATTACTACCAGTTCAAAAGAACCGTCTGTGTTTAATCTCCACCTTTGAGGGGGTAATGGAGGTTCTACTGTAATAAATAGAGGAAGGTTTTGCAACCTTCTTGAACTTCTGAGAGGTTGGTCCTCCATGATTGAAAATTTGACTCTTCACACCCTAAGTTTGACTAAACACAAACAAACCACAGAGAAATCACTACAAAATTTCCTAAAGTCACAACAAACACAAGGGGTATAAGATATGATTTCTAGAAGAAAGTTGAGAGACAGTTACTTGGCGTCCTTGAAGATGTTCTTAGGCACAAGCAGAGGAATCACCCACCGCACTCCCACACTTTCTACAAGGGTTACCTTCCAATCCCATCCAAGGTCAACCAGAAATAGCCTTCCAGTGAACCTATGTATGAACCCTATATGTCAGAGAGACTAAAGGATACCTAAACTATATTGACAGTGTTATATTTTTAACATTAAGCTAGCATAACATTAGGATATTTAATTGAGAGAAAAACAAGCACAACAATCAAACAAAAGAGACAATGAAAACATTGTTTTTCCTTGGGGAAACCATAAATGGAGAAAACCTCACAACTTCCTCAGAGATAGAATCAACACCAAAAGTGAAACCCAAAAATAGTAAGATGATCTCCCGACAGCAGTAACCTCTTTCTTACTTGCCCCAATGTCTTTCTCTTCCTCAGCTATGCACTACAACTTAGTGTGAGTGAGTGTGTGATAAATAGAGAGGCTAGCTCTCTATTTATACTAATTCCTGACTTGACTAAACCCTACTAGGGCCGAATTCACTAGGTGATTCTAATAACCCTAGTGTTATAGTTGATTTCACCACTCCAGGTGAATCACACTTTGTATGGCATTCCCCTGTCCTGTTGTAGACTCCTTAGACCCCTTGGACCATTTTTTGTCCTTTGATGTTTCCTTGACCATCCCTAAAAACATGTGAAAAATGATGCACACGACTTTTAAACCTATAATTGCGTACATACACAGGTTGACCACTAAAACCACGTACATCGGGATGTGTACAAAATCCAAATCCTTTTGGAGTTTTCCTTGACATGGATCTGACGCACTTGACTCCTGGCCTTCCATATGCCTTGAGATCGCTCGGATTCAACCTTTCATTACCCCTTTGAAAAGCTATATAAGGAACTCCTTGGTACATTGAAGGCATAAGAGAGAATTGAGAGAAAAGAAACTATAGTCCATTGTTGACGGAACTTATGCTTGAGTCTGCATCCCTTTGTCCCTTAGAGAACTTTTGTGTTCTTCCCAAGCTTGCCTTTTGCTTGTGAGCTTGCTATCGAGAGATGGAGGATTGAAGTGGCAGAGGCCCAAATGGGGGATTTAGTTTCTCCGGTTCGCAGACATGCCGACAGAGGTTGTATCTTGTAATCTCTGATTTATATTAATAGAAATATCTTTTCCTGTCTAATAATGTGTGTTTGAATTTTATCCATAGGATTATGTCAAATGCTTATACATTATTGATTATATATGCTAGAATAGATCTAACACCATGATATGTAGAATGCTTGTATTGTTTACTTGTTGTTGAGGAAGTAATCTATCAATTCAAGCTGAAGTTGGAAAGCTCAACGGGGATCTACTTCAACCGTCCGGAATAAGGTACGAGGTCTGATCCTTTAGTGTTAGACATTTAATTTCTATTGCATATTGGAAAGGATTGATTTCTGGAGTCAAGTTGTCTGTTGTGGTACCCCAAGCCATAGGAATTTCTCTCCGTAATAGAATTGGCAACTCCACTAGGGAGTTCCTAGTAGTTGTCCTTTGGGGGTTGTTATATGGGCATTCAATGAATTTGAATTTCTCTTTCTCTCTTGTTTCTGTGTCGGGTCTGGGGGCATGTTTTCCTGGTAGTGTCTGATTGGTGTGAAGTTTGTCTTAGCTTGTCTGTTTGCCTTGATTTTATGCACTTTTCTTCCTGTACGCGAGTTTTTAACTCACAGTCGCGTATACACGCGGGTTTCTTTGCGATTTTCACGTATACACGCGGGTTTACTGTGAACAGTCGCGTATGCCCTTAGTTTTGCCTTTTTGTGGAATTTAAATGGTTGCTGGGTGAAGTTTGATGTTTACTGAGTCTCCTTTGGCACTGCCTGAGTCTGTTTATACCTTTGTTTCTAACCAGAGACGTTTTTGTTAGGCTAATTTTTTTTTTTAAGAAGGTTCTTGTCATGGCATTTTCGATTTTTTGTTTGAGATTAGTGCATTAGATTTCTTTTACCTTAGTTCTTTGCTTGAGTGCTGTTTGAGTGTTCTTGCAAGGTATGGGGGTTGTAGAATCATTCTTTTGCTTTTTGTATCTCATTTTATTTGAAAAAATCCAAAAACATTTGCTTATCATCATGCATTGCATTTTGCATTTTGCATTGTACTTGCACTAGATTTGCTTTGGAATATTAGTTAGGATTTCATATAGGAAAGCTTGCATTCATCATTTGAAGAAAAAATGTGCATTTCACGTAGTAGCACACCCTGTTTTCATGGACACAATGCATTTGCATTGATTGTTAGGTGTGCATTTTACTTCATGTTGTGTCATAACACCATTAGTTGCATAGCCATATCCCTCTTTTGAGTAATAAAGCCAATTAAAATCAACGCTTAAATTAAAATGAACTACACTATTTTCTTTTATAGGATGCACCAACAAGATTAGGTTTTAGGATCTTGGAATAGTTCATTGTCAGTAAATTCTCGAAGATCACTAAACAACAACATGTATGTGTCTATCCAGGTGAGTGTGTGAAATCCTTGGTATAACCAGTGTTTCTCAGGATCCTCCTCTCAAAAGGGAGTTAAGCATGAGGCAGTGTGAGTGGTTATTGATTGGGATGACCCCTAGTCATAACTGAGTAGCACCAGAGATATTTCCAGGATTGTATTTGTATTTGGAGGCTCTTTTGAGAGTTTCAGGCTTTGCTACCCTGCCCATATGGTCAATCTTGCCTGCAATTGTCCACCTGAGCATTGATTATATTGAGGTGACCTTAGTGGCCTTACCTAGGATATCGAGGGGGTACTTTGCAGGGGTTATTCTATGGGTGTCCCGGCTAGGTTGGGGTCGGATAGCATAGTCGCTTTACGCGTTGAAGCTGAGGGCCACAATAATTGGTTATGTACCTCCACTTGTTGTGTATGGGAGTCTCAAGCCTCTCCTAGGCGAGACATACCTGATTCATTCGGGAGCTCACTTATCCTACCCTTGATTGCTTGCATTTGGCTTTAGATTTTATTAGTGATTGCTCTGTGCATGATAGCTTGCCTAGGGTTTGCATAAATAGAGAGTCTTTTCTATTTTTTGAGTCATTGTGGATTCAGGTATGGTTCCTCACCATTCTCATCGTTTAGCAGGACTTCCACCTTCTACATCTCCTGATTCTTTGGGAGAGAGACCTAGACAGTCCAGGCATACTACTTCACACATTGATTCACACACCATGGGAGACCATATAGAAGGTATTCCTGAACCACCTTCTCCCATTCGTGTAGACGATGGGGAGTTTACTCCTACTTATGATCCTTCACCTGACCTGGCTAAGTTAGGTCCTATTATTTTTGAGATAGGAACCTTTGATGATAGACCTACTTAGTCTAGGGTTGATTCCCCATTGACGTGTTACCGGTATGGAATGTCGGAGGATGCCGAGACTCATTTTGAACCTGCCAGCACTAGCTATGGTAGTTATGGTATGTCTGGTTTTCCTACACATGATTTGACATTTCCTGTCGAATCTGACTTTGAGCCTAACATTATGCTTGGGGGCACTCTCATTCCTTACCATGCGGAGAGGTTTGGGAGCACTAGTCACATTGCACCTTCCATCCCGGTGGTGGAAGTTACATCACATATTCCTCCTAGGTCTAGGGTTAGTGATCCTATTAGGATACCAGATCCAAGATGAGTGACTATAGGGAATAGTATGTACTTGATCACTCAGATCCCTTCGTCCTCTGTCCCTAGTTCTTCAAATGTTCACCCTCCACCTCATTCACATGGTCCTTCGGGACGAAACATTGCTACGAGTTATGTCCGTACTGCGGTTACTAGACCAGTTGTGTCTCAACTTCATGTACCGCCTGTTGTTTCGGGAGGTCATGCTCATACTTCTAGAGGTCACATTTCTACTTCCGGAGTGTATATTCCTACTTTCAGAGTGTATATTCCTACTTCCAGAGCGTATGTTCCTACTTATGGAGTGTCTCATGGGACATCTCATGCGATGACTTATGGACTCTATTATGGGACGCAGTATGGACAGGGTTCTTCACCTTATAGAGGCGGGTATCAACAACCTGCTTATTCTCCAAACTATGGATTTGTAGCTCCTAATAATCAAGGTCCACCACACTATGGTGCTTCCATGCCACCCTATAAGGGTCAAATAGGAGGAGGGAACTATGGCCAAGGCCATGGTGGTAATCAGACTTATATGAATCAGGGATCGGTCCATAGACCTCATCATCCTAGGCTCCCTTTCCTCGCGATGCTGAATCTTCCTGACTTGTCGAGATTGATGAACGATCCTGTAGCTCATGACCCAGCTTGGTCAACTGTCCCTACTAAGCTTCCCTCAGACATACCTAAGTTCAAGGGAAAATCGGGAGAGGATTCGAGCGAACACGTTACTATGTTTCACCTATGGTGCTCTTCGAATTTCTTACATCAGGACTCAATCCGTTTGAGACTATTTCAATGCACCCTTATAGGGCCTACCATGAAATGGTATATAGAGTTACCTAGGGGAGATTTCACTTTGTTCGATGACCTTGCGATGAATTTTATTAATCACTTCCAGCTACCAGTACGCTATGACGTTGGTACTAAACTATTGTTGACATTTTTGCAGGATAAATCCACACATATCTCGGATCATATTCAAGAGTGGCGTAGTAGACAGAAGAGGTTAATTAAAGCCTTTATACCGTTGGAATTCCTCCTTGAATGGTTCCTTAAGTCATTATTGCTGTATATAGCGAAGGATGTTTCTACATCCGGAGTGCAGAATGAGGAACAAGCGATTTTTAGGGTGCAGGAAATGGACTTGATTTATGCTCAGTCCAGTTTGTTATATGAGATTATTCCCAACGCTCCACGTTCTAGTTTCGACCCCAAAGTCAAACCTAGACCACATGCCGATGGCATTGTGGCTTGTGCAAGTGCGAAACCTACAGATTTGGTTGAAAAAAAATTTAGTCAATTGTCAATCAACCAATCTGCTTCAAGACAAGCTATAGCTTCGTCTCAACCCGCCCAAATGGTGAGTGTGCTTTCGGTACAATCATTGGACCAGAAGGGTAAACAGCAGCCCGGACGGAATAGAAAAAAGGGTAAGAATAATCGTAAGGGTGGGAATAAGAATGAGAATGCTAATAATAATGAGAAGAATGGTTGTAATGCTGGGGGGGACAAGAAAGCTAAACGTAAGGTTAAGTTCCCTTGCAATTTGTGTAAGGATGATCACCTCACTTACTTGTGCCCTCGTATTGAGGAAGCCTCGAGGTTCTTGGGACAGAGCCCAACTGTGCTAACTAACCCTTTACCGCACAATCAAAATATGAACTCAAGGTCCCATGACCAATCTAGTGGTGATCAAGATCCGCCGGAGGGTAGTGGTCATGGTTGCATTAACATGGTTCGTGCTACGAAAGTTGTGATCCGTGCGAAAGATTATGGTTCATCACAACCTAGCCCAGGAAAAGAACCTGATCCACCAGGGTCTCCTTTGCGTATTGAGAAACCTGTGGATAAACCTGAAGCTGCACCTCACATTCCTAAGGGAGTCCTTAAGCATTCGGGGCACAATCCAAATGCCCAAGCTTCCAAGAACTATCCAGTTTTCGAGGGTTTGGGCCACACTCCTTGTGCGATGTCTGCATTGGAAGTGCTTCAGAGTTGTCCTTCACAAAGGAAGGCGTTGTTTTCTGCCCTTGGTGTGAATGATGATGATTCTTCCTCCGTGATTAAATTTGAAACAGCAAGACTTTAGCCTCGCTTTCCTTACTATGTGTCTCTTTTGATTGATGTAGAATGTCTTAATATGATCGTCAAGCGCACTATGATTGACGAAGGTGCTGCTGCTTCTGTGATGTCTTTATCATGTTGGAAGGGTTTAGGTTCCCCTGAGCTATCTAAATGAATGACCATGTTAACTGTGTTTGATGGGAGATTGTTTAGGTCGCATGACATCCTTCCTTCCCTTAAAGTTTGTTTGGGAGGGAAGATCGTTGCAATAGAGGTCGAGGTGGTTGATGCGCCCCTTGAATACAATCTCTTGCTGGGTAGGAATTGGATGTATAGTATGCAAGCCATTGCTTCTTCCCTATTTCTCAATGTTTGCTTTCCACACAATGAGAAGATAGTCATGATTGATCAAACAACATTCAAGAATTTGTCTGTTACCGCATCTTCGGGAGCTTCGATCCCGCTCGTTGAGCATTCCCATCCGGCAAATGGGAGTGTGGGTGTAGGCATGTATCCATCCCTCATGGGAAGCTTTAGTTGTCATGCACCGATTCTTATGACAGGTTCTAGTTTTGGTGAGGCTTTGAAATCTATGAGATCGGTGTCTTTTCACACGAGTCATATGGAAGATCCTTGTATTCTTCCTACATCGAGTACTCCGAGTGAGCCCATCATGATGGACGTGCCGTTGCCTGTAACTATGATAGCTTACCAAGCTAATATTGAGTGTGTTGCAGAGCCTAGTTCTTCCTCTTTGCGAACGGAGGAGGAGGACCCTTATGTGCTGTCAGCATGGGCAGTACAATATTCTCATGTGCATGATTGCCTTGATATGGTTTTCCCTTCAGATGAAGTGATTATTGAGGCTATGTCGGGAGTTGAGCCACCATGGGAGGAACTCCATCATAGATCTTACTTTCTTCCTGAGCTTGACCACTCGGAGCATGAGGAATTTAGGGCAGTTCTTAGTGCGAGATTTGGTAGTCCTATGGTTCCGTTAAGCTCTCCTGGTCAGATGGCTGATAGAAACATGGCAAACATTTCTTCAACGATTCCTATCAATATCTCTCACGATCCTGGCAGGATAGAGAATGTCTATATTGGGGCGAAATGTTCCCATGCTGAGATTCTAGAATACACCGAGATATTTAAAGAATTCTGTGATATATTTTCTTGGTCTTATGACAAAATGCCAGGTTTTGACCCACGTATTGTCAAGCACGAGATTAATACTTATCCCAATCCTAAGCCTGTTCGACAACGGTTGCGTGCGGTGAATCCGAGGAAAGCACCCACGATTAAGGCAGAGATAGAAAAGCTGTTAAAATCTGGTTTTATCTATCTTGTTCCCTTTACGGAGTGGGTTTCAAACCCCGTTCCGGTGGACAAGAAGCAGGGAGCGATCCGCATATGTACTGATTTCCATGATTTGAATTGTGCCTGTCCTAAGGACAATTTCCCCACACCATTTATTGATCAGATTTTGGATGAGTGTGCGAGTAGCGAGGTTTTTCCCTTTATGGACGGCTTTTCTGGGTATAATTAGATACAAATTAAACATGAGGAGCAACATAAGACTGCATTTATTTGTCCTTGGGGAACTTTTGCATATCGAAAAATGCCTTTCGGCCTTAAAAACGCCGGAGCTACATTTCAGTGGGCGATGACCTTGATCTTCCACGATCTCAAGTCGATCATCGAAGTATTTTTGGATGACCTTGCTGCTCATTGTCGTATGAGGATGCGTCATCCCTATCACTTGAGATTGGTATTTGAAAGATGCCGGCACTATTTGGTTAGATTAAATCCTCATAAGTGCATCTTTTGTGTGAAGTCAGGTCGTTTGTTAGGATTCATCGTTTCTAGAGAGGGCATAAGAGTCGACCCTTTGAAGGTTGAGGCAATACTTCAATTGTCTCCCCCGAAGAATATTCGTCATCTTCAGTGTTTGCAAGGCATGGAAAACTTCTTACGAATATTTGTTGTCAACTTTGCCAATTTGACTAGAGGCTTCATGCGTTTCTTGAAGAAGGACACCCCCTTTTGTTGGGATGAGTGAGCCCATGAGTCCTTTGATGCACTCAAGTGAGCCCTAGCATCGGCCCCAGTGATTAGTCCCCCGGACTATAGCCATGATTTTCTAATATATGTGGCCGCGTCCTTAGAGATGATTGGTATGGTTTTGGTTCAAGAGGATGAGGAGCTCCAAGAGCATGTCATATACTATCTGAGCTGGAACCTTATTGACGCAGAGATTCATTACTCTCA
The DNA here is from genome assembly GCA_001517045.1 of Pseudotsuga menziesii. Lineage (NCBI taxonomy): Eukaryota > Viridiplantae > Streptophyta > Pinopsida > Pinales > Pinaceae > Pseudotsuga > Pseudotsuga menziesii. The sequence goes on along the minus strand of LPNX010963285.1, from coordinate 19,520 downwards.
TGTCGAGAAGCTTGCCTTAGCTACCGTACATGCGGTTCAGCGGTTGAGACATTATATTCTCCTTTGCCAGAACTTGGTTGTAGCCCATGTCAATCCATTTCAATTCGTCCTCAATCGAAGGATGATTGGGGGAAAATATAATAAATGGATCGTCAATCTGCAAGAATTCGATCTCGAATTTTTTTGGGCAAAATTGAAGAAGTCTTTAATTTTTGCAGAGCTTATATCGGATTTCCCGAGCGAGGCCGAGGAGTTGGTTTGTGAAGATACATTTTTCTATGAACACATCTTCTTAATCTCAACTTTAGACCCATAGTATGGGGATATCATAATATATTTACAAACATTGAAGACCCCTACTCACCTCTTGCGAGATGAACGACGACGATTACGTCACGTGTCTAAGAACTACCTCATAGTGGATAACACTTTGTACCGTCGTGGGGTAGATTCTATTTTACGACGTTGTTTAACTCATGAAGAGGCAGAGGTAGTGCTGAATTATTGCCATGGAGGGGCGTGTGGTGGTCATTTATTTGGGATTTCTACATCTCAAAAGATATTAAGAGTAGGTTATTTCTGGCTGTCGATATTTAAATATTATGTAGATGCGTTCAAGAGGTGCCACCCTTGCCAGGTGTTCACATGTAATATGCACTCAAAACCTGCCCCGTTACATCCCATTATCACCGCTGGTCCCTTCACTAAATGTGGGCTTGATTTTATGGATTGCAACCCAGCTTCGGCTGGGGGGCACCATCATATTATAGTGGCTGTTGATTACTTCATGAAATGGGCTGAGGCTATTCCTATAGTTAAATCCGATGGTGAGACAGCCACCCACTTCGTATTCAACCAAATTATTACTCGGTTCAGAATTTTGAAAGAGCTTGTCAGTGACCATGGCTCGCACTTTCAGAATCGTATGATGGAAGAGGTGGCATCAAAGTTAGGGTACAAGCAAGAGCATTCCTCCTCTTACTACCCTCAGGTGAATCGATAGGTAGAAGCAGTGAATAAATCACTCAAATCCATTCTCCAACGAACCATTGCACAAAGCAAGAATAATTGGCACATCATGTTATATCCTGCTTTGTGGGCATATAGAACCGCTGTTAAGACTGCCACAGGTTTTTCTCCATACCAACTTGTACATGGAGTGGAGTCAATATTGCCGATTGAATGCAAGATTCCTTCTTTGAAGCTAGCTATAGAACTCTTACCAGACACTTCACCATTGGAGGAGCATTTGGTCCACCTTGAGCAACTTGATGAGCAACATCGAGATTCCTTGGTGGCTCTAGAAGTCAATAAACGTCGCGTAAAGGTCGAGTACGATAAGTCTGTCTATCCAAGGAGGTTTAGTGAGGGAGACTTGGTCCTTTTTTGGGATCAACCGAAAGAACCCTTGGGTGCAGGGAAATTTAATCCTATGTGTCATGGTCCTTACGTGGTCAAACGGGTCTTAGAGAAGCGTGCTTATGAGTTAGTGGATTACAAAGGAACGGCCTTGGCGGAGCCTAGAAATGGGCTCTATCTCAAGAATTACTATGCATAATTTTCAGCCAAGGCTAGTTATTGTATATTATTGTATAGTTTTGCATAGTTAAGTCTTTTTCTTATAGTGATCAGGTTTGTGATTAGTTTTCGTTTCTTTCGGCAGATGTCAATGGAATCTTCCACCTACATAGGATTCATGGATGGTGCGATCCGTCACACTCAACACTCAGCCTCTACTGCTTGGGTGATTTATACTCCTATGGGTCAGGTACTGTCTTCAGGAGGCATATGTCTGTGGCCATCTTCCAACAACGTTGCTGAATATAGTTCCATTATTGAGCTTCTATGGGATGCCATCTCACATGGAATTCTCTCTCTTGAGGTACGTCTTGATTCAGAGTTAGTAGTGTCACAGCTTAATGGTTTGTACCATGTTAGAGATCAAAATGTTATTAAGAAGATTCTTACATGTGAGATTATTAGAACGACAATTTGACAATATAACATACATACACATTCCAAGAATTAATAATCAAGTTGCTGACTCATATGCTAACTACGTGTTAGATTGGCATTTTTTTCATTCACATTAAATTAATCACAAACACAATTTTTACACATGTAAATAAATAAACCGATCACCATAATTTTTTTTATATAACATCCAAAATGTGGTAATACATAGTGTCATGATACAAAATTGGGGCTCTCAAGCCACCAACATATAATACATGGTAGTACAAAATGTATACACTCCCAGGTATCTAATCCTGTGGAGGAGGAGGAGGGTTGTGATCATGGAAGGTCACTACGGCTCTAGCTAGCCATCGGAATAATCGCACCCATGCGCGTGGTAACCCCACCACTCACCGCTGCATAGCCTCAGGCAAGTCCTCAGCTTGCACCATGGGAACCCTATGTGTTAGTCTCACAAAATTGGTATGAATTCTCTGGAGCGTCCGCTCCACATCCACACCCGTGATGTCATCTCCTCTTCCCCTCCGTCTATGATGAGGGAAGCCTTCTGGCCGTCGTGGTCCCACATATTCACACAAATGGTAGATGTCACTATGTATTGTCATGCAAAAATATGTCTTTTAATTCCATATAATTAGAAAACACAAAAAATAATTAAATAGCTCAAAAATTAAAAAAGAGAGGGTCGAGATTCATTACCTATATCGCCATATGCCGATCCTGGTGGTAGCGGCATGTCCGTGTCCCCCTGGAAATATATCCCTACATAGGGGTAGTCATCGATGGCAACTATCTGTCATTGCCACCACGGAAAGAAGTCAGTTGGATAGGGTTTGGCCACCCTACCACCCCCCAGTCTGCGCATTGCATCTGCCCAACATCATTGGGTTGGATCTCGAACCCCATGAAGAGGAACATCCACTCTGGGGCTCAATCCTAGAACATGATCGAAGAAAAACGTGCTCAAAATATTGTTGAACCCGAAGTTCCGCACTCTTCCTGCCTTACACTCACTGAGATGATGTTTCATGTTGCTCAGTAGTGTAGTGCTCCAGTCATAAATTGTGGGTCTCATGCACTCCACTGCATAGAACATCAGAGGCCGTGAGGCCTGGTGGAGTGATGCCAAGCCTGCTATCCTGCCCAATGTCAATAGTATGGCCTTTAGGCCCATCACCTGTATAGCGTTGGTAGGGACCTGACTCCCCACCTTCTCTGTGTTTGGATAGCAGTACACTGCAATGTACTCGTCGATAGTCAGGTCACCTCTTGGCCCACCATGAGAATGAAGGTTCACCACTTCCCCTTGTCTAGAAAGCCCAGTAATGAAGTATATGTCCTCCACCTCTATAGTGAGGGACATCCCATCTATCTGGAAGGACTCTGAGTCTAGATCCCAGTAATCCACTAGCATCTGTAATAGTCTTGGTTTGGCCCTCAAGCCACCAAGACACCAAAACTTATAGAGTCCACATGCACATAGAGCTTTTTGAGCCATTAGATCGGCCCTTACTGCTTCCTCTACCTCACCATGTTCACTCTCTCTCCACTCTAGGACCATCCTGCACAAGAAATTGCAAATTTTCCCATTAGATTATTGAAAAAACCTTATGCGCTGCCTCATACGCGACTGTTCTCAAAATAGCCGCGTATGTACGTGACTTTGGGGGCATTTTCTGCGTATATCTAGCCCTATACATGGAAAAACCCTTGATTTCTATGTGGGCCGTAGCGCTCTTTTTAGTTTGGCCTAGAAAGTTTAATTAACCATGGAATTTGACAAAAAATGCATTGAAATGGAAGAGAAGAGCATGGGTAAATACCTGGAAGAAACAGTAGTGGATTTCGCCGGCTGGATCTCCTAGAATTCGCTGTTGAAAATTTGAGCTCAAATGGGTAAAAGTTTCATATGTTTTATAATATTTTGAATTGTTTACTATTTATAGAAAATTTTCTAATATTTGAAAATTTTTACCCCCTTTCCTATAGTTTCGACATTTTCTAACCATTCTGGACCGTTTTTGACATAATTCATGATGTAGAGGACCTTTTTTAGTGCCGTTTTAGCCGTTGGATTGACCCATTCATGTCGATCTCATGTATCATATCTAAACTAGCATATAGGTTAGGTTTCATCATCGTTTGCATTTTTCATGACCTTATGACCATCTCATCACGACCTTAGGTATGAACGCACTCTATTATGTCACGAAACCTTCTTGCTGTTTTAGAAGTGGCATGATATGAGTGGTAGAGATTCACCTTACATGGGTACCCTAGTTAGCACCTTATTTGCATTTGGTTCCCATGCTGATGTTTTCTCCTTTAGGGTGTGGGAGTTTGTTGTATAGTACTGCGATGACATTTCGCAAGAGCCTCATACTCCTCTTGATCTTTTGCTGGCCTACTTCCCTCAAGAATCCCTCATGTAAAGTTGTGAATGAATTATCATGAGATTTTCCTTCCTTATTGAGCTTTATGCTGGCTCCCCTGACATTGCATTTCAGACATATAGCCCAAGCTTGTCTCATGTCTAGCCATGCAGAGCCATTTTTTATATCCTTCGCAGCTTGTTTCCCTTTTTACCGAGAGGGGATTTTCCCCCGAGTGTCGATATCCTACACATGTATCCTTGTATTGAGCATAGGTATGTTCCACTGCTTGGAACTAGCTTGTTTTCCCTTATGACACTCGTCTCCTCCTAGTCTGTAACTATAAAGCAATTTTATTCTTTTTCAAGCTTTTTAAATAGTTGAAAAAGTCCAAAAAAATAAAAAAACCAAAAAGCCGGATAAGGAAAGATGTTATCTTTGGTAGTTGTTGAGTCGTGTCGCCTTCGAACTGAGCACTGTATATCATATCCATTGGTTGGGTTTATAGTTTGAATTTAGGAGCTGTACTCATTTATCTGAGTTTATCTCCACCGACTGGTTAAGCTTCCAGTCCCTATAGATCCTCTGTCGATGCCTCCTATGTCACAAAGATGTCCCAGTTTGTATATCGAGTCTATGCTGCCTTTATTCAGTCACCATAAGCCATTATGATCTTGTTCGAAGGAAGTTGAAGCCTAAGTCGACCATTCCTCAGTTATCTTGACTTTGCATGTAGGCCATTCCCGATACAGTTACTGGTTTGTGCACCTTATGATCGATTCCTTCCACATCATACAAATTTGTTGAGTACCTCGTGTTGGATGATGGGGGATGCCTTAATGCCCTCCTTCTAGCGGATTTCATCTCGTCGACTTCAGATCATTTATTCTAGGATTGGAATCTAGAGTCATTTTGAGTGCCTTGAGACTTGTAGTGATCAGTGGCAGGTTCTCTTGCCATCGACAGTCTTTGGGAATACATCAATGTCCCCTGATCGATGGATCCTCTCAAGTTTTTGACATCAACACATTTATTCACACTTGTTAGTTTGCACTCTAGTACCTTGATTCCCATTTTCATTATCGGTGGGTGATCTCGCGTCTGTTAACGGTATAAATCAATGACCGATAATCAGACGATGGACTACTATGTTCGACCTCAACACCTCTATTCACATAGTAGGACATGTACTCGTAGCGGTTTGTGTAGAAGACCTTCCAGATTGGTGGCATCTATTATATGCTACCTCCTTGATCGTGCCAGTGTTCATGAGATTTTAGCTCTCGTGACTTGATTCCAGTATATGTCAGATATTTCCAGGCACTATGGAGATCTTGATATGTTATATATCTTCAGCCATTATGGAGATCATGGTCTTTTGTATATCTTCATCATGGAGATTCTGATCTATGTATATTGTACATGGCGATGACCACTTATGTGATATCTTGTATCATGCCTATTCATGTCCATTGTACTCTTATGTATCCGGGACTGCTATATGTATTTGTAGTTATTGTACTATGCTGATTGGGTGGCTGGTCTTCCATTTGGGATCCTTCATCACTCCACTTCTGGCATGGAATTATAATGTATTTTGGCCATTGTATGACCCCTCTGACCTCACACATTAGGGGGCATTTGTTATAGCTTATTTCACCAATCCAGGTGAATCACACTTTGTATGGCCTTCCCCTATCCCGCTGTAGACTCCTTAGACCCCTTGGACCATTTTTTGTCCTTTGATGTTTCCATGACCATCCCTAAAAACATGTGAAAAATGATACACGTGACTTTTAATCCTATAATTGCATACATACACAGGTTTGACCACTAAAACCGCGTACATCGGGATGTGTACAAAATCCAAATCCTTTTGGAGTTTTCCTTGACATGGATCCGACTCACTTGACTCCTAGCCTTCCATATGCCTTGAGATCGCTCGAATTCGACCTTTCATTACCCCTTTGAAAAGCTATATAAGGAACTCCTTGGTACATTGAAGGCATAAGAGAGAATTGAGAGCAAAGAAACTATAGTCCATTTGTTATACAGCTGATTGGCACCTCTCCGTCCGAGTGCTGACATCCCTCAGGTCGGCACACAAAAGGACACTTATGGATTGAGCTTTGCCTAGTTTCATTATACCTTGGTTGATGATGAAATACATTACCTATATGCCCAACTGGTTACTTTGCTATTTTGAGATTTTGAGTGCATGCGCGACTATCTCTATTGGAATATCGCGCATATGCGCGAGTATTATGTTCAGCAGGTCGCGCATACATCTATGCGCGGGTTGCTCTTGTATAGAGTCGCGCATGATGCGCGGGTTGCTTTACTACAGACCCGCGCATAGTTTTCTCGAAATTAGTTTTTAAAAACATGAGTTAATGGGAGATTAGTTGTTTCATTTACCTTAATCCCATTAACTGCTATAACCTCCCTAACCTTCGAGAACTGCCTCATTTCCTTCAGATAAATAGAGGCCTTGGGGAGGGTGTTGGATATTCATACTTGGAGAGCAAAGTTATGCTGGTGGATTTTCTACAGAACCTTTGGAGCAGAGAAACTCAGAGTCCTTTGGTGACAGAGGAGTCCCTTTTTCAGACATTGGGTTGTAACCTAAACTCCCTCTATTATTGTTAATAAAGCAGATTACTTCTTCCATATTGTGTTTCATGTGTTGTGGCTTGGTAAATGTTTATATTTCATTATAATATGTGATTTGCCTAACCTGCATCTTTATATATGAATCATACTGTATATTGGAAGAACCTTTGTTAACAGGTTGAAGGAGGAATTATCCTGGAGATTGTAGGAGTGAAGCAAAGCAGAAGGAGTTAGCTTGGATCAACTTTCGTTTATTACAAGTAAGTTCCTGCTACTTCCCTATTTCCTATTTGTGCTTTTATAATCAAATTGTCTGCAAGGTCATAGTATGTTGGTAACCCCCAGACTTAGGTTATTAGGTGAATTATCCATTACAATAGAACTGGCGACTCCACTGGGGATGCCAAGTCTGCTTTAGGTCTTTTTCTGTTGTCCTGGCCAGTAATTGCTCGAAGTCTTGTTTGTGATCTTTTGTCCTGCTTTCTTACATACTTACAGCATTTGAAAGTCTTGGTTTTTCTCTGTTTTCTGAGAAAATTTTACACCTATGCGTGGGTTGTCTTTCTAGACAGTCGCGCATATCGAGTTGCATGCGCGGGTTGTCCTTATAGACAGTCGCGCATCATACGCGACCTGCACTACTACACAGTCGCGCATACTCCTGAAGACTGTGATTTTTGTGTTGAAGTTTGCTTGTTCTTTGGCATGTTATAAGTCCTGTCTTCTGTTGAGGCTTTCTTTAAGAGTGTTGCAGAGTTGTCTGAGTGTATCAGGTGATCACGTTTGAGTGATTTTCGAATCCCTTGGGTTCTTTTTACTTGTGTTATTTACTGTCTGCATTTTGAAACTTTCTGGCCTGTTTGGGTTATTGGTTGAGTGCTGGAGTCTAGATCAGTGATCAGGGTCTTAGACTCTATTTGTCCAGTCTGCTGTCTATCAGTTCTTGGTATGTACTTGCCTGTTTGAAAGTCTGCAGTGATCTTTAGGTCATTGTGTGCACCCAAATTGAGGTCCTGGCCTGCTTCTTTTGCTGGTTTTTAGGGTCTGTCTGCCTTTTAGTTTCAGTTTGTGTTCTTTATACAGTTTATAAGTGTCAAGTCTACTCAAGCATTGCATTTATACATGCACAGTACTTTTTTGAGCATTTTTTAAAGTGAAAAATAAAACATAGATAATCTTCTGCATTGTAATTTTTGCATTAGAGTAGTGTTTGTTTCAGTTTAAGAAATACATATCTCAGAAAAATACAAAACATACAGGCTAGTTTCTCTTATTTAAGTGCGGATAGTTCATCATATATCTTTAAAAAATAAAAAATAAAAATGAAAAGAAGCTTATTTTTATAGTGTTAGATTGCTTTAGATGCACCTTTATTTCATTTGTTTTCTGCTGAGTCAAAACACCACACAGTCCATCACTACCGCTTCCTTTGAGTAAAGAAAATCCCTTAAAATTAACGCTTAAATTTAAAATCTATTAGTAAGTTTCATTTTTAGGGCCTTCCACCTACTAGCTTAGGCTAGGTTTGTGGGCTAGGGAGTGTAAACTTCCCACAAACTATAAAATCAAACGTAGTCGGCCATTCATTAGGTAAATCCTTGGTTCTATCGCTGTATCTGGGAAGCTCCTCTCAGAAGGGAGTTAAGCACGAGGTCGCATGGAGGCTTGCACAGAGGGGATAACCCCCCGAATCCTTGTCAAAATGTAACCCAGAACTTTTACGCATCTGAGGATTCTGTCTAGGCAGAATTTCGGGCTCAGCTACCCTGCTCATGCGTACGAGTTCGGCTTGCGACTGTCCCCCCAGACAGTAGGTATTGTCAAGGTAGCCTTAGTCTCTTGTATTTTTAGGGCTCATACACAGGTAAACCGGAAGGTTATTTCTGGTTGACCTTGAACGGACTTGGAAGGTAACCCTTGCGGAAAGTGCAGGAGGGCGGTTGGGTGATTCCTCTGCTTGTGCCTGAGAACCCCTCAAGAACACCAAGTAACTGTTCATCAGCCTTCTTCTGGAAGGTATATCTTTATAGTCTGTTTTGCTTGCTTGAGACTCTAGGATCTTTTTAGTGTATGCTCTGTGGATTTGCTTGTGATTAGTCTGACCTTAGGGTGTGGTTTGTTTGAATCTTAATCCTGGAGGACCAAGAGATTAGAAGGTCAAGAAGGTTGAGAAACCTTCCTCCTATCACACCACTGGAACCTCCACCTTTACCTCAAAGGCGGAGACTAAGCACAGGTGGTTATTTTGAACCGGTAGGAACTAGTGAGGTTCTTGGTGAACCTGAGTTAATAGCTAACTGCTTTGATTTAGACACAGTTGAGATAGAAGAGCTGCAAGATGACGATCTTGCAAGAAATTATAATACCCCCTTGACTGATTTGAACGATCCAGTGATCGTGCAGGTTAGGCCTTTCAGTTCACCAGTACTAGGTGTACCTGTAGGTAGAGCTATGTTGTATGAAGGAGAAATTT
>LPNX010963268.1:95916-106738 GCA_001517045.1 Pseudotsuga menziesii | reverse complement strand
TGAGCCAAGTCCCCAATGGTTTCACGTTCCATCATGGTTTTAGCCAAGAATTTCCTCATGATCTAGTAAGGGTTCAAATGAGCATCCATGCCTCTCTCTTGCACCATCTTCTTATTCTCATCCTCTTCCATGTTCCCAATAGCCTCATTGATGTGTGTGGGGTCCCCGCAATGAATTCTTGGCTTGAGAGAGCCTCCTCATCCTTTCTTTCTCTGCACTCATTTCTCCCTCTTCGGAGTCACATGCGTTGAAAGGGATCCATCACCTCCTAATGGTCAAACAAGACATTGATATTTCTACACACTCACAAACTCTCAACCAAAACATGTGGTTTGGGGAAGCCCAACATCTGTAAGTACCATCCCTTCTAGAACCATACATTCAATAGGAATAAATCCCACCTAATGCAAGATAGACTCATCATGTACCATTCCTCCATCATCTTGGTGATCAATGGATGTCTACTCTTCCTCCTGTTGTGTCTATTTAATATCATCAACCACACCATACTACTGTGAGACCAGAGTCTTGTATTAACTGAATAAGGTTATATTATAAGCACTTTTCTCATATCCACAACCAGAGTCTTGTATTAACTGAATAAGGTTATATTATAAGTTTATGACACATTAATCATAGGTCCATGATGTTTAATAACATATCATAGGCAAAGGAAAAACTTATGCAAGTTGTAAAGGCGAGACTAGCTCGTCCGGAAGCTCACTAGCTCCATAGTCAGACCTTTCCAACTAGGGTAAGGGTGGTTCAGATTCTCTGTTTTGGAATTAGGAAACTTATATATGATTGTTAATGACTCATCAGGAAAATAATGGAGTTATTTGGAATCATACAAGTTGAAATATTGAAGTTACAGTAAAAATTTTGACAACCTAATTGCAAGCTCATAGCCCCTTTGATTATGTCTTTTCGGATAAAGAATGTGGTTGGCACAAAACGGCTAATGATGATTTGAAATTATTTTTTTATCTCCCGATTTTACTATAATATTCTGACGTGGACAATGTTCCATCGGCATCTTTTGCAACTTACGAAGGAGTGAGGTGAGGGCTGATGGTGTAAATTTGAAATAGTTTTTTTTCCATGTCCCCATTTTATTATAATAGGCTGAAATGAACAACCATTCAGTCTGCATCTTTTGCAAATTTGAATGTTTAATACAATGTTATATACCTACCATTTAATTAGTTAATTGTATTTTTTTAATGATTATAAAAAGTTTGATTTTAATAGTGATAAATAAATATAATTTGCAATGTATTTGAGTTTGATTTTGTGTTTGATTATTTTATATTTTATAGTTAGGTTTTTTATTTATTTTTATTTATATTCTTTTATATTTTTTTTCACATTTCATATTTACATTGTGAACTAAAATTTTTTTAGAGACATATCACTACTTCAACTTTTTAAGGATTATTTTAAGTAGCTAAGTTATGTCAAACATAATCATAGTGATGCAAATGGAGGTATAAATCTTAAGATTATATAAATAATTCTAGTCTATGACTCTAATTGCATGGAAATGTTCTTCCTTAAGAAAATGTTTAGCACTCCCTTTTAAGTATAAAATTCTCATATTTTTGAGATATATGCACATAAAAATAAATAATAAAAATTGGCATATGGCCATCCTAGTGCATTTCCAATCCCCAACATCCCATCCATACAAAACAAACAATGACAAACCAAAACATGAACATAGCCTTACCAAGATCCCTCTGCCGAAGGATTGTATTCTGCAGGAAGGTTCTCGTTGTTGGCTGGTGGGGTTTTCTCTGGACTGACTGATGACGAAATGCCATTAACTGAGAGACACACAAAAGGGGATTTCTCCAGGTGTATGACACCTTCCAATATATCCATGTTTCTCTACATGTCTTCTCTTAAATTACTCAAGGCTTGGTGAGCCAAGTCCCCAATGGTTTCACGTTCCATCATGGTTTTAGCCAAGAATTTCCTCATGATCTAGTAAGGGTTAAAATGAGCATCCATGCCTCTCTCTTACACCATCTTCTTATTCTCATCCTCTTCCATGTTCCCAATAGCCTCATTGATGTATGTGGGGTCCCCGCAATGAATTCTTGGCCTGAGAGAGCCTCCTCATCCTTTCTTTCACTGCACTCATTTCCCCCTCTTCGGATTCACATGCGTTGAAAGGGATCCATCACCTCCCGATGGTCGAACAAGACATTGATATTTCTGCACACTCACAAACTCTCAACCAAAACATGTGGTTTGGGGAAGCCCAACATTTGTAAGTACCATCCCTTCTAGAACCATACATTCAATAGGAATAAATCCCACCTAATGCAAGCTAGACTCGTCCTGTACCATTCCTCCATCATCTTGGTGATCAATGGATTTCTACTCTTCCTCCTGTCATGTCTATTTAATATCATCAACCACACCATACTAGTGTGATACCACACAATTCACTGCACAACCAAACACTAGATGGTTCCACGATCTCGATCATTGCATATATAGCTTCACCCACCGTGTATCCTTTGCATGCCTCAATGACATTCAGAGCCTATCGTGTGTCTCTTTCTTTACCTACATCCACGAAAAATTCCAAAAGTAATGAAAATTAAATACATTTAGAAAAAATGTTACTAAAATTTGCATAGAATCATATTATATAAACTATCAAAATCAAAGTTTTTTTTTTTAAATTCAATTTATATTTCACAAGAATTTATAAAAGTAAATTCTTATGAATTTATCTAAATTGATTATCACTCGTATTATTTTTCTAACAAATATTCATAAAACATATTATTTATTTAAACAAATTTATTAAAAGATGTTATTTACTTATATAGAAAAATATGGTTTCCATGTTTTAAACAAACATGTGTAAAATATTTTTACTAATAATTAAAAAACTTATTTATATTTCAACTTACGTACTTGAGAATAACCGTTGTTCTTGTATGTTTTGGGTGATAGATTTAGATATTTAAGTATACATGCAAGCTCGTAGATTAATCTTCTATACATTGTAGTATATATATTAGTATACATGTATGTTAGCATATATATTACTAGGTATACTATGTGAACATGCACATGTATATCTATATTTTTTTGTAAGTAGCAGTAAAATATATTAAAATACAAAAAATACTACAAACTGAGTTTTCATGACACTTGTCCAAAACTTGCGAGGGAAGAGACTAGAAGTTATTACATTTGTCATGAAATTTCCCTTGAGGTGGGAAATCAAGCATTCTAATGTCAAAAGTTAACATAGTTGTATAAAAAAATAACAAGATAACAAAAAAAGAAACAAACACATAAGAGAAATGAAGATCGTAGTTCTTACGACTTTTTCCAGGGTTCCTTGACTATAGGGCATGACCTAAAATAGTCATCCTCATCCCCTGAGAGAGAAAGTTCAGGTTCTTGGTGTGGCTCTATGATGGGAGGAGGAACCGACATTTGTTGTTGCTGGTTGTTAGTCTACATGCCCATTTCACCTTTCTTTTCTTGTGATGCCACATCGGTAGAAGCCTCAGCTACACATCTGATGTGCTGAATGTCCCTTGCAGGGTCATGCTGGTTCAAGCTTGGTGTGGTCAAGGAAGTTTCATAAGAGGTCGAGTTGTTTGAGTCACTAAATGTTGATAGAGAGGGAGCACAGTCACATTTCCAAAGCAGTTGTGTAAGCACATTTCTCATTCTCCAATAATGGGGGATTCATTGCTGCATGGGTTGCATGGAGTGGTGGCAAGCCAGAACTTCTGCTTCCCAATCATCCACTACCCTACACATTCTGAGGGGAATGTGGGCACCATATCCCATAGAGATTGAATGCCATAATTCTTCCCTACTTTCGGCTCTCCTTGAGATTCTACCTCTACGAGGAATGGCCCTGAGTCTAATTAGCATAGTCGATGAGTTGTTGTAATGCCAAATAACACTGGAGTGATCAAAGAAAATATTGATGTTCATGTTCCTTGTAGTTTCTTCAGGTTTGGCACACAAATATTTCAATCATTACAATAGTATTTGTGAGGATTTCATTATGCCACTATACAGATTAATCTTCCTTGCTTAGTGTGACTGCATGTTTGAAGCAGCCTTGAAGATTGTATAGGATAATGGTCATTATTACTTGACAGAGGAAGGCCTATACCTAAGGATGTTTGGCGGAATGAGGGCCCCTTCTCTTTTACGAAGATACACCATAGACTATGTTGGTCACAAGGAAGTAGTGAGGAAGCTTTACATTAACGGGAATGGTAACTTCCTTTTTTATTAGAAGAAGGTTGTATACCCCCTACTCCCATTCTATGTAGGTAGTTATAAGTTCTCCAAGGTGAAGAGTGCACCGTATTTTGTAAAGGAGTTAGAGTACTTCCACTTTGGAGAGATAAGTTTTCACAGGAATGATTATGAAGACAAGGTTGCTAACTATTGTACATCATCTGGGGTACATTTTGAATATACAGATTACTAGGATAAAGATGAAGAAAAATTTCACAATGCAAAAAATATGATAGCCTTGAGGAAGAGATTCAAGAAAAAGATAATGACCATAGGCGGTAAGGGAAAAGATGTTGAGCTGCAGAAGAAACAAGAAGAGGAAGCCACTAAGAAAAGGGAAGAGGAAGCACTCAAACTATCACAAGAAGCAGAATAATGGTTAGCAGAAGAAATAGCTGAGAAAAGGAGATCCAAAGAAGAAGTTGAGAAAAAGAATCAAGAAGAAGAGTCCCAAAAATATTAGGAAGAGGATGAAAGGTCAAGATTTGAAGCAGCTGAAAGAGAAAGAGACCAAGAAGAGAAAGTAGCTGAAGAGCTACAGAAAAAAAGGAGGAACAAGATTGTGCAAATTTGGAGCAGAATTAGTCTTATGGTTATCTATTGGAATCATATGTCCCATCTAGAAGAACAAACGTAGGATATCCAGCTCCGGCATTAGGGATTGAACTAATCCCTTTCATCCCATCTCAAGAGCAGGAGGTAGTTGATTTAAATACCATTTTTTATGACAAAAGTAAGAAAATAATTGTCATGAGAACTGAGAATAAGGTGGACACCGAGGAAAATCAAGGAATAATGGTAACTGAGAAAATCATCATCCATGGGATAGACAATGACCCAAGACTTCTTGCAAAGGTAGGTGTAGCCTCAACCCTTGCAAATGAAGATAATGTGGATAAAATAATTACTGATTTGCAATAATATAAGAAGAAGGTTGTTCAAATCAAGGAAACTCTGGAGAAGGAAAGAGGCGAGGGACTAATCCTGAAGAGGAAGCATGTGTATATTCTCAGTGAGATTGAGAAGTCAAGGGAGGCATGCCAAATTTTACAATCTAACAAGGATGCCTTGGTATTATCAATACGTATTATTGAAGGAGAAAACAAAGATCTTGAGAAGGAGGTTGTAGAAGCAGAACATAAAGGAGATGCAGCAAGAAAGAGAATAGAGGAGATAGAAGCTCAGAATATTTTACTGGGAGAACAACTTCAAGTGGCACAAGAGAAACAGATGGATATCACCCCTTTCTGGAATCAAGCCTCGATGTTGCAAAAGGAGATAAATCAGGTTTTTCTTAGTCTTGGAGGGGAGATGTATAGAGTTAAACAAATTGAGATTAGATTGATGGAACTAGCACTCAGCTCATCAGAATTTCAAAAAATATTATCAAAAGTGGTCAAACTTGTAAAAAACTAGTTAACATGGATAGGTACCCATCCAAAATTTTTAGCAAACATGCCTCATAATTCTGAAGGAAGTCTTAAGATGGAGGTATCCATATTAAATTTTGGGTGTATAATAGTAGTCAGATTAAGCACATCCATGGAGAAAACTATTGAAAAGTGTGCTGAATTCTACAAAGGCATACATTTTGTTCATAATTAGTGTATGGTTCTAACAGGTGCCCCGGACCAAGATTTTCCAATCAGGGAGCAACATTTGAAGAACTTGCAAGAGAGGCTGCCAAAAGGGGAAGAAAGCATATCCAAGATCAAGGCTGTTAGTGAGGAAGACATCAGGATCTGGATTATACAAGCTTCAGGCCACAAGCTCCTATTACAGGAATCTTTGAGGAAAAATGTACTTAAAGTGAAGAAAATTGAGTCTCAGTTGTCAAAGCATGAAGTGATAGTGCGTGTATTGGAACCTACAAAATATCGGGTCATAAGTGAAGAAGCATAAGATTGGGGCGTTTTTATTAAGACACCAACGAGGCCCATTTAAATTTGTCTTATTCACAAGCTCAAGATTATACAATTTTGTATTTATTCTTTTCTATTAGTGCTCTAAAAGACACAATTTTGTAAAGGAAGAGTCAAGGAACCCCAAAAGGTTGGGGCAACTAAAAATTCATTTTATAATTTTTATAAGTATAGGTAAAGTAGAGGTAGAAAGGAATTTTCATTGGCATAGTTGCTGAATCTTATTGTAAGAGGAACTATTTCCTTTTATAATAAAGAAGATGGAATTTTTCTAGAGAGGGTGTTGCATAAGTATCAAAGCATGTTCTGTGAAGATGAATGGAGAACTATTTTTTGTTTAGCATTACATACAATCTGTGAGATCATTCCTAACCTTCTGAACTACTTCTAAGTTATGACTGATTTTGCATTATGTGATGAATCTTATGCAATAATGAATGATGAATGTTTTAATATCATGGAGTTATCTCTTTTTTAACTTTATGTTGTATGTATGTATCTTGGATTTATCAGCTATCTATAGAATACTCTATGCAAACCATATAGTACATTATTCATTCTTATTTTATATCAATCTTTCTCCTCGGGGATAGGTTAGAATAGATTAGTTGTTCTTTTGTGATACTTGCATTTAATATTAGGAACTTACATTCCATACCGAAAAGATAAAATATATAAATGGTGGATTGGGTTGCAACTGGTAAAAGAGATTTAAAATTTCACCTTAACTCTACGATAGGCAGATCACAAACTAGACGGATTCCCCATATCAAACAATAAATGATCTATTTGGGAATGGTTATTGGGGAGAACCCCTACTGTCGGTACCTAGGATTTTTCCAGGCATCAAGAAAATCATATTCTAGATACTATCTCACTCCATCCATGTACAAAGGATGATTTTATTTCTGACAATGTTGAAGCCACCTTTCTAAAATACTGGGACAGCAATCAAAACCTTCTAAATACCAAGCCTATTTGTATTCTCCTTTACTCCTATAGCTCTGATACTTGGATCCCACCCCTGAAAGGATTCTTCAAATGTAATTTTGATAGGGCTCCCAAGAACAATCCCGACCTAGCTAAGTTTGGCATATTTTGTCGAGATTCGAGGGGTGGGATGAAGATAATTTTTTATCGATCTCTGTTAATCAACAAAAAAAAGGCTATTGAACTAATGAATTGTATCACGGTGATATAGATTTCCAAATCCTGGAATTTTTTCCCTTTAATCATTGAAGGAGATTCGAATCATATCATTTCTCTTGCCACTAGAATTAAAAACAATACTTCTACATCCAAAATGGATTTAGGATGGAGACTAGATATCCTCCTCCAACTTCTTACCAAGGAACTCAAGAATGCAACGTTAATATTATTTCAACATGTGAGGCGCAAGTCAATAATCTAGAAGACATGATAGAGAATGAGGGGGTTCTCTCACAATCTCATCTCTATGATATTGATAGCCATTTTGCTACGTCCCTTGGTATTTGGTCGGATTATCAAAACATTGTGGCTAAGGATATGACTACCCCAGATGCGGGTGCCCCAAGATGATGCAACATTGAGGTAGGAGGGACATAGTTTTAATCACCACCTAGCATAGATGTCATCGTTTCCCTTATAACCATGCATATCTCCCTTCAGAAAAGAACTCCATCTCACATTCCATCCTGCATAACACCTGCATTTGTACTTTTGGTCACTTCACACAAACCTCAGCTTGAATGGATAACTCCATGCCATAAGAAAATTTAATGGAATTTTTCATTAATATTGGCTTCCTGGTCACCATGCTCAATGGATATGAACGGAATTTGCTCGAGCAACAACCTAATTCTAGACATTTTTTCGGTTACTCCAACTTTATTTGGCCCTCCAACCCTAAAGAAATTACATGGAATAAGAACATCAAACCTTTCTACAGTCACTCCAGCATTATTTGGTGTTCCAACCACTCACTTACTATGATGATCAAAATCAGTGCCACTCCTCCTAGAGATAGCAGCTCCAAGGGAGCTAGAAATAGGGAAAAATTACGATGTTCAATCTCTATTGGATATGGCACCCACATTCCCTTGAGTGTGCACATGATAGTGAATGTTTGGGAAGCATAAGATATGGCTTGTCACCGCTCCATGCAACCCCTATGACAATGAATCCCCCATTGTTGGAGAATGAAGAATATGCTCGCACAATTTCTCTGGGAACATGACCATGCTCGCTCTCCATCGACCTCTATTGACTCAAATAGCTCGACCAAGCCTAAACCACTAGGACCCTGTAAGGGACATTCATCACACTAGATGTGTAGGTAGATCTTCTATCGATGTGGAAGCACAAGGAATGAAAGGTGAAATAGGCATGCATACTGACAACCAACAACAACAAATGTCGGTTCCTCCTCCCTCCATAAAGCTGCGCTAGGACCCTGAACCTATGCTCTTGGAGGATGAATATGACTACTTCAGGTCGTGCTCTATTGTCGAGGAACCTTGAAAAAATTCATAAGGACTACGGTGTTCATTTCCCTTCTATGTTTGTTTCTATTTATGTTATCTTTTTAGTTTTTTATACAACTCTATTAATTTTGGACAATAGAAACTTGATATCACACCTCAAGGGAAAGTTCATGACATATGTAATAATGATTCTAGTTTCTTCCCTTGCATGTTTTTGACAAGTGTCACGAAAACTTTGTTTGTACTATTTTTTGTATTTTAACATCTTTTACTGCTACTTACAAAAAATATAGATATGCATACATCTTCACATAGTATACCTAGTAATATATATGCTAACATACATGCATACTAATATATATACTAGTATGTATACAAGATTAATCTACGAGCTTGCATATATATAGGAACCATTGTTATTCTTAAGTATGTAAGTTGAAATATAAATAGTTATTTTTAACTATTAGTAAAAATACTTTACACATTTGTTTTAAATATGGAAACCATGTTTTTCTATGTTTGTAAATAAGATACATTAATATTTGTTTAAATAAATAATCTATTTTATGAATATTTCTTAGAAAATAATATTGTTAAAAAAAAAATTTATTTTAATATTTTATAAAATATGAATCTATGCAACTTTTAATAATATTTTTTCTAATTTTATTTAATTTTCATTACCTTTAGAATTTTTTGCAAATGCAGGTAAAGAAAGAGACACATGATAGGCTCTAAATGCCATGGAGGCATGCAAAAAAAAAATGGTGGGTGAAGCTATAAATGCAACAATTGAGATCATGGAACCATCTAGTGTTTGATTGTGCAGTTAATTGTGTGGTCTCAAGGTAGTATGGTTTGGTTGGTGGTATTAAATAGACACAACGAGAGGAAGAGTAGACATACATTGATCACCAATGTGATGGAGGAATGGTACAGGATGACTCTAGCTTGCATTAGGTGGGATTTATTCCTATTGAATGCCTAGGTCTGAAAGGGACAATACTTAAGAATGTTGGACTTTCCCGAAATCACATATGTTCCGGTTGAGCGACTGTGAGTGTGCAGAAAGATTAATGTCTTGTTTGGTCATAAGGAGGTGATGGATCCCTATAAATGCATGCAAAGCCAAAGAGGGGGAAATGAGTGCATTGAAATAAAGGACGAGGAGCCTCTCTTAGGTCAGGATTTCAATTTGGGGGACCCCACACACATCGATGAAGCTATTGGGATCATGGAATAGGATGAGAATAAGAAGTTGGTGGAAGAACGAGGCATGTATGCTCATTTGAACCCTTACGAGATCTTGAGGAAAGTCTTGGCTAAAACCTTGATGGAACATGAAACCATTGGAAACGTTGCTCATGAGGTCCTGATTTTTTTTAAGAGAATACATGCAGAGAAACATGCATATTTTTGAAGGTGTCATGCACCTATATAAATCCCCCTTTGCATGTGCCTCGGTTATCGGAACTTCGTCGTCGATCGGCCCAAAGCATACCCCACTAGCCAACGATGAGAACCTTATTGCAGGATACAATCCTTTGCCAAAGGGAGCTCAGTAAGGCTCTATTCATTTTTTGGCTTGTTGTTGTTTGTTTTGTAGGGATGCTATGTTGGGGAATGGATATGCAGTGGGATGGCCATGTGCCAATTGTTTTGTTCTAGTTCATTTTCTTCATCGACCTTAGAAGGTAGTGACTCTTTTGGGACTCAGTGGATGACGGATTATGACACCCTCTGGGATGCAGACTGAGAGGTTGGTTTGCATCTCTTGTTTGGATCGACCTTTTTTTTCTCAGAAGATCACGATGAATTCTATGTATTTTGTAATGGGAATGGGGAAATAGAAAAGCTATTTCGGTCTCATGGCCTTTATGATTGTAACTCTCTTAGGTCTAGCAGTGGAAAAGGTTACGATGGGTCTTTTCAGAGAATTTTTTGTATATATATGTACAATTATTTTTAATCCTTAATAGAATATTCTCTCTCTTACTCACGCAAAAAAGGAATTTTAATTTTATAAATTGGTGTATGTACCCTTTATTTGTGCAAACTTGACTACTAAAAGCAAGAATAAATGTTACTAGGCGTAGAATCTTTTGTCATTAAATTAAGTTCATTTTATCATCAAATTAAACT
>LPNX010963268.1:38356-93270 GCA_001517045.1 Pseudotsuga menziesii | reverse complement strand
TAGAGCCATGATAGCCACCATACCTGTCGCTAGATTCATTCAAGAATAGAAAGAAATGCTCGAATCCTATCGAATGCTTGGATTCCATCGCTCACTCTTCTAACTAAAGGCCGTTCGCATCTGAACATAATAAACTTTAGATTTCGCACAAAAAATGAAATCTATGCATGAATTTGAATTAAATAGGAAGAGATTTTACAAAAGAATAAGGTTTCATAAGGATCGAATTACTTCATAAATATTTTCTCTATTTTACAAAAACAGAAGGTTTCATAAGGATTGAATTACTTGAAGGATCATCTTCTTTCCTTCGTCGAGTTCTTCCAACCAATTGAGATTATAGCATCTGAGCAAAACAAAGCCGAACCTGAAAGATATGGATGAAAGATATACATTAGATTTGAGATTCTTCCAACCAATTGAGATTAGCATTTGAACCAAACAAAGCCAAACCTGAAATATATGCGTTAGATTTGAGATGAGTTGAAAGAGAAGAAGAAATAATAATAAATGTTCATTGAACATCTCAACTATCCTTCAGATGATCCAATCCTGGCCGCAAGCCATCAAAATGTTCTTACCAAGCCAATTGGGTATCTTAGGAAAGCCGAGTTGAGTCTGGTTGGGTCCCATTTATCACCATCGCCTGGGTAATCTTTGATTATGGCCAGACCCAAAGGAATTAAATCTTTGATTATGGCTTTTTGGATCATAGTCCCTTTGATTATGGCTTTTTCATTATGGCTTTTTTTTATTATGGCTTTTTCATTATGGCTTTTTTCATTATGGCTTTTTGATTATGGATTTTTTGGATCATAGTCCCTTTGATTATAGCATACAAACGGTTACTGAAATCTTCCAGAAGACAACAAACTGCAAGCTCATCGTCCATTTGAATATGGCTTTTTGGATCGAGAATGAGGTTATCATACAACGGCTACTCATGATTTTGAAATGATTTTTTTATGTCCGATTCTACGATAATATTCTGAAAACCTAATTGCAAGCTCATAGCCCCTTTGATTATGTCTTTTTGGATAAAGAATGTGGTTAGCACACAACGGCTAATGATGATTTGAAATTATTTTTTTATCTCCCGATTTTACTATAATATTCTGACGTGGACAATGTTCCATCGGCATCTTTTGCAACTTGCGAAGGAGTGAGATGAGGGCTGATGGTGTGAATTTGAAATTTTTTTTTTTCCATGTCCCCATTTTATTATAATAGGCTGAAATGAACAACCATTCAGTCTGCATCTTTTGCAAATTTGAATGTTTAATACAATGTTATATACCTACCATTTAATTAGTTAATTGTATTTTTTTTAATGATTATTAAAAGTTTGAATTTAGTAGTGTTAAATAAATATAATTTGCAATGTATTTGAGTTTGATTTTGTGTTTGATTATTTTATATGTTATAGTTAGGTTTTTTATTTATTTTTATTTATATTCTTTTATATTTTTTTTCTCATTTCATATTTACATTGTGAACTAAATTTTTTTTAGAGACATATTACTACTTCAACTTTTTAAGGATTATTTTAAGTAGCTAAGTTATGTCAAACATAATCATAGTGATGTAAATCGAGGTATAAATATTAAGATTATATAAATAATGCTAGGCTATGACTCTAATTGCATGGAAATGTTCTTCCTTAAGAAAATGTTTAGCACTCCCTTTTAAGTATAAAATTCTCATATTTTTGAGATATATGCACATAAAAATAAATAATAAAAATTGGCATATGGCCATCCCAGTGCATTTCCAATCCCCAACATCCCATCCATACAAAACAAACAATGACAAACCAAAACATGAACAGAGCCTTACCAAGATCCCTTTGCTGAAGGATTGTATTATGTAGGAAGGTTCTCCTTGTTTGCTGGTGGGGTTTTCTCTGGACTGACCGATGACGAAATGCCATTAACTGAGCAACACACAAAAGGGGATTTATCTAGGTGTATGACACCTTCCAAAATATCCATGTTTCTCTACATGTCTTCTCTTAAATTACTCAAGACTTGGTGAGCCAAGTCCCCAATGGTTTCACGTTCCATCATGGTTTTAGCCAAGAATTTCCTCATGATCTAGTAAAGGTTCAAAGGAGCATCCATGCCTCTCTCTTACACCATCTTATTATTCTCATCCTCTTCCATGTTCCCAATAGCCTCATTGATGTGTGTGGGGTCCCCGCAATGAATTCTTGGCCTGAGAGAGCCTCCTCATCCTTTCTTTCACTGCACTCATTTCACCCTCTTCGGATTCCCATGCGTTGAAAGGGATCCATCACCTCCCGATGGTCCAATAAGACATTGAGATTTCTGCACACTCACAAACTCTCAACCAAAACATGTGGTTTGGGGAAGCCCAACATTTGTAAGTACCATCCCTTCTAGAACCATACATTCAATAGGAATAAATCCCACCTAATGCAAGCTAGACTCATCCTGTACCATTCCTCCATCATCTTGGTGATCAATGGATGTCTACTCTTCCTCCTGTCGTGTCTATTTAATATCATCAACCACACCATACTACTGTGAGACAACACAATTCACCGCACAACCAAACACTAGATGGTTCCACGATCTCGATCATTGCATCTATAGCTTCACCCACCTTGTATCCTTTGCATGCCTCAATGACATTCAGAGCCTATCGTGTGTCTTTTTCTTTACCTACATCCACGAAAAATTCCAAAAGTAAGGAAAATTAAA
Organism: Pseudotsuga menziesii; assembly: GCA_001517045.1. NCBI lineage: Eukaryota > Viridiplantae > Streptophyta > Pinopsida > Pinales > Pinaceae > Pseudotsuga > Pseudotsuga menziesii. Next base: position 90,547 of record LPNX010963268.1, on the reverse strand, counting down.
TACATTTAGAAAAAATGTTACTAAAATTTGCATAGATTCATATTATATAAACTATCAAAATCAAAGTTTTTTTTTTAAATTCAATTTATATTTCAGTGGAATTTATAAAAGTAAATTCTTATGAATTTATCTAAATTGATTATCACTAGTATTATTTTTCTAACAAATATTCATAAAACATATTATTTATTTAAATAAATTTATTAAAAGATGTTATTTACTTATATAGAAAAATATGGTTTCCATGTTTTAAACGAACACGTGTAAAATATTTTTACTAATAATTAAAAAACTTATTTATATTTCAACTTATGTACTTGAGAATAACAGTTGTTCTTGTATGTTTTGGGTGATAGATTTAGATATTTAAGTATACATGCAAGCTCGTAGATTAATCTTCTATACATTGTATTATATATATTAGTATACATGTATGTTAGCATATATATTACTAGGAATACTATGTGAACATGCACATGTATATCTATATTTTTTTGTAAGTAGCAGTAAAATATATTAAAATACAAAAAATAGTACAAACTGAGTTTTCATGACACTTGTCCAAAACTTGCGAGGGAAGAGACTAGAAGTTATTAAATTTGTCATGAAATTTCCCTTGAGGTGGGAAATCAAGCATTCTAATGTCAAAAGTTAACATAGTTGTATAAAAAAATAACAAGATAACAAAAAAAGAAACAAACACATAAGGGAAATGAAGATCGTAGTTCTTACGACTTTTTCCAGGGTTCCTTGACTATAGGGCATGACCTAAAGTAGTCATCCTCATCCCCTGAGAGAGCAAGTTTAGGTTCTTGGTGTGGCTCTGTGATGGGAGGAGGAACCGACATTTGTCGTTGCTGGTTGTTAGTATACGTGCCCATTTCACCTTTCTTTTCCTGTGATGCCACATCGGTAGAAGCCTTAGCTACACATCTGATGTGCTGAATGTCCCTTGCAGGGTCATGCTGGTTCAAGCTTGGTGTGGTCAAGGAAGTTTCCTAAGAGGTCAAGTTGTTTGAGTCACTAAATGTTGATAGAGAGGGAGCATAGTCACATTTCCAAAGCAGTTGTGTAAGCACATTTCTCATTCTCCAATAATGGGGGATTCGTTGCTGCATGGGTTGCATGGAGTGGTGGCGAGCCAGAACTTCTGCTTCCCAATCATCCACTACCCTACACATTCTGAGGGGAGTGTGGGCACCATATCCCATAGAGATTGAATGCCATAATTCTTCCCTACTTTTGGCTCTCCTTGAGATTCTACCTCTGCGAGGAATGGCCCAGAGTCTGATTAGCATAGTCGATGAGTTGTTGTAATTCCAATTAACACTGGGGTGATCAAAGAAAATATTTATGTTCATGTTCCTTGTAGTTTCTTCAGGTTTGGAGGTCCAAATAACACTGGAGAAACCAAAAAAACATCCATAAATAGTTTGTTGCTCGAGCAAAGTCCATGTAGATCCATCAAGTGTGGTGACCAAGAGGTGAATATTAATGACGCCCACAATTAAATTTCTTTGTTGCATGGAGGCATCCATCTAAGCTGAGGTTTGTGTTTCAAAGTGACCAAAACTATAGAGGCATGTGTTGTGTAGGATGGAATGTGAGTTGGAGTGATTTTCTAAAGGGAGGTGTGCATTGTTATAAGGGCAGCGATGACATCTACGATAGGTGTCCATTAAAACTGTGTCCCTCCTACCTCCATGTTGCCTCATATCTGGGAACCCTTATCCGAGGTGGTCATATCCTTAGTTGTGATGTTTTGATAATTTCAACGAAGATCAAGGGACGTAGCAGAAGCGTTATCAATATCATAGAGATGAGATTGTGAGAGGATCCCCTCATTCACTACTCTGTCTACTGGAATGTTGGATTTGCACCTCACATGTTAGAAGATGATCAGAGATGTATTCTTCAGTTCCTTGGTAAGAACTTTGAGGAGGATATATAGTTTCCATCCTAGATCCAATTTGGATGTAGAAGTACTGTTTTGAATTTTGGTGGTAAGAGAAATTATAATCTTTGAATCTCCTTCCATGATTAAAGGGAAAAAATTCCAACATTTGTAAATTTGTATCCCTGTTATACAAGCCATTACCTCGGTAGTGTTGGTACAGTTGACGCCCATATATACATAAAAAATTATCTTCACCCGACCCCTCAGATCTTGAAAAACTCTGCCAAACCTGGCTAGGTCGGGATTGTTCTTAGAGGCCCCATCAAAATTACATTCGAAGAATCCTATTGTGGGTAGATCCAAGTATCAGGGCTATAGGAGGAAAGGAGAATCCAAAGAGACTTGGTATTTATAAGGTTTTAATTGCAGTCTAAGCCTTTCAGAATAATGGCTTTAGCAGTGCCATAAATAAAATCGTTCTTTGTACAACGATGGAGTGAGAGATTTTCTAGAAGATGATGTTGGAAGGTGTTCCAATCAAATTAGGTGGTCAGGAGTGGGTGTTGAAAATGTGGTTATCTATTTCTCTTGATATTTCCCAGAGAAGAAATCCATGGATGAGCTTCCAGAGAAGGTTAACGGTGGGGTTTTGAAAAGAGTGATTAGTCCATATTTCTAGGATATTGACTATATTTCCTCATATTTTCTGCAATATACCACACAAAATTAAAACATTCTCCCAGAGTAAGTTGGCCAAAGGACAAAGATAAAAAGGGTGATGTATACTTTCCTCCTGTTTGTAACACATAACACATTGGGATGGTCCTTTAACACCTCTTTTCATTATATTGTCCCATTTTAGGATTTTCTTGTGTCTTAAGATCCATAAGAAGGTGTGCGTCTTTGTCCATGTTTTGAGGATCCATATTTTGTTCTAGTTGGGACCCTGTAGATTATCACCATTGTGAACTAAGAGGTGATAACCTTCCTTGATGGTGTAAGTTCTTTTGGGTTCATGCCCCCATATGAGAATGTTAGTACCAGTAGCATACTTGATTTTGTGATTCTTTAGTTTCGCCATGATCGAGTGAAGTGTAATATCCTTGATATGATATACAGATCAGAATATTGAGTTTCTGCAAATTATATTAATTTTTTAAAATAAAAATTGCAAACAACCAATTGACTTTTGAAAGATAAGAAGATAAGGGAAAATGACAATACTTTTGGTCAGAAAGCAGCAGGAAGAGAGAGGAAATAAATGACAGAATAGGATTGATAGAGTGTATTCCCTAACACAATTATATCAAGGACCATTGAGGTTTTGGAGTCTGCTCCATAGGAACCTATTTCCATGCTTCTGGGTCACCTAACCGTGAAACTAGGAAGCACTTTTCTCATATCCACAACCAGATTCTTGTATAAACTGAATAAGGTTATATTATAAGGTTATGACACATTAATCATAGGTCCATGAATTTTAATAACATATCATAGGAAAAGGAAAAACTTATGCAAGTTGTAAAGGTGAGACTAGCTCGTCTGGAAGCTCACTAGCTCCATAGTCAGACCTTTCCAACTAGGGTAAGGGTGGTTCAGATTCTCTGTTTTGGAATTAGGGAACTTATATATGATTGTTAATGACTCATCAGGAAAATAATGGAGTTATTTGGAATCATACAAGTTGAAATATTGAAGTTACAGCAAAACTAGTTATTTTCCAATGCAAATCTAAACTAGGTTGACTTAAAATGAGTAAATCTTAGCCATTTCAAATCATATTGGATTAAAAATTACAGAGAATGTATATGATATCATATTACAACCAATAAACTCAAAATTACTCTCATAAATTAACTATAATACTCTCTTCAACATTATGCATCATTACAATGTATTTTATTGACATAATACAAGGAAAGGCATGGAGGCTTGAAGCCTTAGATATTGATATACAAAAGGATCAATATATGACAACATCTGACAATGTCTCTTGGAATCTCCTTCCATTAGAATCTATGTTTTCATTTTCATTACAGACATTTTCTCCCATGGCATCTCGTGCATGCTCATAAGAATCCCGAGCATCATATCCGTCATGGGTTCTCATAACTGAACCACCACTTACTTTACCAAATCGCACTACCTGGAATACCGCCCTTGAAGGTTTCTATGATTCTGCAAACGTGTTAGTAACACAATTTTTAGATGCATAACATTGATATAATTCAGGATTACTTACCTTCACCTGGAAAAAATCATAAAATAACAATTTTTCCCAAACACAAAATTTTCTTCATCAAAGAACGTCTGTCTCAGGGGGACGACGGGGTTCAAGGGGGCTTGCCCCCTTGTTTTCAAAAAATCTAGCACATAAGATCACTTCCACTTTCTCCTTTTCATCCCTGAAAATCCACTGAAAAACCACTGAAAATCCTATTGAAAAACAGCTGAAATTTGCTAAGAAATCCCACTAAAAAACTCAAAATTTCCTTGTACAGGATCGGGTCTCATCCCAACTAACATTTTGACATTTCAGTGGTCAGCACAAATAACCTCCTCCATTGTTCATCGGTGATCAGATCCACTAAGCACTACCACGTCGACAATCTGATCCTCTACTCATCGGGTGGCTAGTTCCATGGGCAGCCGCGATGGCCAGTGAACTCTCTATGTTTTCTGCTAACATAACCCTATCGATGGATCAAAGCAATTGATCACTATGTTTCAGTGACTCAAATATGAATAGGTCCGCCATGTTAGCGACTTCAACAACTAAGGTTTTTCGATGGTGGCATATCGAAAATCAAAAGTACTGATTATTCCAGCATCGACGGTCGGATGCATTGTCCATTAGATGGATAGTATCTTAGGCGGCCGCAATGGTGGGGGCATGAAATACTAACTTCCACCAATCCAAACAGCTAATCATCATTGATCACCAATGGCCTTTTTCGGATGGTCTTTCAACTAAAAAGGGTCAGCGTTTCGGCGGTCTTCGACGGCTCTCCTCTGAAACTGCGGCTCTAGCTTCCACTAACCTTATTTGACGGCCGACGATCACTTTAGAGAAAATTCACAAGTTCCTCCTCCCTCGAGTGATATTCCGTCTAGCTCTCCACCACATCAGAGGAGCTTTCCACTTAGTCTTCCGATGGGCCGACGGTTTAGGCACTTAGACAAAATTTTCAAGAAATTTTCTATCATCAATTTCTGATCTCTGCTAGGCAGAAGGAAATCCTGCCTCTGTCACTGCCTCCTTGTGGTCCATTTAGGCCCATTCTACAACATGAGCTCTAATACCACAATCTAATGTCCCCAACCCTCCAACCAGCGAATAGGACGCTACCATGGCATTAACCATCTGAGCAACCACCCCATGAACACGTATGTACATAAAATGTTGAAACAGAATGCTCTGAACTAGAACATGCATACATAATTATTTATCATACAGTGGAAGAAAACACGCGTTCATACAAGCATTCCACATATTCATCATATTCATTAAATAATAAATATAAATACAGAGACGAAATGGTCAAGATTACTTATCTCATAAAGAACTCGTCCCGCAACTAGCTATGTCACTGCAATGTTCCACCCAACCATAGGCTAGCATGCTCCTAAATCTCTCAATAATTCTACCACCCCCGATCTGGGCATGATTCCCAAAGGAATAAGGAACTAGCAGGCTTACACATAGCCAAGGATAACAAAACATGCCAAGTTAACATAGTTGGGTTTATCAGGAAAACAATCGATCAACCAAGCCAACACAGTTGGGCTTATCAGGCCATCTAGGAACTGGGAAAGGCTAAATGCTAAGCTGGTGAGCCCATTATAGAGCTAGGAACACCTACACCAAAACTAGGTTGACTTCTAAGACACCCACACACACCTAACACAAGGAATCAGTCCCTTCTCTGCTACACAGTCCCTCAGGCCTTGACTTCCCTTTTGGTGCTATTCAGGGGTTGTGGAGAAGAAAGCCATCCCTCTAGCTCTGTCTATGTGGTTTCCAAACACACCAAGTTTATCAAGCAAACCAAGCCCTCATCCCTTCTCCCAACATAGTCCGAAGACCAACCATTACACGCATGCAATCAACTAGCAGTTACAGCTTAGATAGGGAAAACGACTCCCAAGCAACATAGACCACAAATGGGGAAGGAAAATCAGCCTCCCAACCTATGCATGAGGGAAATTTACACCAGATCCCAATATGCAGATGGAAACACAGTAGATACCTCTCTATGGAAAATACAAATGATAGTCGAAACGACTCCCTCTCCTAGATGCTTGAGACCAAACAAAAAAAGAATTCCTATGCGTGAGACACAGGGTGTTTTTCCCTGCGTGAGGATGACTGACAATGGAGAATGGTGAGTCAGAAGTGCATGAGTGTTCATAGAACCATTGTGGAGAGAGTGGAATGATGGGAATAGTCATTTCTTCTACCCAACGTGAGGTTCGTTTCGCTAGTTGAGTGTGTGTGTGGGCAAGGACTGACAATCTTGCCACACTCCACTCCCTAGCAATAACTTCCTCAACTAATCAGCAAAACATTAAAATGGTAGTTGGATAAGACAAGGGAGGTTGAGCAATTCAAACAGGGTGGTGACACATGGATTTTCCCCCATAGCCCAAGGTTTGACAATTTCCCTCCCTTATCCTTGGGAAAATCATGCCCTTTTCAATATGGTTGCATTGAAATAGCTAGTTGGGGTTATTTAATTAAAAGTGCATATTTACATGATGCCAAAACTTGATATATGTCGTGTACCACGATAGACCATCGGAAACGATTCCAATCACTGAAACATAACACAGACAAATTGATGGTGGGGCTTTTGCCTTTGGCTCCCCACCGTGATTAATTACAATATATACATCATGTACATTTAATGCAAACGGGGTCGAAACCAAGGTGTTACACTGTCACTCGATTGATCGAGACTAGCCAGCAGGGATCGCATTTCCTCCAACTCGTTTAAGTAGCTAGGTAGAATCTTACTCACTGTTTCTCCTCTTTATTGGAATTTTTTGGTAGGGTTAGGTCTTTTCCTATTTTTTTTGCATAGAGTATTTAGACAGTGAAGTCGATATTATTTTAGTTGTAAAGATTTGCTCTCTTTTGGTTATCTAGGGCCGATGTTTTTCTCACCTTCCCCAGCCATTGTTTTCCCAGATCCTGCCATGAGAGATTCTATGATAGTCATTTGAAGTAGGAGGACTATGTGAAAATGAGTGTTTCATCGTCTACGCCACTCCTCCATTTCACCAATGCTGGGGTGGCAAGATTGCAACCATTGGCTGGTTGGAATGGGTGTTTTTGTGGAGTTCCGTGGGAGTAAATTTCCATTTAGGGTGAAAACCCTAGTTATCCATGTAGGTTTTCCTCCCAGGCATCTTTGGGTTTTTCCTTACCCATCGACGGTGTTGACATTGTTATGCTTAGAGAGATGCATTGCCGTGATGATATCCTTAGGGTCTATGTAGTAGAGTATACTTTCCTCTAACCCTTGTTCAATATTCCTCTCGAAAACCTTGAGCCTATTGTATATTGTTTCAAGGAGAACAAGGTTTAGGGTGGAAACAAAAGATTGGTTAATATGTATTATGATGATTCGGTAAAATTTATGGTCAAAATCGGTTCTATTTATTGTAGTAGTTATCAAGTGCAGTTATATGTTTTAGAATAGATTGAATCTAACATGTTTTCATATGGTTTAAATAGCCTCGTCATTTATATATAAATATGCCTCGAAAGGGGACGAAGAAGATGCAAGCCGCGGATGACGATCCAGAGATAGAGATCATAATGCAAGTTGAAGTTATATACAAAGATACCAAGGATGTAATGGGCATCGAACCTAAGTACAAGTGGGGGGAGATCTACTGAATGATCACCAATCGAAGCATCCCATATACAGGGTTATAGGATTTACCAATATATGCCAACCTAGAGAGGTCAATAATCATGAAGGTTGCCATGCGACTGGAACTTTTTCCATGTGCAGAAGTAATAGGATGGATCCTCCCAAAGGCCGATGTAACTGAAATGATTTTGTAAAATAAAAAAGGACAAGGTTATGCTGCTTATAGCTCAGGCCTACAAGCTACCCACACCCCAGAGTTATCTAATAGAAGAGTGGTTAAATGGTCTTGACTTGGATATTTTGGAAAATGTCAAAAGAATGATGGTTCCTAGGAAGCATTTTCATACAAGGCCTTCCAGGAAATATGAAATTGCGCACCTGCACACTCCGTATAGATTAATAGAATTAATGTTAAATAGGATATTTGGATGAGCAAATGGAAAGAAATACAAATTGAGTTGGGTATCAGTGATTTTCTTTGTGGCCACTGAGGGCACCATTTTCAAATGGGCAAATATAGTATCTAATAGTTTGTCCTCATGCATAAGTGCAGTGCTTGGAGGAGTCTCACAAAGAAGTCGGAGTTCTATATGAGATATTTTCTAATTGATTGTATAATTTGCACACAACCATTCCTAGCCCTAAATTTCCAATGGGATAAGACAAAAACTCCTATCTATTATGCATATCAGTTTTTTTTGGCACACAAATATTTCAATCATTACAATAGTATTTGTGAGGATTTCATTATGCCACTATATAGATTAATCTTCCTTGCTGAGTGTGACTACATGTTTGAAGAATCCTTGAAGATTGTACAGGATAATGATCATTATTACTTAACAGAGGAAGGCCTATACTTAAGGATGTTTGCTGGAATTAGGGCCCCTTCTCTTTTACCAAGATATACCACGGACTATGTTGTTCACAAGGAAGTAGTGAGGCAGCTTTACATTGACAAGAATGGTAACTTCCTTTTTTATTAGAAGAAGGTTGTATACCCCCTACTCCCATTCTATGTAGGTAGTTATAAGTTCTCCAAGGTGAAGAGTGCACTGTATTTTGTAAAGGAGTTAGAGTACTTCCACTTTGGAGAGATAAGTTTTCATAGGAATGATTATGAATACAAGGTTTCTAACTATTGTGCGGCATCTGGGGTACATTTTGAATATACAGATTACTGGGATAAAGATGAAGAAATATTCCACAATGCACAAAATATGATAGCCTTGAGGAAGAGATTCAAGAAAAAGATAATGACCATAGGAGGTAAGGGAAAATATGTTGAGCAACAGAAGAAACAAGAAGAGGAAGCCGCTAAGAAAAGGGAAGAGGAGGCACTCAAACTATCACAAGAAGCAGAACGATGGTTAGAAAAAGAAATAGCTGAGAAAAGGAGATCCAAAGAAGAAGTTCAGAAAAAGAATCAAGAAGAAGAGTCCCAAAATTATTAGGAAGAGAATGAAAGGTCAATATTTGAAGCAGCTGAAAGAGAAAGAGACCAAGAAGAGAAAGCAGCTGAAGAGCTACAGAAAAAAAAGGAGGAACAAGATCGTACAAATTTGGAATAGAATTAGTCTTATGATTATATATTGGAATCATCTGTCCCATCTAGCAACACAACCATAGGAGATCCAGCGCCGGCATTAGGGATTGAACTAATCCCTTTCATCCCATCTCAAGAGCAGAAGGTAGTTGATTTAAAAACCAATTTTTATGACAAAAGTAAGAAAAGAATTTTCATGAGAACTGAGAAGAAGGTGGACACCGAGGAAAAGAAAGAAATCATGGTAACTAAGAAAATCATCATCCATGGGATAGAAAATGACGCAAGACTTCTTGCAAAGGAAGGTGTAGCCTCAACCCTTGCAAATGAAGATAATGTGGATAAAATAATTACTAATTTGGAACAATATAAGAAGAAGGTTGTTCAAATGAAGGAAACTCTGAAGAAGGAAAGAGGATAGGGACTAAGCTCGAAGAGGAAGCATGAATATATTCTCAGTGAGATTGAGAAGTCAAGGGAGGCATGCCAAATTTTACAATCTAACAAGGATGCCCTGGTATTATCAATAAGTATTATTTAAGGAGAAAACAAAGATCTTGAGAAGGAGGTTGTAGAAGCGGAACAGAAAGGAGATGCAGCGAGCAAGAGAATAGAGGAGATAGAAGCTTAGAATATTTTACTGGGAGAACAACTTCAAGGGGAACAGGAGAAATAGATGGATATCAACCTTTTCTGGAATCAATCCTTGATGTTGCAAAAGGAGATAAATCAAGTTTTTCCGAGTCTTGCAGGGGAGATGTATAGAGTTAAACAAATTGAGATTAGATTGATGGAACTAGCACTCGGCTCATCAGAATTCTGAAAAATATTATCAGAAGTAGTTGAACTTCTAAAAAACTAGTTAACATGGACAGGTACCCATCCAACATTTCCAGCAAACATGCCTCATAATTCTAAAGGAAGTCTTAAGATGGAGGTATCCATATTAAATTCTGGGTGTAGAATAGAAGTCAAATTAAGCACAACCATTGAGAAAACTATTGAAAAGTGTGTTGAATTCTACAAAGGCATACATTTTTTTCATAATTAGTGTATGGTTCTAACAAGTGCCTTGGACCAAGATTTTCCAATCAGGGAGCAACATTTGAAGAACTTGCAAGAGAGGCTGCTAAAAGGGGAAAAAAGCATATCCAAGATCAAGGCTATTAGTGAGGAAGACATCAGGATCTGGATTATACAAGATTTAGGCCACAAGCTCCTATTATAGGAATCTTTGAGGCAAAATGTACTTAAAGTGAAGAAAATCGAGTCTCAGCTGTCAAAGCATGAAGTGGCATTGCGTGTATTGGAACCTGCAAAATATCAGGTCATCAGTGAAGAAGCACAATCTTGGGGCATTTTAATTAAGACACCAACTGGGCCCATTTAAATTTGTCTTATTTACAAGCTCAAGATTATACAATTTTGTATTTATTCTTTTCTAGTAATGCACTAAAAGACACAATTTTGTAAAGGAAGAGTCAAGGAAGCCCAAAAGGTTGGGGCAACTAAAAATTCATTTTGTAATTTTTACAAGTATAGGTAAAGTAGAGGTAGAAAGGAATTTTCACTGGCATAGTTGTTGAATCTTATTGTAAGAATAACTATTTCCTTTTATAATGAAGAAGATGGAATTTTTCTAGAGAGGGTGTTGCATAAGTATCAAAGCATGTTGTGTAAAGATGAATGGAGAACTATTTTTTGTTTAGCATTACATACAATCTGTGAGATCATTCCTAACCTTCTGAACTACTTCTAAGTTATGATTGATTTTGCATTATGTGATGAATCTTATGTAATAATGAATGATGAATATTTTAATATCATGGAGTTATCTCTTTGTTAACTTTATGTTGTATGTATGTATCTTGGATTTATCAGCTATCTGTAGAATACTCTATGCAAACCATATAGTACATTATTCATTCTTATTTTATATCAATCTTGCTCCTCAGGGATAGGTTAGAATAGATTAGTTGTTCTTTTGTGCTACTTGCTCAATATTAGGAACTTGCATTCCATACCGAAAATATAAAATATATAAATGGTGGATCAGGACGCAACTGGTAAAAGAGATTTAAAATATCACCTTAACTCTACGGTAGGCATACCACAAACTAGACGGATTCATCGTATCAAACAATAAACGATCTATTTGGGAATGGTTATTAGGGAGAACCCCTACTGTCGGTACGTGGGATTTTTCTAGGCATCAAGAAAATCATATTCTAGAAACTCTCTCACTCCATCCATGTACAAAGGATGATTTTATTTCTGACAATGTTGAAGCCACCATTTTGAAACACTGGGACTGCAATCAAAACCTTCTAAATACCAAGCATGTTCGTATTCCCCTTTACTCTTATAGCTCTGATGCTTGGATCCCACCCCCAAAATGATTCTTCAAATGTAATTTTGATAGGGCCTCCAAAAACAATCCCGAACTAGCTAGGTTTGGCATATTTTGTCAAGATCCGAGGGTTGGGATGAAGTTAATGTTTTATCGATCTCTGTTAATGAACAACAAAAAGGCTATTGAACTAATGAATTGTATCATGGTGATAAATATTTCCAAATACTGGATTTTTTTCCCTTTAATAATTGAAGGAGATTCAAATCATATCATTTCTCTTGCCACTAGAATTAAAAACATTACTCTTACATCCAAAATGGATTTAGGATGGAGACTAGATCTCCTCCTCCAACTTCTTACCAAGGAACTCAAGAATGCAACGCTAATATTATTCCAACATGTGAGGCGCAAAGTCAACAATCTAGAAGACATGATAGAGAATGAGGGGGTTCTCTCACAATCTCATCTCTATGATATTGATATCCATTTCACTACATCCCTTGATATTTGGTCGGATTATCAAAACATTGTGGCTAAGGATATGACTACCCGAGATGCGGGTGCCCCAAGATGATGCAACATTGAGGTAGGAGGGACATAGTTTTAATCACCACCTAGCATAGATGTCACCACCGCCCTTATAACCATGCACATCTCCTTTCATAAAATCACTCCATCTCGCATTCCATCCTGCACAACACCTGCCTTTGTACTTTTGGTCACTTCACACAAACCTTAGCTTGAATGGATACCTCCATGCCATAAGAAAATTTAATGGAATTTTTAATTAATATTGGCTTCCTGGTCAGCATGCTCAATGGATATGAACAGACTTTGCTCAAGAAACAACCTATTTCTGGACATTTTTTCAGTTACTCCAACATTATTTGGCCCTCCAAACCTAAATAAATTACATGGAATAAGAACTTCAAACCTTTCTTTAGTCACTCCAGCATTATTTGGTGTTCCAACCACTCACTTACTATGATGATCAAACTCAGTGCCACTCCTTGTAGAGATAGCAGCTCTAGGGGAGCCATAAATAGGGAAACATTATGATGTTCAATCTCTGTTGGATATGGCACCCACATTCCCTTGAGCGTGCGCAGGGCAGTGAATGTTTGGGAAGCAGAAGCTATGGCTTGTCACCGCTCCATGCAACCCCTATGACAATGACTCCCCCATTGTTGGAGAATGAATAATATGCTCGCACAATTTCTCTGGGAACATGACCATGCTCCCTCTCCATCGACCTCTAGCGACTCAAATAGCTCAACCACTTAGGAAACTTCCTCGGTTGTACCAAGCCTAAACCACTAGGACCCTGTAAGGGACATTCATCACACCAAATGTGTAGGTATTGCTTCTATCGATGTGGAAGCATAGGGGCTGAAAGGTGAAATAGGCATGCATACTGACAACCAACAACAACAAATATTGGTTCCTCCTCCCTCCACAGAGCTGCGCTAGGACCCTAAACCTACGCTCTCAGAGGATGAATATGACTACTTCAGGTCGTGCTCTATTGTCGAGGAACCTTGAAAAAATTCATAAGGACTACGGTGTTCATTTCCCTTCTATGTTTGTTTCTATTTATGTTATATTCTTAGTTTTTTATATAACTCTGTTAATTTTGGACAATAGAAACTTGATTTCACACCTCAAGGGAAATTTCATGACATATGTAATCAATTCTAGTTTCTTCCCTTGCAATTTTTGGACAAGTGTCACGAAAACTTTGTTTGAACTATTTTTTGTATTTTAACATATTTTACTGCTACTTGCAAAAAATATAGATATACATACATATTCACATAGTATACCTAGTAATATATATGCTAACATACATGCATACTAATATATATACTAGTATGTATACAAGATTAATCTATGAGCTTGCATATATTGGAACCATTGTTATTCTTAAGTATGTAAGTTGAAATATAAATAATTATTTTTAACTATTAGTAAAAATATTTTACACATTTGTTTTAAATATGGAAACAATGTTTTTCTATGTTTGTAAATAAGATATATTAATATTTGTTTAAATAAATAATTTGTTTTATGAATATTTCTTAGAAAATAATATTGTTAAAATAAAAAATATTTTGATATTTTATATAATATGAATTTATGCAACTTTTAATAATTTTTTTTCTACTTATATTTAATTTTCATTACTTTTAGAATTTTTTGCGAATGCAGGTAAAGAAAGAGACACACAATAGGCTCTAAATTCCATGGAGGCATGCAAAGGAAACACGGTGGGTGAAGCTATAAATGCAACAACTGACATCATGGAACCATCTAGTGTTTGATTGTGCAGTCAATTGTGTGGTCTCAAGGTAGTATGGTGTGGTTGGTGGTATTAAATAGACATAATGAGAGGAAGAGTAGACATACATTGGTCACCAATATGATGGAGGAATGGTATAGGATGACTCTAGCTTGAATTAGGTGGGATTTATTCCTATTGAATGTCTGGGTCTAAAAGGGACAATACTTAAGAATGTTGGACTTTCCCAAAATCACATATGTTCTAGTTGAGTGATTGTGAGTGTGCAAAAATATTGATGCCTTGTTTGGTCATAAGGAGGTGATGGATCCCTATAAATGCATGCAAAGCCGAAGAGGGGGAAATGAGCGCATTGAAATAAAGGACGAGGAGCCTCTCATAGGTCGGGATTTCAATTTGGGGAACCCCACACACATCGATGAATCTATTGGGATCATGGAATAGGATGAGGATAAGAAGTTGGTGGAATAACGAGGCATGGATGCTCGTTTGAACCCTTATGAGATATTGAGCAAAGTCTTGGCTAAAACCTTGATGGAACGTGAAAAAATTGGCATATGGCCATCCCAGTGCATTTCCAATCCCCAACATCCCATCCATACAAAACAAAAAATGACAAACCAAAACATGAATAGAGCCTTACCAAGATCCCTCTGCCGAAGGATTGTATTCTGCAGGAAGGTTCTCGTTGTTGGCTGGTGGGGTTTTCTCTGGACTGAACGATGACGAAATGCCATTAACTGAGAGACACACAAAAGGGGATTTCTCCAGGTGTATGACACCTTCCAAAATATCCATGTTTCTCTACATGTCTTCTCTTAAATTACTCAAGACTTGGTGAGCCAAGTCCCCAATGGTTTCACGTTCCATCATGGTTTTAGCCAAGAATTTCCTCATCATATAGTAAGGGTTCAAATGAGCATCCATGCCTCTCTCTTACACCATCTTCTTATTCTCATCCTCTTCCATGTTCCCAATAACCTCATTGATGTGTGTGGGGTCCCCGCAATGAATTCTTGGCATGAGAGAGCCTCCTCATCCTTTCTTTCACTGCACTCATTTCCCCCTCTTCAGATTCACATGCGTTGAAAGGGATCCATCACATCCCAATGGTCAAACAAGACATTGAGATTTCTGCACACTCACAAACTCTCAACCAAAACATGTGGTTTGGGGAAGCCCAACATTTGTAAGTACCATCCCTTCTATAACCATACATTCAATAGGAATAAATCCCACCTAATGCAAGCTAGACTCATCCTGTACCATTCAACCATCATCTTAGTGATAAATGGATGTCTACTCTTCCTCCTGTCATGTCTATTTAATATCATCAACCACACCATACTACTGTGAGACCACACAATTCACCGCACAACCAAACACTAGATGGTTCCACAATCTCGATCATTGCATCTATAGCCTCACCCACCGTGTATCCTTTCCATGCCTCAATGACATTCAGAGCCTATCATGTGTCTCATTATTTACCTTCATCCATGAAAAATTCCAAAAGTAATGAAAATTAAATACATTTAGAAAAAATGTTACTAAAATTTGCATAGATTCATATTATATAAACTATCAAAATCAAAGTTTTTTTTAAATTCAATTTATATTTCACAAGAATTTATAAAAGTAAATTCTTATGAATTTATCTAAATTGATTATCACTAGTATTATTTTTCTAACAAATATTCATAAAACATATTATTTATTTAAACAAATTTATTAAAAGATATTATTTACTTATATAGAAAAATATGGTTTCCATGTTTTAAACAAACATGTGTAAAATATTTTTACTAATAATTAAAAAAATTATTTATATTTCAACTTACGTACTTGAGAATAACCGTTGTTCTTATATGTTTTGGGTGATAGATTTAGATATTTAAGTATACATGCAAGCTCATAGATTAATCTTCTATACATTGTAGTATATATATTAGTATACATGTATGTTGGCATATATATTACTAGGTATACTATGTGAACATGCACATGTATATCTATATTTTTTTGTAAGTAGCAGTAAAATATATTAAAATACAAAAAATAGTACAAACAGAGTTTTCGTGACACTTGTCCAAAACTTGCGAGGGAAGAGACTAGAAGTTATTACATTTGTCATGAAATTTCCCTTGAGGTGGGAAATCAAGCATTCTAATGTCAAAAGTTAACATAGTTGTATAAAAAATAAACAAGATAACAAAAAAAGAAACAAACACATCAGGGAAATGAAGATCGTAGTTCTTACGACTTTTTCTAGGGTTCCTTGACTATAGGGCATGACCTAAAGTAGTCATCCTCATCCCCTGAGAGAGCAAGTTCAGGTTTTTGGTGTGGCTCTGTGATGGGAGGAGGAACCGACATTTGTTGTTACTGGTTGTTAGTCTACATGCCCATTTCACCTTTATTTTCCTGTGATGCCACATCGGTAGAAGCCTCAGCTACACATCTGATGTGCTGAATGTCCCTTGCAGGGTCATGCTGGTTCAAGCTTGGTGTGGTCAAGGAAGTTTCCTAAGAGGTCGAGTTGTTTGAGTCACTAAATGTTGATAGAGAGGGAGCACAGTCACATTTCCAAAGCAGTTGTGTAAGCACATTTCTCATTCTCCAAAATGGGGGATTCGTTGCTGCATGGATTGCATGGAGTGGTGGCGAGCCAGAACTTCTCCTTCCCAATCATCCACTACCCTAGACATTCTGAGGGGAATGTGGGCACCATATCCCATAGAGATTGAATGCCATAATTCTTCCCTACTTTTAGCTCTCCTTGAGATTCTACCTCTGCGAGGAATGTACCTGAGTCTGATTACCATAGTCGATGAGTTGTTGGAATGCCAAATAACACTAGAGTGATCAAAGAAAATATTGATGTTCATGTTCCTTGTAGTTTCTTCAGGTTGGGAGGGCCAAATAACGCTGGAGAAACCAAAAAAACATCCATAAATAGTCTATTGCTTGAGCAAAGTCCATGTAGATCCATCAAGTGTGGTGACCAAGAGGTGAATATTAATGACGCCCACCATTAAATTTCTTTGTTGCATGGAGGTATCCATCTAAGCTGAGGTTTTTGTTTCAAAGTGACCAAAACTATAGAGGCATGTGTTTTGCAGGATGGAATGTGAGTTGGAGTGATTTTCTAAAGGGAGGTGTGCATTGTTATAAGGGCAGCAATGACATCTATGATAGGTGTCCATTAAAACTATGTCCCTCCTACCTCCATGTTGCCTCATATCTGGGAACCCTTATCCGAGGTGGTCATATCCTTAGTTGTGATGTTTTGATAATTTCAACGAAGATCAAGGGACGTAACAGAAGCGCTATCAATATCATAGAGATGAGATTGTGAGAGGATCCCCTCATTCACTACTCTGTCTACTGGAATGTTGGATTTGCACCTCACATGTTAGAAGATGATTAGAGATGTATTCTTCAGTTCCTTGGTAAGAACTTGGAGGAGGATATATAGTTTCCGTCCTAGATCCAATTTGGATGTAGAAGTACTGTTTTGAATTCTGGTGGCAAGAGAAATGATAAGCTTTGAATCTCCTTCCATGATTAAAGGGAAAAAATTCAAACATTTGTAAATTTGTATCCCTGTTATACAATCCATTAGCTCGGTAGTGTTGGTACAGTTGACTCCCATATATACATAAAAAATTATCTTCACCCGACCCCTCAGATCTCAAAAAACTCTGCCAAACCTAGCTAGGTAGGGATTGTTCTTAGAGGCCCCATCAAAATTATGTTCGAATAATCCTATTGGGGGTAGATCCAAGTATCAGGGCTATAGGAGGAAAGGAGAATCCAAAGAGACTTGGTATTTATAAGGTTTTGATTGCAGTCTAAGCCTTTCAGAATAATGGCTTTAGCAGTGCCATAAATAAAATCATTCTTTGTACAATGATGGAGTGAGATATTTTCTAGAAGATGATGTTGGAAGGTGTTCCAGATCAAATTAGGTGGTCAGGAGTGGGTGTTGAAAATGTGGTTATTTATTTCTCTCGATATTTCCCAGAGAAAAAATCCATGGATGAGCTTCCAGAGAAGGTTAATGGTGGGGTTTTGAAAAGAGTGATTAGTCCATATGTCTAGGCTATTGACTATATTTCCTCATATTCTCTGCAATATACCACACAAAATTAAAACATTCTCCCAAAGTAAGTTGGCCAAAGGACAAAGATAAAAAGGGTGATGTATAGTTTCCTCCTGTTTGTAACACATAACACATTGGGATGGTCCTTTAACACCTCTTTTCATTATATTGTCCCATTTTAGGATTTTCTTGTGTCTTAAGATCCATAGGAAGGTGTGCATATTTGTCCATGTTTTGAGGATCCATATTTTGTTCCAGTTGGGACCCTGTAGATTATCACCATTGTGAACTAAGAGGTGATAACCTTCCTTGATGGTGTAAGTTCTTTTGGGTTCATGCCCCCATATGAGAATGTTAGTACCAGTAGCATACTTGATTTTGTGATTCTTTAGTTTCACCGTGATCGAGTGAAGTGTAATATCCTTGATATGATATACAGATCAGAATATTGAGTTTTTGCAAATTATATTAATTTTTTAAAATAAAAATTGCAAACAACCAATTGACTTTTGAAAGATAAGAAGATAAGGGAAAATGACTAATACTTTTGGTCAAAAAGAAGTAGGAAGAGAGAGGAAATCAATGACAGAATAGGATTGATAGAGTGTATTCCCTAACACAGTTAGATCAAGGACCAGTGAGGTTTTGGAGTCTGCTCCACAGGAACCTATTTCCATGCTTCTGGGTCACCTAACCGTGAAACTAGGAAGCACTTTTCTCATATCCACAACTAGAGTCTTGTATAAACTAAATAAGGTTATATTATAAGGTTATAACACATTAATCATAGGTCCATGAAGTTTAATAACATATCATAGGCAAAGGAAAAACTTATGCAAGTTGTAAAGGTGAGACTAGCTCGTCTAGAAGCTCACTAGCTCCATAGTCAGACCTTTCCAACTAGGGTAAGGGTGGTTCAGATTCTCTGTTTTGGAATTAGGGAACTTATATATGGTTTTTAATGACTCATCAGGAAAATAATGGAGTTATTTGGAATCATACAAGTTGAAATATTGAAGTTACAGCAAAACTAGTTATTTTCCAATGCAAATCTAAACTAGGTTGACTTAAAATGAGTAAATCTTAGCCATTTCGAATCATATTGGATTAAAAATTACAGAGAATGTCTATGATATCATATTACAACCAATAAACTCAAAATTACTCTCATAAATTAACTATAATACTCTCTTCAACATTATGCATCATTACAATGTATTTTATTGACATAATACAAGGAAAGGCATGGAGGCTTGAAGCCTTAGATATTGATATCCAAAAGGATCAAGAGTCAAAATTTCCCAAGAAGAGGATATCTCATCAAGTACAAAAGTATAAATCAGAAAATCAAAGGACTACTAAAAGGTTCTTCTCCACTCGTGAGCTGAATGAAATATCACTCACAAAAAATGATACTATGGATGGAAGAACCTAAATCAAATCTCAAATATAAGAAAGAGCAGTCCGGGAAGACTCATCAGGAAAAAGTATGAAATTATCAAAAAAATGAAAAAGAAATGGGAATGAGGAACAAATGAATATACTTGTCCTAATCCTGTTATGATCCTGTCGTGTCTTGGCCAAAAGTAACCAAATCCAGAGGTAAATGAATCTTATATATTGACCTTGGAAGAGTTGGACTTTGAAATCTTGGTTGCCTTATCCATTGGGATAGAAATCAATGACAAGTTCTGAATCTTACATTTCTTGAAGGTCTGGATGATTAAAGAATTATTGAAATAAAAGAGGTAAAAGGTCATAAAGCAGTTTTTGTCTCAAAAGTCAGTTGTTCAGAGATATGTGTTCTCTAGTTAGTCACCAATTGTTGTTGTTGCAACCACTATCCCAATTTTTTATTTTATTTTTAGGGCCCCTACTCTTTCTAGTTTTTAGAAATCCTTGAAAGTCTACCTTTATCTTGCAAAATTTTCTTCATAACTTATTTTTTACAAAAAATCAGAACTTCTTTTTTCCACCCAATGCGTTGGATGAACTCATGAAGTTTATTTGACGTATTGGAGGAGTTGTTTGAATTCCTGCCAAATCTTTGTTTCTTACGCTTACGAAATACTTACAAAATCTTACCAATACATTGGATGTACTTTGGTCTATGGTATCGATGATATCAGAAAACATTTTTCGATGCTTCCGGGTTGATTATCAGCATTCTTTCCGATGCATCAGGTCATCTTGTTGTTTCATTCTCTGATGTCAGCGGAAGAGTTTTTTTTCCACACACCATTTCGAGTGTTTGTCTCTAAGTTTTTGCTAATACTATAGATGCATAGTCTAATGCATAACCGATATATTCTTGAAGAATCTTCCGATGCCAGTGCAGGTGTTAGTTCTTTTATATTTTTTTTCTCATTTCATATTTACATTGTGAACTACGAGACATATCACTACTTCAACTTTTTAAGGATTATTTTAAGTAGCTAAGTTATGTCAAACATAATCATAGTGATGCAAGTGGAGGTATAAATCTTAAGATTATATAAATAATGCTAGGCTATGACTCTAATTGCATGGAAATGTTCTTCCTTAAGAAAATGTTTAGCACTCGCTTTTAAGTATAAAATTCTCATATTTTTGAGATATATACACATAAAAATAAATAATTTTTTTTAATATTATTTATATATTTTTTCTTATTAGAAAATAATTTTTATAATAAAGAAAGATTAATTTGATGATAAAATGAACTTATTTTAATGATAAAATATTCTAGGGTCACTACATTTATTCTTGCTTTTGGTAGTCAAGTCCCCACAAATAAAGGGTACATACACCACTTTACAAAATTAAAGTTCTTTTTTTTTTGTGAGTAAGAGAGAGAACATTCTATTAAGGATTAAAAATATTTGTACATATAGATACAAAAAATTGTCTGAAAAGACCCATGGTAACCTTTTCTACCCCTAGATCCAAGAGAGTTACAATCATAAAGGCCCTGAGACAGAACTAGCTTTTCCTTTTCCCCTTCCCATTACAAAATCCGTATAATTCACCATAATATTCTCGTCAAAAAAATTTCCATCCAAACAAGAGATCCAAACCAACCTCTCGGTCCCCATCCCAAGGGTGTCGCAAACCATCATCCACTGAAGCCCAAAAGAGTCGCTACCTTTGAAGGCCGGCGAAGAAAATGAACTAGAACAAAAAAAATTAGCATATGGCCATCCCACTGCATTTCCAATCCCCAACATCCCATCCATAAAAAACAAACAATGACAAACCAAAACATGAACAGAGCCTTACCGAGATCCCTCTGTCGAAGGATTGTATTATGTAGGAAGGTTCTCATTGTTGGCTGGTGGGGTTTTCTCTGGCCTGACCAATGACGAAATGCCATTAACTGAGCCACACACAAAAGGGGATTTCTCCAGGTGTATGACACCTTCCAAAATATCCATGTTTCTCTACATGTCTTCTCTTAAATTACTCAAGAATTGGTGAGCCAATTCCCCAATGGTTTCACGTTCCATCATGGTTTTAGCCAAGAATTTCCTCATGATCCAGTAAGGGTTCAAATGAGCATCCATGCCTCTCTCTTACACCATCTTCTTATTCTCATCCTCTTCCATGTTTCCAATAGCCTCATTGATGTGTGTGGGGTCCCCACAATGAATTCTTGGCCTGAGAGAGCCCCCTCATCCTTTCTTTAACTGCACTCATTTCCCCCTCTTTGGATTCATATGCGTTGAAAGGGATCCATCACCTCCCGATGGTCAAACAAGACATCGAGATTTCTGCACACTCACAAACTCTCAACCAAAACATGTGGTTTTGGGAAGCCCAACATTTGTAAGTACCGTCCGTTCTAGAACAATACATTCAATAGGAATAAATCCCACCTAATGTGAGCTAGACTCATCCTATACCATTCCTCCATCATCTTGGTGATCAATGGATGTCTACTCTTCCTCCTGTCATGTCTATTTAATATCATCAACCACACCATACTACTGTGAGACCACACAATTCACCGCACAACCAAACACTGAATGGTTCCATGATCTCGATCATTGCATCTATAGCTTCACCCGCCATGTATCCTTTGCATTCCTCAATGACATTCAGAGCCTATCGTGTGTCTCTTTCTTTACCTACATCCACAAAAAATCCAAAAGTAATGAAAATTAAATACATTTAGAAAAAATGTTACTAAAAGTTGCATAGATTCATATTATATAAGCTATCAAAATCAAAGTTTTTTTTTAAAATTCAATTTATATTTCACAAGAATTTATAAAAGTAAATTCTTATGAATTTATCTAAATTGATTATCACTAGTATTATTTTTCTAATAAATATTCATAAAACATATTATTTATTTAAACAAATTTATTAAAAGATGTTATTTACTTAAATAGAAAAATATGGTTTCCATGTTTTAAACAAACATGTGTAAAATATTTTTACTAATAGTTAAAAAAATTATTTATATTTCAACTTACGTACTTAAGAATAACCATTGTTCTTATATGTTTCGGGTGATACCTTTATATATTTAAGTATACATGGAAGCTCATAGATTAATCTTGTATACATTGTAGTTTATATATTAGTATACATGTATGTTAGCATATATATTACTAGGTATACTATGTGAACATGCACATGCATATCTATATTTATTTGTAAGTAGCAGTAAAATATATTAAAATACAAAAAATAGTACAAACAGAGTTTTCATGACACTTGTCCAAAACTTGCGAGGGAAGAAACTAGAAGTTATTACATTTGTCATGAACTTTCCCTTGAGGTGGGAAATCAAGCATTCTAATTTCAAAAGTTAACATAGTTGTATAAAAAAATAACAGGCTAACAGAAAAAGAAACAAACACATAAGGGAAATGAAGACCGTAGTTCTTACAACTTTTTCCAAGGTTCCTCAACAATAGGGAATGACCTAAAGTAGTCATCCACATCCCCTGAGAGAGAAATTTTAGGTTCTTGGTGTGGCTCCGTGATGGGAGGAGGAACCGACATTTGTTGTTGCTGGTTGTTAGTCTGCATGCCCATTTCACCTTTCTTTTCCTGTGATGCCACATCGGTAGAAACCTCAGCTACACATCTGGTGTGTTGAATGTCCCTTGCAGGGTCATGTTAGTTCAAGCTTGGTGTGGTAAAGGAAGTTTCCTAAGAGGTCGAGTTGTTTGAGTCACTAAATGTTGATATAGAGGGAGCACAGTCACATTTCCAAAGTAGTTGTGTAAGCACATTTCTCATTCTCCAATAATGGGGGATTTGTTGCTGCATGGGTTGCATGGAGTGGTGGCAAGCCAGAAGTTCTGCTTCCCAATTATCCACTACCCTACACATGCTGAGGGGAATGTGGGAACCGTATCCCATAGAGATTGAATACCATAATTGTTCCCTACTTTCGGCTCTCCTTGAGATTCTACCTCTATGAGAAATGGCCATGAGTCTGATCAGCATAGTCGATGAGTTGTTGGAACACTAAATAACGCTAGAGTGATCAAAGAAAATATTGATGTTCATATTCCCTATAGTTTCTTCAGGTTTGGAGGGCCAAATAACGCTGGAGAAATTGAAAAAACATCCATAAATAGTCTGTTGCTCGAGCAAAGTCTATGCAGATCCATCAACCGTGGTGACCAAGAGGTGAATATTAACGACGCCGACCATTAAATTTCTTTGTTGCATGGAGGTATCCATATAAGCTGAGGTTTGTGTTTCAAAGTGACCAAATGTATAGAGGCATGTGTTGTGCAAGATGGAATGTGAGCTGGAGTGATTTTCTAGAGGGAGGTGTGCATTGTTATAAGGGCAGCGATGACATCTACAATAGGTGTCCATTAAAACTATGTCCCTCCTACCTCCATGTTGCATCATATCTAGGAACCCTTATCCGGGGTGGTCATATCCTTAGCTGTGATGTTTTGATAATTTCAACGAAGATCAAGGGATATAGCGGAATGGTTATCAATATCATAGATATGAGATTGTGAGAGGATCCCCTCATTCATTACTCTATCTGGTAAACTGTTGGATTTGCACCTCACATGTTAGAAAATGATCAGAGATGTATTCTTGAGTTCCTTGGTAAGAACTTGGAGGAGGATATATAGTTTCCATCCTAGAGCCAATTTGGATGCAGGAGTACTATTTTGAATTCTAGTGGTGAGAGAAATGATAAGCTTTGAATCTCCTTCCATGATTAAAGGGAAAAAATTCCAACATTTGTAAATTTGTATCCCTATTATACAAGCCATTAGCTTAGCAGTGTTTGTACAGTTGACTTCCATATATACATAAAAAATTATCTTCACCCGACCCCTCAGATCTCAAAAAACTTTGCCAAACCTAGCTAGGCCGGGACTGTTCTTAGAGGCCCCATCAAAATTACATTTGAAGAATCCTGTTGGGGGTGGATCCAAGTATCAAGGCTACAGGAGGAAAGGAGAATCCAAAGAGACTTGGTATTTAGAAGGTTTTGATTGTATTCTAAGCCTTTAAGAATAATGGCTTTAGCAGTGCCATAAATAAAATCGTTCTTTGTACAAGGATGGAGTGAGATATTTTCTAGAAGATGATGTTGGAAGGTGTTCCATATCAAATCAAGTTGTCGGGAGTGGGTGTTGAAAATGTGGTTATTTCTTTCTCTCGATATTTCCCAGAGAAGAAATCCATGGATGAGCTTCCAGAGAAGGTTAACGGTGGGGTTTTTAAAAGAGTGATTAGTCCATATGTCTAGGGTATTGACTATATTTCCTCATATTCTCTATGATATACCACACAAAATTAAAACATTTTCCCAGAGTAAGTTGGCCAAAGGACAAAGATAAAAAGGGTGATGTATAGTTTCCTCTTGTTTGTAACACATAACACATTGGGATGGTCATTTAACACCTCTTTTTCTTATATTGTCCCATTTCAGGATTTTCTTGTGTCCTAAGATCCATAAGAAGGTGTGGATCTTTGTCCATGTTTTGAGGCTCCATATTTTCTTCTAATTGGGATCCTGCAGATTATCGCCATTGTGAACTAAGAGGTGATAACCTTCCTTAATGGTGTAAGTTCTTTTGGGTTCATGCCCCCATATGAGAATGTTAGTACCAGTAGCATAATTGATTTTGTGATTCTTTAGTTCCACCATGATTGGGCGAAGTGTAATGTCCTTGATATGATATACAAATCATAATACTAACTTTCTGCAAATTATCTTAATTTTTTAAAATAAAAATTGCAAACAATCAATTGACTTTTGGAAGATAAGAAGATAAGGGAAAATTACTAATACTTTTGTTCAGAAAGTAGCAGGAAGAGAGAGGAAATAAATGATAGAATAGGATTGATAGAGTTTCTTTCCTAACACAGTTAGATCAGGGACCATTGAGGTTTTGGAGTCCGCTCCACAAAAACCTATTTCCATGCTGTTGGGTCACCTAACCGTGAAACTAGGAAGCACTTTTTTCATATCCACAACCAGAGTCTTGTATAAAATGAATAAGGTTATATTATAAGGTTATGAGACATTAATCATATGTCCATGAAGTTTAATAACATATCATAGGAAAAGGAAAAACTTATGCAAGTTGTAAAGGTGAGACTAGCTCGTTTGGAAGCTCACTAGCTCCATAGTTAGACCTTTCCAACTAGGGTAAGGGTGGTTTATATTCTCTGTTTTGGAATTAGGGAACTTATATATGTTTTTTAATGACTCATCAGGAAAATAATGGAGTTATTTGGAGTCATACAAGTCTAAATATTGAAGTTACAACAAAACTAGTTATTTCCAATGCAAATCTAAACTAGGTTGACTTAAAATGAGTAAATCTTAGCCATTTCAAATCAGATTGGATTAAAAATTACAGAGAATATTTATGATATCATATTACAACCAATAAACTCAAAATTACTCTCATAAATTAACTATAATACTCTCTTCAACATTGTGCATCATTACAATGTATTTTATTGACATAATACAAGGAAAGGCATGGAGGCTTGAAGCCTTAGATATTGATATACAAAAGGCTCAAGAGTCAAAATTTCCCAAGAAGAGGATATCTCATAAAGTTCAAAAGCATAAATCAGCAAATCAAGGGACTACTAAAAGGTTCTTCTCCACTCGTGAGCTGAATGAAATATCGCTCACAAAAAATGATACGATGGATGGAAGAACCTAAATCAAATCTCAAATATAAGAAAGAGCAGTCTGGGAAGACTCATCAGACAAAAGTATGAAATCATCAAAAGAACGAAAAAGACATGGGAATGAGGAACAAATGAATATACTTGTCCTAATCCTATTATGATCCTATCGTGTTTTGGCCAAAAGTAACCAAATGCATAGGTAAATGAATCTCATATATTAGCCTTGGAAGAGTTCGACTTTGAAAGCCTGGTTGCCTTATCCATTGGGACAAAAATCAATGACAAGTTCCGAATCTTAAATTTCTTGAAGGTATGGATGATTAAAGAATTATTGAAATAAAAGAGCTAAAAGTTCATAAAGTAGTTTTTGTTTCAAAAGTGAGTTATTCAGAGATCTGTGTTCTCCAGTTAGTCACCAATTGTTGTTGTTGCAACCACTATCCTGTTTTTATTTTATTTTTTAGGGCCCCTACTCTTTCTACTTTTTAGAAAGCCTTGAAATTCTACCTTTATCTTGCAAAATTTTCTTCATAACTTAATTTTTACAAAAAAAAAAACTTCTTTTTTCCACCCAATGCATTGGATGAACTGTTGTACAGGAATAAACACCTTATAACCGAAGGTCTGGGGTTACTAACATACTCATGAAAATTGCAGGCAATCGACTCTAGAGTGCAGTAAAGGAAATAAGAGGATAGGAAAGACTCACCCAATATGCGACAGTTGATCCTAGCATGTCCTCTTCCGCTCTGCTTCTCCTCCAAAGCCTTCAGGGATGCTTCTCCTTCACCTGTCAAGAGCCAATCCTCCAAATACAAGATGATACATATATATAAACAGGTTAGATAAATCATATACAGAGTGCTGAATCATAAGTATTTATCAAACCACAATATATGAGAGACATTCAAGACACATATGGAAGAAGGGTTCTCTTTATTAACAATAATGAAAGAGTTCAGATTACAACCCAACACCCGAGACAAGGACTCCTCTGCAACCAAAGGATTCTGAGTTCCACTGCTCCGAATATTTCTGAATGGACTCCACCAGCATAAATTTTCTCTCCAAGTGTATGTGATTAACACCCTCCCCAAGGCCTGTATTTATACTTGGTGAAATAAGGCAGTTTCGAAGGTTGAGGAGGTTGAGACAGTTAAGGTGATTAAAGTTAAGGGATTAACAAATCTCAAGTAATCACGAGTTTTTATTTTTAATGTCAAAAGAAGGTGTATGCGGGTATTAATAATAGAAACTCACGTATAACACGTGTGTTGCTCTAAGGGTAACCCGCGTACAGATCTATACGCAAGATGCAATAACCGATACTCACGTACAACACGTGAGTTGCATATATAAAGAGTCGCATACAGAACTTGACATATCTAAAGGAAAAAATAACCAACTGGATGGATGATAAATGTAGTTCATAATATGCCCACCTATAATGTTTTAGGCAAACTTCAATCCATAAATGTCCTTTTGTGTGCCAACATGAGGGATGTCGGCACTCAGACAGAGAAGTGCCATTCAAGTGGATAACAGATGCCCCATAATGTGTGAGGTTAGAGAGAAGCAATGGCCGAAATACATTATAATCTTTATCTTTGGAGAACTCAGAAATCCAATGGATCAGAGGTAGTACCTGAAACAAATACATAGTCATGTCAAAGTTACATATGAGGATGCTATGTTCAATTTACTGGAACACTAGCTCCTTTACAACATTTGAGTACATCATATGATACGGGTATGAAACCACGTATATTACAAAGGTGGATCAAAGCCACAATATACAATAATGATGAGTCTTCAAAGATCTGGAAGCTGTGTATATGAATAGAACATAATCTTGCGCAACTTAGTCCATAGGTGAGGAACTAAGGTCTTCATAAATGATCCCAAAGAACCAATACAATCCAAGCCATGTGAATAAGGGTAAGCTGAAGTCGAACATGAAAAGGATTCAACAGTTTGTCAATCAATAGGTGATAATCGACAACTGAAGCAAAGGAATTCACCAATGATAAAAGTGAATCCTGAGGTACGATTTTCAAAACTCTAGGTCTTCATCATCAGGACGTAATGAAATGGAACCATGCTGTGATAAGGAAGGCAATAGATCCTCCAACGGATCACAAGAGTGACTAGGAACTGGGAAATAGAAGGGAGACACAATAGATAACAAATATAACAATGATGGGATCAGGATAGAGATCAAACATTGGGTGAAGTCCTTGAACAATGAGCACAACACAGAGATTACCCAAGGCAGTGTATAACTTATAGATAGAACAACTAGACCTATCTGTCATGTAGGAGACATGATCAGATTCCCCAGGTATAACAGACAAGAGGAGGAGTAAGAAACTCAAAGTAATAGCTAAACGGAAAAGTAATCACTGAGACATGGATATCGGAAAAAACAAAGAGTGCTATGTTCAAGGAGGACATGCTGCCATTACTGAAAACAAGAAAAAATTCTTCCTTACCTTCCCTGTTAAATTTTAACGAGTCTAGGAAAGTTAACTCGGATCCCTCTTCATTTTTTAACAAGCTTGAAGAGAAGAGAAAATAATTCTTGATAGTGTCACTGATTCGTGGATTTAATGAGCCCAAACTAGTACATGCTTAGTAGGTGTTTTCACATTTAGAGAGTCTAAAAAATCCAAAGAAGACTCCAGGGGGGTTCCTTTTTCGTCCTATTTAGTCTCCTGAGGCTGGAAAAGTATAAAACATACCACAGAAGAACTCTCTTAACTTCCGGAGAAGAAAAGGTGAACCTTTTTCGTACTTAGTTAGGGAGGTCCGTAAAAGGTTAAATTACCACCTACCCAAAGCTCCTTCCAAAACAGCATAAACTAGCTTGAGTTTTATGAGTGTGAAGGAAAGCAAGATCACTCGGAAAGATCCATTTGGTTACGATAAATGGGGCTTACAACAATAAACTTGTTGCTTTGTTCTTAATTGTTTAACAAGCATGACAAAGACAGAAAGTACACTCAGAATCTTTTTCATGTTTAGGTCCATAGCACAAAAAAGATAAAACTAAGCTCAAACTAGGTGTTCCTTTTCTGTAAATTTAGTCCCTTAGGTCCGGAAAAGTGAGGTCCGGAAAAGTGATAAACCTATACCTGAGAATACTCTTCTCAATTCAAAAAGAAAAGAGAGCGATCCTTTCTTGTATTATTCCACATGGTCTGAGAAAGAGATAACCTACCACCAATGCGGATGCCTATTCACATATTCTTAACAAGCTTGAACGGGCAAGTTAACTCGGTAGTCAAGTCTGTTTTGAAGGAGTCAAACCTGCGCCTAAAGAAACTCCATAAGGGCGGGGAGTCCTATAAAAATATAGCTTGTAAAAGGAGATTCAAATGAATCTCTATTTGGCGTGAAAAATATCTAAGAGGATACCCCTGTACCTGAAACAATTGTGGCATGAGCACCAAAGGACAACATAGGATTAGAAGAAGGATACTCATGAAAAAGGGTCCTATCCACGGAAGAACAATGGTAAAAAAAAGGGAACTAATGGTTTATGATACCATAGTCTGTGGCAAAAGGTTGATTGCTAAGGTTAATGTGTATTGAATAAAGATGCCAAAAATGTATTGGAAATGATAAAACCACCCTATTGAAGCAACAACACTTTGTAATAGTGAAAAACCCGTTCCAAAGCATAAAGAAATATGGTATCAGTTGAATGAATTTTCAAACTATAGAAAAAGACCCACTTAAAGAAATATAATTTCTATAAATAGTTGAAAATCAAAACAAAAATCACCATTTCAAATTTTGAGCCATAAAAAGCAAGTTTTTCCTTCTACCTTTGTTCGATCATTGTGGACATTTGAACCGACGAAATCGAATTCCGCAAGTTGTAGGTAAGCCTACACCCTGAGCTCTTCATTTTGATCCAAGCAATTATGAATTTTGAGCCTTAATTCCATTATTAAAAGCATCCTAAACATGGCACGACACATACGCGGGTTGACGGTGTGAAGACTTGCATACACGCGTTCTGTACACGAGTTTCCTATATAGGCAGTCGCGTACAGTATGCGACATGTCTAACTAGACAGTCGCGTGTACTGCGTGAAGGATAAAAGGCTAAAGATAGTCAAAAAATTTTGAATTTTTATATGGAATTACTGAATCAAATTACTTGTTTTGCTAGGTGAAAATATGGTTCTAGAATGGAGGGAACGGGAGCATGAAATAATGGACCAAGCAACGCTCCAAAGTGCGCCCACTATACATGCATTGTGAATGAGTGGGCTACTAAAATTCTTTTGCACATCACCCATGCGAGCCAATGTCCGCCTACTTGAGTTCATGATAAATTATTGGTATCATGATTTGGGGATGTTCAACCTACAAGGTGAAACCTTGGAGATTACTAATGAAGATATGTATTTCATTACCAGTCTGTCACGACGAGGAGCACCAGTCAACTTAGAGGGCACCGGCAGGGGCGGTGACCCTTTAAGTGTTCAGAACTACATAGATGTGTTCTGCACACTGGGTACTCAAAAGAGAGGGATTTGCGTCCCTATTGTACATATTCATGACTTTACTCTACAGGTACTTGCTAGCACCATCATGAGGATTTCAGGATCCTCTTCTTTACATTTGGCTACACAGAACCAAATGAGGCTGGCAGTGGATTGTTTTCGTGGTGCTCTCTATGATTGGTGTTCGGGAGTTTTCCCTACCATGAAAATACAACTGTTTGATTGCAAGAGAGGAAGGCAAAAGAACTTTGGTTATGTGAGCATATTAGTGTCCTTCTTCGAGAGAGAGTACCAGCATTGAGCCCTGCCATACCTCTACCGGTTAGATCTCCACGTCAACAGAGGCTGAGCAGGTGGGGAGACATCTTCCTCTGTCAAGGAGGAGGAGACACAGTACATAATATATATGATGATGATTTCTATACCTGGTGGGAACGACAGCTACCGGCACTAGAGCAGTTTCCATATGCCGGTATGGACTTTCGAGGTGACCTAGACCTTGTCCTCCCTCCAGGAGGAGCATGGGGAGAGCTAGGTAAATAATTTTTAATTTTTATCATTTTTCGAATTTTTATGAATTTTAAAATGATAGATATACACATATGTACAAGTCTTAATCCTATAAATGTGTCAAAATGCAGATATTGGACCGGTCCACCCTGAAGGGCACCCACGCATGTTTGTTCGTCCTGTCATAGGCGAAGACCCGGGACTGATTAGGGTTCTAGAGGGGAAGTTGGCCAGGATAACCCAAAGAGTACCTACCTTGCGGATAGATCATATCTCGATTGCCATGCAGGAGTTCATTGTTGGATTTCCATCGGTCTGGCTACGTCTATTCAAGTGAGTGGTCAGAGCGGTGCTTGTATATATAGAGGCTGTGGAGGCTGCTGAAGCAGATGAGGCTAAGGAAACCAGAGTGCAGAGGGACCATGGGGACGAAGGTATTCCTAGTGACCAGGGTGGTCCTACGTAGATCTAGGACATTTTGATGGACTACGATCCACATTTTTGTATATTTTGTATATGACGGGATCTGAGGATCAGAATTGACCTATCTATGGACATATATTTTACATATATATATATATATATTGTTGTTTGTTGTCAGTTTATTTACAAATTTTTTTCATATGTTTGCTATATATCTTTATAAAATGTGTGTGAAATGCCAATCTAAAATGTAATTAGCATATGCATCAGTCAATGAATTATGATTTTGGGGAATATGATTGAATGTAATAACCTCAAAATTTCTTTCCAATAAATGAATTTGCATGAACTGATGTAATAAAATAGGATTTCATACCTGATAAGCCTGATTGAGCTGGGAAACCACCAACTGAGAGTTTAGACGGACCTCAAGCTGGGTGATACCAGGTGATAAAGCATCCCATAGGAGCTCAATTACAGCGCTATATTCAACAACATTATTAGAAGCAGGACCTAAACAAGCGCCTCCCTCGGCAACAAGCTGTCCTAAGGGAGAATAAATAACCCATGCTACCGAAGCATGGTTACAAGTGTTACAACTGGCACCATCGATGAACCCTATATACCTTTCAGAAGACAGCTGCAACAACCAATAGATAGTATAAAAATAAAAACTGACAACCTAATGTACATAAAAATACATACAATAAAAATACAAGAAAAAGTGCTAGGCCTAAGCATAGTAATTTTTTAGGTAGAGCCCATTTCTAGGCTCAGGCAGCTTGTTCCCATCAAAATCAACTAACTCATATGCACCCTTAATCAATACCTTCGACATGACCTAAGGTCCTAACCACATGGCCTTGAATTTTCTTGCCCCCAGGGGTTCTTTGTCTTGGTCCCAAAGCAAGACAAGTTCCCCCTCAGAGAAAACCTGAGGTTTGACTAATTTATCATACTAAGTTTTGACCCTATTTTTATGAGCTTGATTAGCAGTCAGTGCATCTCTACGCTGTTCATCAAGGTGTTCTAAATGTACCAGACGTTCCTCAAGCTCAGTTGTATCAGGTAACACATGAATGGCTATCTTTAGAGACAGGATTTCACACTCAATCGGAGTAACTGCTTCCACTCCATGAATGAATTGGAAAGGGGAGAAACCCATAGTAGTTTTTACATTGTTTCGGTAGGCCCAAAGAGTAGGATATAGCATGATGTGCCAGTTAGAGCGGGATGCATCAATTGTACGTTTAAGGATAGTTTTTAAAGTTTTGTTGACAGCCTCAACCTGACTGTTTTCTTGCGGATAGTATGAAGATGAATGTTCTTGTCTGAATTCAAGCATAGTGGTCAGTTCCATCATCATGTTATTTTGAAAATGACTACCGTGGTCAGTGACAATCACTTTGGGTATACCAAACCGTGCGATAATATGATTGAATACAAAGAAAGCTGCTATTTCCCCGTCAACTTTAAAAGTAGGCATTGCCTCTACCCATTTTGTAAAATAGTCAATAGCAACAATGATGTATTTATGCCCCCTAGCTGAGGCTGGGTTGCATGTCATGTAATCAATCCCCCATTTCATGAAGGGGCCTACTGAGACAACGGGAAACAACGGAGTAGGATGTGACCGCATTTTCCTAGTGTAAAGCTGACATGGATGACAATGCTTCACTGCTTCCACACAATCTTTAAAGATCATGGGCCAGAAATAACTAGCACGTAGTATCTTTTGGGATGTGGCTAAACCAGATAAATGACCCCCACATGCTCCGTTATGGGAATCATTCAGGACAATCTCCGCTTCCTCATGAGTAAAGAAATGACGCAAAATGGAATCTACCCCTCATCGATATAATGTATCTCCTATAATGAGGTAGTTCTTGGCATGAAGGCATAATTTACGTCGTTCCTCTCTTGAGGAAGCTATAGGATACTTCAAAGTCTAGAGATATATAAGAATATCCCCATACCAAGGATCAGAGATGGATATCAGGAAGATGTGCTCATCTGGGAATGAGTCATCTTCAACAGCTACATATTCTTCAGTAGGAAATTGTGCTATAATTTCAGCAAAAACTAAGGACTTCTTAGACTTAGTGGACTGGAAATCCAAGTCAAACTCTTGGAGAATGACTATCCATTTGTTAAATTTTCCCCCAACAATCCACCAGGATAAAACATATTGAAACGGATTCACATTCGCCACTACTGTGGTGGTCCTTAGTAAAATGTAGTGGCGTAACCTCTGAACAACATACACGACTGCTAAGGCTAATTTCTCCATGTGGGAGTATCTAAGTTCAGGTCTAACCAAAGCATGGCTAAGATAATAAACGACATGCTCTACAAGCTTATCATCCTCCTGGACTAGTACTACCCCAATGGTCGATTCCAATGTGGCCAGATATAATATAAAATCCCCAGAATAGTCTGGTAGACATAATAAGGGTGCCGACAACAAATCTTTTTTCAATGCCTCGAAAGCAAGTTGTGTGGTTTCATCCCATACAAATGCGGTGTCCTATTTGAGCAGGCGCATGAAACCCTTAGTAATCTTGGCATAGTTAACAATAAAATGTCGAAGAAAATTAGACTTTCCTTGTAGGATTTGAAGTTTCCTGATAGAATGAGGAGGAGGCAGATTTACAATGGCCTCAACTTTCAAAGGATCCACCTGGATGCCTCTACTAGAGACAATGAATCTGAGCAATCTTCCTGACTTGACACAGAATACACACTTGTGGGGATTCAAGCAGATTTTATAATATCTGCATCTCTCAAATATCAACCGTAAATGATCTAGATGTTGGATCCTCTTACGAGAATGTGCGGGCAAATCATCGAGGTACGGTTTGATAATGGCTTTAATATCATGGAAGGCAAAGTTCATAGCCCATTGAAAGGTCGCCTTAGCATTTTTCAATCCAAAGGGAATTTTATTGTATGTGAAGGTACCCCAAGGACAAATGAAAGTAGTTTTATGTTAGTCTTCCAGTTTTATTTGAATTTGATTGTATCCGAAGAAACCATCCATAAACTAGAACACCTCACTTCCCATACAAGCATCTATAATATGGTCTATAAAAAGTGTGGGATAGTTGTCCTTACGACAGGCTTTATTTAAATCTCTAAAGTCCGTACAAATGTCAATAGTCCCTTGCTTCTTATCAACAGGAATAGGGTTGGATACCCATTCTGTCAAAGCGATGGGATAGATAAAACCAGCCTTCAACAACTTTTCAACTTCATCCTTCACAGCCATCGCTTTGCGCGGGTTAACAGGTCTTAACTTTTGTCGAACCAGCTTGGCATTAGGATATGTTCGGATTTCATGTTCAACAATTTATGGATCTA
The DNA here is from genome assembly GCA_001517045.1 of Pseudotsuga menziesii. Classification (NCBI taxonomy): domain Eukaryota; kingdom Viridiplantae; phylum Streptophyta; class Pinopsida; order Pinales; family Pinaceae; genus Pseudotsuga; species Pseudotsuga menziesii. The sequence goes on along the minus strand of LPNX010963268.1, from coordinate 55,531 downwards.
TGTCTAGCATCTCCTCATATGACCAGGCAAAGACATCACGGGATTCCTTAAACAGGGTAGTATAGATGGCAATCTCTTCAGGAGAGAAATTTGCACCTATGTATATGTTTTCCACGACATCAAGGTTTACAGAGATGTTAATAGGTATAGTGGTGGAAATATTTTCCATATTCCCCTCGGCAAACATTCCTTCCCTAGGCAAGGGATTGATAGGTATATCAACATCTTCTGATAGTCTCAAACAAAACTCTTGATTTTCTATTCTTCTTAGTTCTGGAAGAAAATAGGATTGATGATGAAGATCCTCACAAATATTACCACGTCCACTCATGGCTTCCAGAATGGCTTCATTAGAAGGTAAAACCATGTCTAAACAATCGATAGAGTGCGAAGAGTTTTCTACCCATGTAGGAAAATAAACTTCTTCCAGATCTTTCGAGACTGTTAGAGGATCTGGAATGGGATCAACAGTGGCTTGAGTGATAGCTTGATAATCTACCTCCACTACCGATAAGGGCACTTTTGGTTCATGGGGGGATGGTAGAACCCAAGGATCAGTCCTATCAACAACCGTAGCTATGGACCTCCCCACACTAGTAGAACCAATATAATTAACCGGGGCTGGAAGATCAAATGTGCCCATCAATGATGTGTACATTCCATCCCCCAAACTCTGTGTAGCAGGTTTGACCTGATCAACCAATGGTACAACAGACTCATTAGACTCTAAACGACCTTTTTGGGTAAAATCAAGTTGGTCAACAGTAACCAACTTGCCCTCATGTGGAAAAACCACTACACGAAAGACGACCAACACAATAGCGGACATCGCATAAGTTCAATTTCTTCCTAGAAGCAGATTATAGTCCAAAGGAGCATCAATCACTTCTACCTCAACAGACATAGCTTTGCCTACCAACTTAATTTCAAAATCTAGCAAGATACCATGCGGACGAAAGGACCTTCCATCGAAAGCAGTAAGCATAGTGTTTGACGGGACCAGCTCTGGGGATCCGAGAGCTTTCCAACAGGTCAAGGACATAACACATGTAGAATCACCCTCGTCAACAACTGCCCTTCCAATGGTCTTACCACCATGGATGACATCTATTGATAAGGCTACATGGTAAGGTAGGATAATTTTAACATCAGATAAATGAAATTTTACCATGAGACTCGATGAGTCCATGATTCCTAAATCTATGAAGAGAGCATCCCGCTGAGCGGGACAACTCTGTAACACCTCTAAAGCTGACATTGCACATGGGGTTTGAGCTAAATATTCAACCATGGAGTAGTTTGAAGAAGCCATAGCATTAGGGTTATGCAAGGTCTTCTTGAAAACACCTTTCGGTATCTTTGGCATAGTTTGAGCAGGTTTCTGTATCGTGAGAGGGTTAGAAGTTTCACCTATAGATTTACCCTTCTCAAAAGTCTCTTTCTCATAATTTTTATTCCTCATCTGCAACAAAGTCTAAGATTGAACCATGTTGATATAGTTTGGTTTTGGGGCATTTTGAGTGCCCCCTGTTACATTAGAAGCTAAAGCAGAGTTCTGTCCTTGGGGAAAAGGATCCTTCAGGACAGCCGGTTGTTGAGATTTAAGTAGCTTCTGGGCTTGATCCATAAGGGGACAAAGGTGAGTAAGGTGGTCCACGTGGCATAAATTACACGGGAACTTGACCTTCTTATTTTATTTCTCGCCCCGATCAGCACTGTTCGTGGGATTTTGCTTGTTTTGATTTCCCTCTCCCTTCTTTCCTTTCTTTTTCTTCCCGCCGGGCTGCTGATTGCCCTTCTGAGAGGTTTGCGCAAAAACATTTGCACTCTAGGGGGAGGGGGAAGCCTTTACTACCTCCGTCGTAGACTGCTTGATGGACAACTGATGAAGTTTCTTAGCCAAATATTCTACGGTGGGAGAGTTAATGGACCCAACCACACCATCGACATGGGGTCTGGGCTTAGGCTTCTTTGCATCGTGCATAGGCCTCGGTGCATCAGGGATAATCTCATACAAGATCCCAGATTGTGAATAAATCAAATCCAGTTGCTGGGCCCTGAGAATGGCTTCTTCTTCATTCGTCACTCCTCAAGTGGATACGTCCTTAGATATGTAGGGTAACAGGGATTTAAGGAACCACTCTAAAAGGAACTTAGAAGGAATAGTGGATTTTATAAGGCTCTTTCACCTCCTCCACTCTTGGATGTGATCCAAGATGTGGGTAGCCTTGTTTTGCCTAAAATTAGACAACAAGTTCGTTCCGAAATCATATTAGACTGGAAGCTGAAAGTGGCTAAGAAATGCACTAGCCAAGTCCCAGAAACTACTAAAAGCAGTAAGAGGCAGTTCAATATACCATTTTTCCGCGATACCTGTTAAGGTTCTCTGGAACAGCCTCAACCTAACTAAATCTTCATTCAGTGAATTCGAAGAATACCATAAATGGAATGTGGTGGCATGAGCCCCACGATCTTCACCAACTTTTCCTTCGAATTTAGGGATGTCCGATGGCAATTTGGTGGGAACAGGTGGCCACAAGGGGTCATGCCTCACCGGGTCATTCATTAATTTTGACAAATCTGGCAAGTTTAAGGTTTCCAAGAATATAAGTTTGGGTCGAATCAGGGTACTAAATGTGCCAGCCTAGGGATTAGAGGGACCTGCCCCCGAATGCCCATGCGTAAAAGTGGGGTTGCCCCCTGCCACCAGTTGCAAAGTGGGTAGATTACTCTGAAACAGATTCCATCTATAAGCCACATGATTGTGTGTGGGAGGTGCAGTATAAGAAGTTTAGGCCGTCCCCATAGAAACAGGGGTCTGAAAGACAGTAGTCGGTATCCCTCCGTTGAACAACGAAAAGGGAGAGCTTGTAAATGGAACCGAAATCGGAGTTTGGAAATTTTTCCCATAAGAGGTATTGTTCCCAAACTGCACTCCTACATAGGAAGGTGATGAGCCTACATATGGAGAGGATGGGGGAATGTGCCCCCCATTCCAAGGAAATCCTTGGACAAATGCGGAGGATCCTACCGGACTGCTTTGGGTAGTATATGGAAAGGAAGAAGGAATAGTAGGTATACTGGGGATCCCAGTAACCATATCACCAGAAGTACCTACTAGGTTTGAGTGAACCGGTGGTTGGACCAACCGGCTCATTGGAGTCAAAGGTGTAGAAGGTATACTAGATCTAGGGGAACTTACTGAGGGAGGTAGTACCCCTTCAACCGAAATGGCTAAGTTGAACACAAAAGGACCTTCTTCCACAGAAGACATGATCCTACCCACAGGGACACCTAACACAGGTGAATTAAAATTTCTAACCTAAATGATCACAGGATCGTTTAAATCAGTCAAGAGGGTGATAAAATTCCTTGCAAACTCATCAGTATACAAGTCTTCTATCTCAATTGTATCAAGACTAAAACGGTTATCTATTAGTTTTGGTTCACCAAGAACTTCACTTATTCCTACCGGTTCAAATGAATCGTCCGTGTCCAATCTCCACCTTTGGGGTGGAGGTGGAGGCTCCAAATTGACAAGAGGAGGAAGGTTTTGCAACCTTCTTGACCTTATAATAGGTTAGTCCTCCATGATTGAAAATTTGACAAATCACACCCTAAGGACAACTAAACATAGGCAAAACCATAGAGCACACACTATAAAAATCCTAAAGTCTCAAACAATCAATCAAGGGTGAAAGATATACTTTCCCAAAGAAAGCTAATGAACGATTAATTGGCATCCTTGGAGTGGTTCTTAGGGACAAGCAGAGGAATCACCCAACCTCCCTCCTACACTTACAACAAGGGTTACCTTCCAAGCCCGTTCAAGGTGAACCAGAAATAGCCTTCCGGTTTACCTAGGTATGAACCCTAAATTTCAAGAGACTAAAGGCTACCTTAGCTATGCCAACAGTCTGGGGGGATAGTCGCAATCCTGAATCATATGCATGGGTAGGGTAGCTGAGCCTAAAACTCTGTCTAGGATAGAATCCCTAGATGCATAAAAGTCCTGATTTACATTTTGACAAGGAATCGGAGGGTTATCTCCTCAGTCCATGCCTCCACGCGGCCTCGTGCTTGACTCCCTTTTGAGAGGAGCTTCCCAGATACAATCAATAAAGTCAAGGATTTACCTAAAGAAAGGTCCACTACGTCTAAATTTTAAAACTTATGGGAAGTTTACACTTCCTATCCCACAAGTCTAGCCTAAGCTAGTAGGTGAAAGGCTCCTAAAAATAAAAATTACTAGTAAATTTTAATTATTGTGTTCATTTTAAAGGGATTTTTCTTACTCAGAAGGAAATGGAGTGATGAACTATGGTGTTTTTGACTCGATAAGAAATAAAAAAAGTAAAGGTGTATTTTTTCCAAAGCAAATTACCACTATTAAAGCAAACTTCTTTTTTTTGTAAATATATATTGATGAACAAATGCAAATGATAAAGAGAAACTAATACTATGTTTTTTGTATTTTTTGAGATTATATTTTTAAAACTGAAATGAAAACTACTTATGCAAAAGCAAATGCAAAAGCTTGAAAATGTTTTTCTTTTCACTTTTTAAAATTACTCAAACTCTACCATGCACCTAAAATGCACAAAACTTGAGTATACTTGGACCTAATAAACTGTATAAAATAAATAAACTGAAGTAAACAGGTCAAAAGAACCAAGAATCAACCAACAAAGGGATACCAGGAAACCTAGCTTGGGTGTACACAATGACAAAAATCACTGTAAACTCATAAAGGTAAGTGAAAAACCAACCATCATCAAAAGATAGACTAGAAAAACAATGCCCAAGACCCTGATCACTGATTCGGACAGTGACACTTCAACCTATAACCTAACAAGCCAAGATACTTCAGCATGCAAACAGAAGACAATCCAAGCAAAAGAAAACCAAGGGGCTTTATGAAAAAGCACAAAGTGTGGTCACAATGGTATTTAGACAAAGAACATAGTATCTATAAAGAAATCCAACTAACAAACAAGAATTATACAAAGACATGGACAAGCAAACCCTAGCCTAAAAAATCCCTATTTCCAGGCTTGTACACGACTATAAAGAAGGGCAACTCGCGTATTGTATGCCACTGTCCAAGAGACCAACCCGTGTATGCAGGCCTCTATACACAACTGTGCAGAAGAGAAACCCATGTACAGGTACAAAATTTTTCTCAAAAAACAAGAAAAATCCACAAGGCTTTCAAACACTATGATAAGTGTGAACCAGGATAAAATACCACACACCAACTTCAAAGCAAAGACTGGTCAGGGGTGACATAAACAACCTACAGCAGTTTGGGTTCCCCAACGGAGTCGCCAGTTCTGTTATATAGGACTAAACACCTTATAACCGAAGGTCTGCGGTTACCAACATACTCATGAAACTTGCAGGCAATCGAATCTAGAGTGTAGTAAAGGAAATAGGAGGATAGGAAAGACTCACCTGATACACGATGGTTGATCCTAGCTTGTCCTCTTCTGCTATGCTTCTCCTCCAAAGCCTTCAGGGATGCTTCTCCTTCACCTGTCAAAATCCAATCCTCCAAATACAAGATGATACATATATATAAACAGGTTAGATAAATCATATATAGAGTGCTGAATCATAAGTATTTATCAAACCACAATATATGAGAGACATTCAAGACACATATGGAAGAAGGATTCTCTTTATTAATAATAATGAAAGAGTTCAGATTACAACCCAATGCCTGAGATAAGGACTCCTCTGCAACCAAAGGATTCAAAGTTCCACTGCTCCAAATATTTCTGAATGGACTCCACCAGCATAACTTTTCTCTCCAAGTGTATGTGATTAACACCCTCCCAAAGGCCTGTATTTATACTTGGTGAAATAAGGCAGTTTCGAAGGTTGAGGAGGTTGAGACAGTTAAGGTGATTAAAGTTAAGGGCTTAACAAATCTGAATTAATCGCGAGTTTTTATTTTTAATGTCAAAGGAAGGTGTACGCGGGTATTAATACTGGCAACCCGCATATAACACATGAGTTTCTCTAAGGGTAACCTACGTACAAATCTATACACGAGATGCAATAACCGATACTCACGTACAACACGCGAGTTGCATATATAAAGAGTCGCGTACAAAACTTGACATATCTAAAGGAAAAAATAACCAGCTGGATGGATGATAAATGTAGTTCATAATATGCCCACCTATAATGTTTTAGGCAAACTTCAATCCATAAATGTCCTTTTGTGTGCCAACATGAGGGATGTCGACACTTGGACAGAGAAGTGCCATTCAGGTGGATAACATGAAGTCATGAAGTTTATCCGGCGTATTGGAGGAGTTGTTTGAAGTCTTGCCAAATCTTTGTTTCTTACACTTACGAAATACTTACAAAATATTCTCGATACATTGGATGTACTTTGATCTATGGTATCGATGATATCAGAAAACATTTTTTGATGCTTCCCGGTTGATTATCAGCATTCTTTCCAACGCATCAGGTCATCTTGTTGTTTCATTCTCCGATGTCTATGGAAGAGTTTTTTTTTTCCACCCATCGTTTCGATTGTTTGTCTTTGAGTTTTTTTCGATACTTTGGATGCATAGTCTGATGCATAATTGATATATTCCTGAAGAATCTTCCGATGTCGGTGTGGGTGTTAGTTGTTTGTTTTATCGATTGATATTTAAATTCTTTGTACCATTTCAATAGATTATTTTGTAGCCACCCAATTAACATCATGACCATTCATTTCTTTCATCTGAATCTCTCGTGGTTTCTCATAGGATCAGTCCTAATGCAACCTTTGACGTCAACAGGGTTTTCCGCCTGAGGCCCTTTTATCATGTGATTACTGTTGTTAAGTTAATCCTTTTTAAGCCCATAAGGCAACATTTTATGGTTATTGTTGATAGTTTTAAGTCTGCGGAGCTGTCACTCAATTAATTGAGTCTAGCCAGCAAGGATCGCATTTCCTCCAGCTCGTTTAAGTAGCTAGGTAGGATCTTACTCACTGTTTCTCCTCTTTATTGGAATTTTTTGGTAGGGTTAGGCCTTTTCCTATTTTTTTTGTGTAGAGTATTTAGAAAGTGAATTGGATATTGTTTTAGTTGTAAATATTTGCTCTATTTTGGTTATCTAGGGCCGATGTTTTTCTCACCTCCCCAGCCATTGTTTTCCCAAATCTTGCCATGAGAGCTTCTCTGATAGTCATTTGCAGTAGGAGGACTATGTGAAAATGAGTGTTTCGTCATCTACGCCACTCCTTCATTTCACCAATGTGGGGGTGGCAGGATTGCAGCCATTGGCTGGTTGGAATGGGAATTTTTGTGGAGTTCCATGGGAGGAAATTTCCATTTAGGGTGAAAACCCTGGTTATCCATGTAGTTTTTCCTCCCGGGCATCTTTGGGTTTTTCCTTACCCATCGAAGGTGTTGACGTTGTTATGCTTAGAGAGATTTGTTGTCGTGATGATATCCTTAGGTTCTATGTAGTAGAGTATACTTTCCTCTAACCCTTGTTCAGTCTGCCTCTTGAAAACCTTGAGCCTGTTGTATATTGTTTCAAGGAGAACAAGGTTTAGGGTGGAAACAAAATATTGGTTAATATGTATTATGATGATTCGGTAAAATTTGTGGTCAAAATTGGTTCTGTTTATTGTAGCAGTTATCAATTGTAGTTATATGTTTTAGAATAGATTGAATCTAACATGTTGTCATATGGTTTAAACAGCCTCATCATTTATATAGAAATTCCTCAAAAGGGGAAGAAGAAGATGCAATTCGTGGACGAGGATCCAGAGATAGAGATCATAATACGAGTTTAAGTTATATACGAAGATACCAAGGCTGTAACGGGCATCAAACCTGAGTAAAAGTGGGGGGACATATACCAAATGATCACCAATTGAAGCATCCCATATACAAGGTTGTAGGATTTACCGATATATTCCAACATAGAGAGGTCAATGATCATGAAGGTTTCCATGCGACCGAAACTTTTTCCATGTGCAGAAGTAATAGGATGGATCCTCCCAAAGGCTGATGTAACCAAAATTATTTTGTCAAATACAAAAGGACAAGGTTATGTCGCTTATAGCCCAACTTATGTAGCTCAGGCCTACAAGCTACCCACACCCCAGATTTATCTAACAGAAGAGTGGTTAAAAGGTCTTGACCTGGATATTTTGGACAATGTCAGAAGAATGATGGTTCCCGGGAAGCATTTTCATACAAGGCCTTCCAGGCACATTAGAGGAAATTTGGGATCTAAAATGGGCCTTATAAGAAAACGTGCCAAAATAAGTTTTTGTGAGTTGGAATTCAAGAACCAATAGAATTTAAATAAAATAAGTCAACCATAATGGTTGAATTGACATATTTGTCATTAAAAAAAACTACTTTTTTTGTTCGTATTTTCGACATATCTCATTGTGTTTTTACTCAAATTTTGATTGGGAGAGCTCGTTGGATGCGGAATTTGATTCCACATCCAACGAGTACCCACACTTCATACTTTTGATGGACCCCACTACCCCAAAAACAAGAAATACCTGAAAAATGTGATGATGACATCATCATCATGTTTTTTCAGGTATTTCTTGTTTTTGGGGTAGCGGGGTTCGTCAAAAGTATGCAATGTGGGTACTCGTTAGATTCAGAATCAAATTTCACATCCAACAAGCTCTCCCGATCGAAATTTGAGTAAAAACACGAGGAGATATGTCGAAAATACGAACACAAAAAGTAGTTTTTTTCTTTCTTCCTCCAAAATTAATCAATATTATTTTATTATTTTAACTATTATTTTATTATTTTCTTTAGGAGGCCCATTTTAGACCCCAAAATTCCTCTAATGACATGAAATTGTGCACCTGCACACTCCTTATAGGTTAATAGAATTAATGTTAAATAGGATCTTTGGAAGAGCAAACGAAAAGAACTACAAATTGAGTTGGGTACCAGTGATTTTCTTTGTGGCCACTCAGGGCACCATTTTTAACCGGGCCAATATAGTATCTAATAGTTTTTCCTCATGCATAGGTGCAGTGCTTGGAGGAGTCTCACAAAGAAGTCATAGTTCTATATGAGATCTTTTCTGATTGATTGTATACTGTGCACACAACCATTCCTAGCCCTAAAGTGCCAATGGGATAAGAAAAAAACTCCTGTCTATTATGCATATCAGTTGTTTTTGGCACACAAATATTTCAATCATTACAATAGTATTTGTGAGGATTTCATTATGCCACTATACAAATTAATCTTCCTTGCTGAGTGTGACTGCATGTTTGAAGAAGCCTTGAATATTGTATAGGATAATGATCATTATTACCTGACAGAGGAAGGCCTTTACCTAAGGATGTTTGGTGGAATGAGGGCCCCTTATCTTTTACCAAGATACACCGTAGACTATGTTTTTCACAAGGAAGTAGTGAGGTAGCTTTACATTAACGGGAATGGTAACTTCCTTTTTTATTAGAATAAGGTTGTATACCCCCTACTCCCATTCTATGTAGGTAGTTATAAGTTCTCCAAGGTGAAGAGTGCACCGTATTTTGTAAAGGAGTTAGAGTACTTCCACTTTGGAGAGATAAGTTTTCATAGGAATGATTATGAAGACAAGTTTGCTAACTATTGTGCGACATCTGGGGAACATTTTGAATATACAAATTACTAGGATAAAGATGAAGAAAAACTTCACAATGCACAAAATATGACAGCCTTGAGGAAGAGATTCAAGAAAAAGATAATGACCGTAGGTGGTAAGAGAAAAGATGTTGAGCGGCAGAAGAAACAAGAAGAGGAAGCCGCTAAGAAAAGGGAAGAGGAAGCACTCAAACTATCACAAGAAGCAGAATAATGGTTAGCTGAAGAAATAGCCGAGAAAAGGAGATCCAAAGAAGAAGTTGAGAAAAAGAATCAAGAAGAAGAGTCCCAAAAATATTAGGAAGAGGATGAAAGGTCAAGATTTGAAGCAGCTGAAAGAGAAAGAGACCAAGAAGAGAAAGCAGCTGAAGAGCTACAGAAAAAAAAAGGAGGAACAAGATCGTGCAAATTTGGAGCAGAATTAGTCTTATGATTATTTATTGGAATCATCTGTCCCATCTAGAAGCACAACCGTAGGAGATCCAGCTCAAGCATTAGGGATTGAACTAATCCCTTTCATCCCATCTCAAGAGCAGGAGGTAGTTGATTTAAATACCATTTTTTATGACAAAGGTAAGAAAATAATTGTCATGAGAACTAAGAATAAGGTGGACACTGAGGAAAATCAAGGAATCATGGTAACTAAGAAATTCATCATCCATGGGATAGACAATGACCCAAGACTTCTTGCAAAGGTAGGTGTAGCCTCAACCCTTGCAAATGAAGATAATGTGGATAAAATAATTACTGATTTGGAACAATATAAGAAGAAGGTTGTTCAAATGAAGGAAACTCTAAAGAAGGAAAGAGGAGAGGGACTAAGCCTGAAGAGGAAGCATGAATATATTCTCAGTGAGATTGAGAAGTCAAGGGAGGCATGCCACATTTTACAATCTGACAAGGATGCCCTGGTATTATCAATAAGTATTATTGAAGGAGAAAACAAATATCTTGAGAAGGAGGTTATAGAAGCAGAACATAAAGGAGATGCAGCGAGCAAGAGAATAGAGGAGATAGAAGCTCAGAATATTTTACTGGGAGAACAACTTCAAGTGGCACGAGAGAAACAGATGGATATCACCCCTTTCTGGAATCAAGCCTCGATGTTGCAAAAGGAGATAAATCAGGTTTTTTTGAGTCTTGCAGGGGAGATGTATAGAGTTAAACAAATTGATATTAGATTGATGGAACTAGCACTCAGCTCATCAGAATTTCAGAAATTTTTATCAGAAGTAGTCGAACTTGTAAAAAACCAATTAACATGGATAGGTACCCATCCAAATTTTTTAGCAAACATGCCTCATAATTCTGAAGGAAGTATTAAGATTGAGGTATCCATATTAAATTCTAGGTGTAGAATAGTAGTCAGATTAAGCACAGCCATGGAGAAAACTATTGAAAAGTGTGCTGAATTCTACAAAGGCATACATTTTGTTCATAACTAGTGTATGGTTCTAACAAGTGCCCCAGACCAAGATTTTCCAATCAGGGAGAAAATTTTGAATAACTTGCAAGAGAGGCTGCCAAAAGGGGAAGAAATCATATCCAAGATCAAGGATGTTAGTGAGGAAGAAATTAGGATCTGGATTATACAAGCTTCAAGCCACAAGATCCTATTAGAGGAATCTTTGAGGAAAAATGTACTTAAAGTGAATAAAATCGAGTCTCAGCTGTCAAAGCATGAAGTGATAGTGCGTGTATTGGAACCTACAAAATATCGGGTCATAAGTGAAGAAGCACAAGCTTGGGGCTTTTTTATTAAGACACCAACCAGGCCCATTTAAATTTGTCTTATTCACAAGCTCAAGATTATACAATTTTGCATTTATTCTTTTCTAGTAATGCTCTAAAATACACAATTTTGCAAAGGAAGAGTCAAGGAAGCCCAAAAGGTTGGGGCAACTAAAAATTCATTTTGTAATTTTTATAAGTATAGGTAAAGTAGAGGTAGAAATAATTTTCACTGGCATAGTTGCTGAATCTTACTGTAAGAAGAACTATTTCCTTTTATAATGAAGAAGATGGAATTTGGCTAGAGAGGGTGTTGCATAAGTATCAAAGCATGTTGTGTAAAGATGAATGGAGAACTATTTTTTGTTTAGCATTACATACAATCTGTGAGATCATTCCTAGCCTTCTGAACTACTTCTAAGTTATGGCTGATTTTGCATTATGTGATGAATCTTATGCAATAATGAATGATGAATGTTTTAATATCATGGATTTATCTCTTTGTTAACTTTATGTTGTATGTATGTATCTTGGATTTATCAGCTATCTGTAGAATACTCTATGCAAACCATATAGTACATTATTCATTCTTATTTTATATCAATCTTGCTCCTCGGGGATAGGTTAGAATAGATTAGTTGTTCTTTTGTGATACTTGCATTTAATATTAGGAACTTACATTCCATATCGAAAAGATAAAATATATAAATGGTGGATCGGGTTGCGACTGGTAAAAGAGATTTAAAATTTCACCTTAACTCTATGGTAGGTAGACTAAAAACTGGATGGATTCCCCATATAAAACAATAAATGATCTATTTGGGAATGGTTATTGGGGATAACCCCTACTGTCGGTACCTGGGATTTTTCCAGGAATCAAGAAAATCATATTCTAGAAACTCTCTCACTCCATCCATGTACAAAGGATGATTTTATTTCTGACAATGTTGAAGCCACCTTTCTGAAATACTGGGACTGAAATCAAAACCTTCTAAATACCAAGCCTATTCGTATTCTCCTTTAATCCTATAGCTCTGATACTTGGATCCCACCCCTGAAAGGATTCTTCAAATGTAATTTTGATAGGGCCTCCAAGAACAATCCCGACCTAGCTAGGTTTGGCATATTTTGTCGAGATTCGAGGGGTGGGATGAAGATAATTTTTTATCGATCTCTGTTAATCAACAACAAAAAGGCTATTGAACCAATGAATTGTATCACGATGATACATATTTCCAAATCTTGGAATTTTTTCCCTTTAATCATTGAAGGAGATTCGAATCATATCATTTCTCTTGCCACTAGAATTAAAAACAACACTCCTCCATCCAAAATGGATTTAGGATGGAGACTAGATCTCTTCCTCCAACTTCTTACCAAGGAACTCAAGAATGCAACGCTAATATTATTTCAACATGTGAGGCGCAAATTCAATAATCTAGAAGAGATGATAGAGAATGAGGGGGTTCTCTCACAATCTCATCTCTATGATATTGATAGCCATTTTGCTACGTCCCTTGATATTTGGTTGGATTATCAAAACATTGTGGCTAAGGATATGACTACCCCAGATGCGGGTGCCCCAAGATGATGTAACATTGAGGTAGGAGGGACACAGTTTTAATCACCACCTAGAATAGATGTCATCGCCGCCCTTATAACCATGCATATCTCCCTTCAGAAAAGCACTCCATCTCACATTCCATCCTGCACAACACCTGCCTTTGTACTTTTGGTGACTTCACACAAACCTCAGCTTGAATGGATACCTCCATGCCATAAGAAAATTTAATGGAATTTTTCATTAATATTGGCTTCCTAGTCACCATGTGCAATGGATATGAACAGACTTTGCTCGAGCAACAACCTAATTCTGGACATTTTTTCGGTTACTCCAATGTTATTTGGCCCTCCAACCCTAAAGAAATTACATGGAATAAGAACATCAAACCTTTCTTCAGTCACTCCATCATTATTTGGTGGTCCAACCACTCACTTACTATGATGATCAAAATCATTGCCACTCCTCGTAGAGATAGCAGCTCCAAGGGAGCTAGAAACAGGGAAAAATTACAATGTTCAATCTCTGTTGGATATGGCACCCACATTCCCTTGAGCGTGCGTAGGGCAGTGAATGTTTGGGAAGCATAAGATATGGCTTGTCATCGCTCCATGCAACCCCTATGACAATGAATCCCCCATTGTTGGAGAATGAAGAATATGCTCGCACAATTTCTCTAGGAACATGACCGTGCTCCCTCTCCATCGAACTCTAGTGACTCAAATAGCTCGACCAAGCCTAAACCACTAGGACCCTGTAAGGGACATTCATCACACCAGATGTGTAGGTAGATCTTCTATCGATGTGGAAGCACAGGGGCTGAAAGGTGAAATAGGCATGCATACTGACAACCAACAACAACAAATGTCGGTTCCTCCTCCCTCCACAGATTTGCGCTAGGACCCTAAACCTACGCTCTTGGAGGATGAATATGACTACTTCAGGTCGTGCTCTATTGTCGAGGAACCTTGAAAAAATTCATAAGGACTACAGTGTTCATTTCCCTTCTATGTTTGTTTCTATTTATGTTATCTTGTTAGTTTTTTATACAACTCTATTAATTTTGGACAATAGAAACTTGATATTTCACCTCAAGGGAAAGTTCATGACATATGTAATAAATTCTAGTTTATTCCCTTGCAAGTTTTTGACAAGTGTCATGAAAACTTTGTTTGTACTATTTTTTGTATTTTAACATATTTTACTGCTACTTACAAAAAATATAGATATACATACATCTTCACATAGTATACCTAGTAATATATATGCTAACATACATGCATACGAATATATATACTAGTATGTATACAAGATTAATCTACGAGCTTGCATATATAGGAACCATTGTTATTCTTAAGTATGTAAGTTGAAATATAAATAATTATTTTTCACTATTAGTAAAAATACTTTACACATTTGTTTTAAATATGGAAACCATGTTTTTCTATGTTTGTAAATAAGATACATTAATATTTGTTTAAATAAATAATCTGTTTTATGAATATTTCTTAGAAAATAATATTGTTAAAAAAACTTTTATTTTAATATTTTATAAAATATGAATCTATGCAACTTTTAATAATTTTTTTCTAATTTTATTTAATTTTCATTACCTTTAGATTTTTTTGCGAATGCAGGTAAAGAAAGCGACACACAATAGGCTCTAAATGCCATGGAGGCATGCAAAAAAAACACGGTGGGTGAAGCTATAAATGCAACAATTGAGATCATGGAACCATCTAGTGTTTGATTGTGCAGTTAATTGTGTGGTCTCAAGGTAGTATGGTGTGGTTGGTGGTATTAAATAGACACAACGAGAGGAAGAGTAGACATAAATTGATCACCAATATGATGGAGGAATGGTACAGGATGACTCTAGCTTGCATTAGGTGGGATTTATTCATATTGAATGTCTGGGTCTGAAAGGGACAATACTTAAGAATGTTGGACTTTCCCGAAATCACATATGTTCCGGTTGAGCGATTGTGAGTGTGTAGAAATATCGATTCCTTGTTTGGTCATAAGGAGGTGATGGATCCCTATAAATGCATGCAAAGCTGAAGAGGGGGAAATGAGTGCATTGAAATAAAGGACGAGGAGCCTCTCTTAGGTTAGGATTTCAATTTGGGGGACCCCACACACATCGATGAAGCTATTGGGATGATGGAATAGGATGAGAATAAGAAGTTGGTGGAAGAACAAGGCATGGATGCTCATTTGAACCCTTGCGAGATCTTGAGGAAAGTATTGGCTAAAACCTTGATGGAACATGAAACCATTGCAAACGTGGCTTGCGAGTGTTACGGAGAGAAATTCCTATGGCTTGGGGTACCACAATAGACAGCTATGACTCTAGAAATCAATCTTTCCTAATATGCAATAGAAATAAAATGTCTAACACTAAAGGATCAGACCTCATACCTTATTCTAGATGGTTGAATTAGATCCTCGTTGAGCTTTCCAATCTTCAGCTTGAATTGATATAATACTTCCTCAACAACAAGTAAAAAATACAAGCATACTATATATCATGGTGTTAGATCTATTCTAGCATATATAATCAATAATGTAAAAGAATTTGACATATTCCAATGGATACCATATTCAATCAAATACACATCATTGGACAAGGAAAGATAGTTCTTATTAATAAAAATCAGAGATTACAAGATAGATACAACCTCTGACGACGCATCTACGAACCAGAGAAACTGAATCCTCCACTTGGGCCTCCACCACCTCAATCCTCCATCTCTTGATAGCAATCTCACTAGCAAAGGCAAGCTTGGGAAGAACACAAAAGTGCTCCAAAGGGACAAAGGGATGCAGACTCAAGTATAGTTATGGAAACAATGGACTATAGTTTCGTTGCTTCAATCTCTCTATATTCCTTCAATGTACAAAGGGGTTCCTTATATAGCTTCACAAGGGATAATGAAGGGTCGAATCCAAGCGATCTCAAGGCATATGGAAGGCCAGGAGTCAAATGAGTCGGATCCATGTCAAGGAAAACTCCAAAAGGATTTGGATTATGCACACATCCCGACATACGCGGTTATCGAGGAAAAACCCGCGTATGTACGTAGTTATCGGGTAAAAGGCCGCATATATCATTTTTTATATGGTTTTAGGGATGATCAAGGTAACATCAAAGGATAAAATATGGTCCATGGGATCTAAAGAGTCTGCAGCGGGATAGGGGAAGGCCATACCAAGTGTGATTCACCTAGAGTGGTGAAATCCACTATAACAGATGCCCCCTAATGTGTGAGGCCAGATGGGTCATACGATGGCTGAAATACATTATAAGTCCATCCCAGAAGTGGAGTGATGAAGGTACCCAAATGGAAGACCAGCCACCCAATCAGCATAGTACCATAATACAACTCTACATATAACTGCAAGTACATATAGTAGTCCCAAATACATAAGAGTACAATGGCCATGAATAGGCATAATACATGATATCACATATGTGGTCATCGCCGCGTACAATATACATAGATCAGAATCTCCATGATGAAGATATACAAAGGACCATGATCTCCAAAATGGCTGAAGATATACAATAGATCAAGATCTCCATAGTGGCTAGAAATGTCTGACATACATTGGAATCAAGTCACGAGAGCTGAAATCTCATGAACACTGGCACGATCAAGGAGGTAGCATATAAGAGATGCCACCAGTATGGAAGGTCTTCTACACAAACCGCTACGAGTACATGTCCTACTATGCGAATAGAGGTGGAGGTTGAACATAGTAGTCCATCATCTGATTACTGGTCATTGATGTATACCGTTAACAGATGCGAGATTACCCACCGATAATGATAATGGGAATAAAGGTACTAGAGTGCAAACTAACGAGTGTGAATAGATGTGTTGAGGTCGAACACTGGAGAGAATCCATCGATCAGGGGACATTGATGTATTCCCAAGAAACTATCGATGGCGAGAGAACCTGCCACTGATGACTGCAAGTCTCAAGGAACTCAAAAGGACTCTAGACTCTAATCCTAGAATAAATGATATGAAGTCTATGGGATGAAATCCGCTGGAAGGAGGGAATTAAGGCATCCCCCATCATCCAACATGAGGTACTCAGCAAAGCTGTCTAATGTGGAAGGACTCGATCATAAAGTGCACGAACCAGTAACTGTACCGGGAATGGCCGACATGCAAAGTCAAGATAACTGAGGAATGGCTGACACAGGTTTCAACTTCCTTTGAACAAGAGCATAACAGTGTA
>LPNX010963268.1:24950-38315 GCA_001517045.1 Pseudotsuga menziesii | reverse complement strand
CATGTGTAGGATATCGACACTCGGGGGAAAATCCCCTCCCGATAAAAAGGGAATCAAGCTGCGAAGGATATAAAAATGGCTCTGCATGGATAGACATGATACAAGCTCAGGCTATATGGCTGAAACGTAATGTCAGGGGAGCTAGCATAAAGATCAATAAGGCAGGCAAAGCTCATGATAATGCACTCACAACTTGACATAAGGGGAGTCCGGAGGGAAATAGGATAGCATAAGATCAAGAGGAGTATGAGGCTCTTATGAAATGTCATGGCAGTACTATACAACGGACTCCCACACCCTAAAGGAGAAAACATCGGCATGGGCACCAAATGAAAATAAGGCGCTAACTAGGGTACCCATGTAAGGTGGAGCTCTACCACTCACATCATGCC
The DNA here is from genome assembly GCA_001517045.1 of Pseudotsuga menziesii. Taxonomy (NCBI): domain Eukaryota; kingdom Viridiplantae; phylum Streptophyta; class Pinopsida; order Pinales; family Pinaceae; genus Pseudotsuga; species Pseudotsuga menziesii. The sequence continues at coordinate 37,923 of LPNX010963268.1, read as the reverse complement.
ACTTCTATAGCAGCAAGAAGGTTCCGTGACATAATAGAGTGGGTTCGTACCTAAGGTCATGGTGACATGGTCATAAGGTCATGCAAAATGTAAACGGTGGTGAACCTAACCTATATGTTAGTGTAGACGTTATACCTAACATCAGTATGAACGGGTCAATCCAAAGGCTGAAACGACACTAAAAATGGTCTTCTACATCACAAATTATGTCAGAAACGGTCCAAAATGGTTAGAAACTGTCAAAAATATAGGAAAGGGGGTACAAAATTTCAAATATTTGAAATTTTTTCTATAAATAGTAAAAAATATAAATCATTTGAAACTTTTACCCATTGGAGCTCTGATATTCAACTGCAAATTCCAGGAGATCCAGCCGGCGGAATTCACAACCGTTTCTTCCAGGTAGTTACTCATGCTCTCTTCATGCATTTCAATATAATTTTTGTTGATTTTCATGGTAAAATGAGGTAGTTCAAGCCAATTATACATGAGAGTTGCAGCCCATGTGGGTATCGAAGCTTTTTCCACGTATAGGGCTGGCTATACATGGAAAAGAGACTAGAAACCGCGTACATATGCAGCTGTTTGTAAAACAGTCGCGTATCACGCCGCGCAAATGGATTTATAAGAATCTAATGGACAATTGGGTAATTTCTCATGCAGGATGGTGCTAGAATGGAGAGAGTGCGAGCATGGTGAAGTAGAGGAAGCTATAAGGGCTGACGTAATGGCTCAACAAGCTCTAAGAAGATGTGGACTCTACAAGTTCTGGTGCCTTGGTGGCTTGAGGGCCAAACCAAGATTGCTAGAGATGTTGGTAAACTATTGGGATCCAGACTTAGAGTCCTTCAAGATAGATGGGATGTCTCTCACCATCGAGGTGGAAGACATATACTTCATCACAGGTCTATCTAGACGAGGGGAGGTGGTGAACCTTTGTTCTTGAGGTGGGCCAGGTGGTGGGCTTACTATCGATGAGTACGTAGTTGTGTACTGCTACCTAGATAGTGAGAAGGTGGGGAGCCAAGTCCATACCAATGCTATACAGGTGCTAGGCCTAAAGGCCATACTACTGACGCTGGGCAGGATAGCAGACTTAGCCTCACTCCATCAGGCCTCGCGGCCACTGATGTACTATGCGGTGGAGTGTATGAGACCAACCATATACGACTAGAGTACTACACTACTGAGCAACATGAAACACCAGCTCAGTGAGTGTAAGGCAGGTAGGATACAGAACTTCGGGTTCACTATCATATTGAGCATGTTTTTCTTCAAACGTGTTCCAGGATTGAGCCCTAGAGTGGACGTTCCTCTCCACAGGGTTCGAGATCCGGCCCAATGACATTAGGAAGATGCTATGCGCAAACTGGGGGGTGGTAGGGTGGCCAACCCATATCCAGCTGACTTCTTTCCATGGTGGTGACGACAGATTGTTGCCATAGATGACTACCCCTATGGAGGGATATATTTTTGGGGGGATCCGGACATTCCATTGCCACCAGGATCGGCATACGAAGAGATAGGTACCGAATCTCGACTCTCACTCTTTTTAAAAATTTTTGAATTATTTAATTTTTTTTTGTATTTTCTTGATTATGTGGAATCAAAAAGACATGTTTTTGTGTGACAACAAATAGTGACATCTGCCATTCATGTGCAGATGTGGGACCACGGCGACCAGAGGGCTTCCCACGTCATAGACGGAGGGGAAGAGGGGATGACATCACAGGTGCGGATGCGGAGCGGATGCTCCAGGGAATTCATACCAACTTCGTGCGACTGAATCACAGGGTTCCCATGGCGCAAGTCGAGGACTTTCCTGAGGCCATGTAGCGATAGGTGGTGGGTGTGCCACGTGCATGGGTGCATTTAATTCGGTGGTTAGCTAGAGCCGTAGTGACGTATCATAATCACAGCCCTCCCCCTCTACAGGATTAGACACCTGGGAGTGCATATGTTTTGTACGACCGTGTATTATGTGATGGAAGCTTTGAAAGCTCCACTTTTGTATATGACACTATGTATTACCACATTTTTGATATATATAATTTTTTTTTATGGTGATCGGTTTATTTATTTACATGTGTAAAAATGTTTATGATTAATTTATTATGAATGAAACAAATGCCAATCTAACACGTAGTTAGCATATGAGTCAGGAACTTGATTATCATCTCTTGGAATGTGTATATATGTAATACTGTCAAATTGTCGTTCTAACAATCTCACACGTAAGAATCTTCTCAATAACGTCGGATCTCTAACATGGTACAAACCATTAAGCTGTGACACTACTAACTCTGAATCAAGACGTACCTCAAGAGATAGAACACCATGTGAAATGGCATCCCGTAGAAGCTCGATAACGGCACTATATTCAGCAACATTGTTGGAAGATGGCTGTAGACATACACCTCCTAAAGACAGTACCTGACCCATAGGAGTATAAATCACCCAAACAGCAGAGGCTGAGTGCTGAGTGTGACGGCTTGCACCATTCGTGAATCCTATGTAGGTGGAATATTCCATTGACATCTGCCAAAAGAAACGGAAAATAATCACAAACCCGATCATGATAAGAAAAAGACCTAACTATGCAAAGCTGTACAATAATATACAACAAGCAGCCTTGGCTAAAGATCATGCATAGTATTTTTTGAGATAGAGCCCATTTCTAGGCTCCGCCAAAGCTGTGCCTTCGTAATCGACTAACTCATAGGAACCCTTCTCTAAGACATGCTTGACCACGTAAGGACCACGCCACATAGGATTAAATTTCCCTGCCCCCAAGGGTTCTTTCGATTGATCCCACAAAAGGATCAAGTCTCCTTCACTAAACACTCTTGGATGGATAGACTTGTCATATTGGACCTTAACACAACACTTATTAACCTCTAGAGCCACCAAGGCATCTCGACACTGCTCATCAAGTTGCTCGAGGTGGACCAAACGCTCCTCCAAAGGTGAAGTGTCTGGTAAGAGTTCCACAGCTAGCTTCAACGAAGGAATATCGCATTCAACCAGCAATATCGACTCCACTCCATGCACAAGCTGATATGGAGAAAAACCAGTGGTAGTCTTAACCGCGGTTCGATATGCCCACAAAGTAGAGTACAACATAATATGCCAATTCGTCTTGCTCTATGCGATGGTTTGTTGGAGAATGGACTTAAGTGATTTATTCACTGCTTCAACCTGTCCATTCGCTTGGGGGTAATAAGAAGAGGAGTGCTCTTGCTTATACCCTAACTTGGATGCCAACTCTTCCATCATACGGTTCTGAAAGTGCGAGCCATGGTCAATGACAAGCTCTTTCGGAATCCCAAACCGAGTAATGATTTGGTTGAATACGAAGTGAGCGGCTGTCTCACCGTTGAATTTTACTGTAGGCATTGCCTTAGCCCATTTCATGAAATAATCCACAGCCACTATAATATGATGGTGCCCCCCAGCTGAAGCTGGGCTGCAATCCATAAAATCAAGCCCCCACTTAGTGAAGGGACCAGTGGTGATAATAGGATGTAACGAGGCAGGATTCGAGCGCATATTCCATGTGAAAACCTGGCAAGGGTGGCACCTCTTAACCGCATCAACACAATCTTTAAAGATCGATGGCCAGAAGTAACCCGCTCTCAAAATATTTTGAGCTGTAGAAAGCCCAGATAAATGACCACCACATGCCCCTCCGTGGCAATCATTCAGCACAACCTCAGCCTCCTCATGAGTTAGACAACGTCGTAAAATGGAATCTACCCCACGGTGGTACAAAGTATTGTCCACTATAAGGTAGTTCTTAGAGACGTGACGTAATCATCATCGTTCATCTCGCGAGAGGTGAGTAGGGATCCTCTGTGTTTGTAGATATACTATGATATCTCCATACCATGGGTCAGACATTGAGATTAAGAAGATATGTTCATCGACAAACGTATCCTCACAAACCAACTCCTCGGCCTCGCTCGGGAAATCCGATATAAGCTCTGCAAAAATTAACGATTTCTTTGATTTTGCCGAAACAAACTCGAGATCGAACTCTTGCAGGATGAAAATCCATTTATTATACTTTCCACCTATCATCCTTCGTGTGAGGATGAACTAAAAAGGATTGACATGGGCCACAACCAAGGTCTGGCGAAGGAGAATATAATGTCTCAAACGCTGAACCGCATGTACGGTCACTAAAGCAAGCTTCTCTACATGAGAATAACGAATCTCTTCGTCAATAAGGTTTTGGCTCAGATAATATATGACATGCTCATGGATCTCCTCGTCCTCTTGAACCAATACCATACCAATCGTCTCTAAAGATGCAGCCACATATAATAGGAAATCATGGCTATAATCTGGAGGACTAATCACCGAGGCCGATGCTAGGGCTCACTTAAGTGCATCGAAGGACTCCTGGGCTCGCTCATCCCATTCAAAGGGAGTATCCTTCTTCAAGAGACACATGAAGCCTCTAGTCAAATTGGCAAAATTGACCACAAATCTTCACAAGAAGTTTGCCATACCTTACAAACACTGAAGATGATGAATATTCTTTGGGGGAGACAACTGAAGTATTGCCTCAACCTTTAAGGGATCGACTCTTATGCCCTCCTTTGAAATGATGAATCCTAATAAACGACCTGACTTCATGCAAAATATGCACTTATGAGGATTTAATCTAACCAAATAGTGGCGACATCTTTCGAAGACCAATCTCAAGTGATAGGAATGATGCATTCTCATACCAGAATGAGCAGCGAGTTCATCCAAAAATACTTCAATAATAGACTTGAGATCGTGGAAAATCAAGGTTATTGCCCACTGAAATGTAGCTTCGGTGTATTTAAGGCCGAAAGTCATCTTCCGATATGAAAATGTTCCCCAAGGACAAATAAATGCAGTCTTGTGTTGGTCCTCAGGTTTAATCTAGATCTGATTATACCCAAAAAAGTCGTCCATGAAGGAGAACACCTCGCTACCCGCACACTCATCCAAAATCTGATCTATAAATGGTGTGGGGAAGTTATCCTTAGGACAGGCACGATTTAAATCACGGGAATCGGTGCATATTCGGATCGCTCCTTGCTTCTTATCCACTGGAATGGGGTTTGAAACCCATTTCGTCAAGGGAACGGGATAGATGAAACCGGCTTTCAACAGATTCTCTATCTCTACCTTAATGGCGGGTGATTTCCTAGGATTCACAGCGCGTAAAGTTTGTCGAATAGGCTTAGCGTTGGGGTAATTCTTAATCTCATGTTCGACAATCTGAGGGTCAATACCTAGCATCTCATCATAAGAATAAGCAAAAACATCATAGAATTCCTTGAATAGCTCGGTATATTCGAGAATCTCAGCTTCAGAACAATCCGCCCTAATATAGACATTCTCAATGGTGACAGGATTTTGAGAGATGTTGATAGCAATCGTGGAAGATATGTTCACCATGTTCCCATCAGCCATCTGACCTAGAGAGATTAATGGAATCATGGGACTACCAACTCTCTGACTAAGAATCTCACTATAATCCTCATGCTCCAAACGGTCAAGTGGTGGAAGGAAATATGATCTATGATGAAGCTCCTCCCATGGTGGCTAAACACCCAACATAGCCTCGATAATCGCTTTATCTGAAGGGAAAACCATATCCAGGTAGTCGTGGGCATGAGAAGACCGTACTGCCCATGCAGGCAGCACATAGGGGTCTTCCTCCTCCGTCCGCGAAGAGGAAGAACAAGGCTCCGCAACATCCATAAGATTGGCTTGATAAGCTATCATGGTTGCAGGAAGCGGCACGTTGGTCTCGACAGGCTCACTCGAAATACTCAGTGTAGAAAGAATCCAAGGATCTTCCATATGAGTCATGCAAAAAGACACTGAGGTTGTAGAATTCAAAGCCCTATCGAAACAAGATCCTATCATGAGGACCGATGCAGGACAACTAAAGCTTCCCATGAGGGATGGATACATGCCTACACCCACACTCCCGGTTTCCAGCTGAGAGTGATCAACGACCAGAACCGAAGTTCCCGAAGATGTAGTAATAGGGGAATTCTTGAATGCCATTTGATCAATCGTTACAATCTTCCCGTTATGTGGAAATCATACAACGCGAAACACGGAAGACGCAACGGCTTGCATACTATACATCCAGTTCCGACCCAGCAAGAGATTGTAGTCAAGGGGCGCATCAACCACCTCAACCTCTATCGCAATGGTCTTCCCCCCCAAACGGACTTTAAGGGAGGGAATGATACCATGCGGCCTAAAATATCTCCCATCAAAAGTAGTTAACATAGTCCCTGATTTCAACAGCTCAAGAGAACCAAGACCCTTCCAACAAGACAAAGACATCATAGATGCAACAGTGCCCTCGTCAATCACAGTGCGCTTGACGATCATGTTAAGACATTCTACATGTACCAAAAGCGACACATAGTAGGGAAAGCGAGGCTGATGACCTACGGTTTCAAATTTGATCACTGAGGAAGAATCATCACCGTTCACACCAAGAGCATAAAGCAAGGCCTTCCTTTGTGAAGGACAACTCTGAAGCACTTCCAATGCAGACATCGCACAAGGAGTATGGCCCAAATCCTTGACAACTGAATAATTCTGGGTGGCTTGGGCATTTGGATTATGCCCCGAGCGCTTAAGTACCCCCTTAGGAATGTGAGGTGTAGCTTCAGGTTTATCCGTAGGTTTCTCAATGCGCAAAGGGGTTCCTGGTGGATCGGGTTCTTTTCCTAGGCTGGGTTGTGACAATCCATAATCTTTCACATGAGTCATAACCTTAGTAGCACGGACCATGTTAATGCACCCACGAGCACTAGCCTCTGGTGGATCATTCTCACTAGATTGCTCCTGGGACTTCGAGTTCATATTCTGGTTATGCGGTAAAGGGTTCGTTAGCACAGCTGGGCCTTGTGCTAAGAGTCTTGAAGCTTCATCAATTCTAGGGCACAAGTAAGTGAGGTGATCATCCTTACATAGCTTGCAAGGGAACTTAACCTTATGTTTCACTTTCTTGTCCCCACCAGCATTCTGACCGTTCTTGTCATTATTGGTAGCATTCTCATTCTTATTCCCACCCTTTCGATTATTATTCTTACCCTTTTTCTTATTCCGTCCGGGTTGCTGGTTACCCTTCTAGTCCGACGATTGCACAGAAAGTACACTCACTATTTGGGCTGGTTGAGATGAAGCCATAGCTTGTCCCGAAGCAGACTGGTTGAGCGACAATTGACTAACTTGTTTTGCAACCGAATCTGCAGGTTTCGCACTTGCACAACCCACAATGCCATTGGCATGTGGTCCAGGTTTGACCTTGGGATCGAAACTAGAACGAGGAGCATTGGGAATAATCTCATACAACAAATCGGACTAAGCATAGATCAAGTCCAGTTCCTACGCCCTAAAGATCGCTTGTTCCTCATTCTACACTCCAGATGTAGACACATCCTTCGTGATATATGGCAATAAAGACTTGAGGAACCACTCGAGAAGGAACTCTGGTGGTATAAAAGCTTTAATTAATCTCTTCTGTCTATGCCACTCCTGAATATGGTCAGAAATATGGGTGGCTTTATCTTGCCGAAATGTTGACAAGATTTCAGTACCAACATCATAGCACACTGGTAGCTGGAAGTGATTAAGAAAATTCATCACAAGATCGTCGAACAAGGTAAAGGCTCCCTTTGGTAACTCTATATACCATTTCGCAGTAGGCCCTGTGAGGGTGCGTTGAAATAGTCGCAAGCAGACTGAGTCCTGATGTAACAAATTCGAAGAGCACCAAAGGTGAAACATGGTAACGTGTTTGCTCGGATCCTCTCCCGGTTTGCCTTCGAACTTAGGTATGTCTGAAGGAAGCTTGGTAGGGACAGTCGGACAAGCCAGTTCATGAGCCATGGGATCATTTGTAAGTCTCGATAAGTGAGGTAGATTGAGCGTCATGAGGAAAGGGAGCTTAGCATGATGAGGTCGATGGATCGCTCCCTGGTTCACATAGGTTTGAGCACCACCATGACCTTGGCCATAGTGTCCTCCTCCTGTCTGACCCATATAGGGTGGCGTGGAAGTACTATGATAAGGTGGACCTTGACTAGTAGGAGCTACAAAGCCATAATTAGGAGAGTAAGCAGGTTGTTGATACCTGCCTCCATAAGCTGAAGGAACCTATCCATACTGCATCCTGTAATAAGGGCCATAGGTCATCGCATGCAATGTCCCATAGGACACTCCGTAGGTAGGAAGATAAGCTCCAGAAGGGGGAACATACATACCCGAAGTAGGTATATAAGCTCCGGACATGACAAGCTGACCACTAGAAGGGTGAATATAGCCTCCTGAAGCAGCGGGTGGTATATAAACTTGAGACACAATCGGCCTAGTAACCGCAGTATGGACCTGAATTGTAGCCATATATTGGCTCGAAGGACCACGTGGATAAGGTGGAGGATGTACATTTGAAGAACTCAGAACCGAGGATGAAGGAATATCAGTAATAAGATATGTACTAGTGCCTATCATCACTCATCTAGGACCTGGTATCCTAATCAGATCGCTAACTCTAGACCTAGGAGGGAGATAATATGTAGCTTCCACCACTGGGATGGAAGGTGCAATGTGACTAGTACTCCCAAACCTCTCCGCAAGGTAAGGAATTGGATTGCCCCTAGGCATAGTGCTAGGCTCGGAATCGGATTTGACATGAAATGTCAAATCGTGCATAGGAAAACCAGTCGTAGCATAACTACCGTAGCTAGTACTGGCGGGTGGAAAGTGAGTCTTGGCATCTTTTGGCATTCCATACCGGTAATATGGCAACGGGGGATCAGCCCTAGGGTGAGTAGGTCTATCATGAAAATATCCTATCTGGGAAATCACAGGACCGAACTCAACTAGGTCAAGTGAAGGATCATATGTAGGAGTAAGTTCCCCATCGTCAATACAAACGGGCGGAGGTGGCTCAGGAATAGTCTCTGAATGATCCTCCATGGTGTGTGAATCAGTGTGTGACATAGTCCGCCCAAACTATCTAGGCCTCTCTCCCAAAGGAGGAGGAGAAGTGGAAGGCAGAAGTCCTGCTAACCGATGAGAACGGCGCGGAACCGCACTCGAATCCACAATGACTCAACAAAAAGCAAAGACTCTCTATTTACGTAAACCCTAGGCCAACTAGCGTGCACAGAGAAATCACTAATAAAATCTAAAGCCAAATGCAAGCAAACAAGGGCTAGATAAGTGAGCTCCCGAATGTGGCTGGTATGTCTCGCCTAGGAGAGGCCTGAGAACCCCTTGTCACCATAAGTGGAGGTACATAACCAATTATTGTGGCCCTCAGCTTCAACACGTAAAGCGACTATGCTGTCTGACCCCAACCTGGCCGGGACACATGAAGAATAACCTCTACAAGTACCCCCTTGATATCCTAGGTAAGGTCACTAAGGTCACCTCAATATAATCAAAGCTCAGGCGGACAGTCGCAGGAGGGATTGACCATATGGGCAGGGTAGCAAAGCCTGAAACTCCCGAAAGAGTCCCCAGATACGAATACAATCCTGGCAATATCACCGGTGCTACTCAGTTATGACTAGGGGTCATCCCAATCAATAACCGCTCACACTGCCTCGTGCTTAACTCCCGTTTGAGAGGAGGATCCTGAGAACGATGGTTATACCAAGGATTTCACACACTCCCTGGACAGACACCTAGATGTTTTTGTTTAGTGATCTTGGAGAATTAACTTACAATGAACTATTCCAAGATCCTAAAACCTAAGCTTGTTGGTGCACCCTAGAAAAGAAAAGAGTGTAATTCATTTTAATTAGCGTTGATTTTAGTTGGCTTTATTACTCAAAAATAGGATATGGTCATGCAACTAGTGGTGTTATGACGCAACAAGAAGTAAAATGCATACCGTAACAATCAATGCAAATGCATTGTGTCCATGTAAACAAGGTATGCGTACTACGTGAAATGCATAATTCTTCTTCAAATGATGAATGCAAATTTTCCTATATGAAGTCCTAACTAGTACTCCAAAGCAAATCTAGATCTAGTGCAAGTACAATGCAAAGTGCAAAATGCAATGCATTATGATAAGCAAATGTTTTTGGATTTTTTGAAAATAAGAGATGAAAAAAGCAAACGAATGATTCTACCACCCTCAGACTCTGCAAGCACACATAAACAACATCCAAGCACAACACTAAGGTAAAAGAACTCTAATGCACTAATCTCAAACAAAAAATCGAAAATGCCATGACAAGAACTTTCCTAAAAAAAAAATTTAGGCTAAAAAAAAATGTTTCTGGTCAGAAGCAGAGGCCAAAATAGACTCAGGTAGTGCCAAAGGAGACTCAGCAACTAACAACATTCACCCAGCAACCAATAATATTCCACAAAAAGGAAAAAACCAGGATATACGCGACTGTTCGCAGTAAACCCGCGTGTATACACATAAATCACAGAGGAAACCGCGTGTATACGCGACTGTAAATAAAAAACCCACGTACAGGAAGAAGAGGTGCATAAAACAAGGAAAACAGATAGGCTGAGACAAACTTCACTCCAATCAGACTCTACCAGGCATACATTCCCCCAGACCCGACACAGAAACAAGAGAGAAAGAGCAATTCAAATACATTGAATGCCAAGAAAATCACCCCCAAAGGACAACTACTAGGAACTCCCCAGCGGAATCACGAATTATATTACGGAGAGAAATTCCTATGGCTTTGGGTACCACAACAGATAGCTATGACTCCAGAAATCAATCTTTCCCAATATGCAATAGAAATAAAATGTCTAACACTAAAGGATCAGACCTCGTACCTTATTCCGGATGGTTGAAGTAGATCCCCATTGAGCTTTCCAATCTTCAGCTTGAATTGATATAATACTTCCTCAACAACAAGTAAACAATACAAGCATACTATATATCATGGTGTTAGATCTATTCTAGCATATATAATCAATAATGTAAAAGAATTTGACATATTCAATCAAATACACATCATTGGACAAGGAAAGATAGTTCTTATTAATAAAAATTAGAGATTAGAAGATAGATACAACCTTTGACGGCACGTCTGCGAACCGGAGAAAATGAATCCCCCACTTGGGCCTCCACCACCTCAATCCTCCATCTCTCGATAGCAATCTCACTAGCAAAGGCAAACTTGGGAAGAACACAAAAGTGCTCCAAAGGGACAAAGGGATGCAGACTCAAGTATAGTTCTGGCAACAATGGACTATAGTTTCGTTGCTTCAATCTCTCTATATGCCTTCAATGTACCAAGGGGTTCCTTATATAGCTTCACAAGGGATAATGAAGGGTCGAATCTGAGCGATCTCAAGGCATATGGAAGGCCAGGAGTCGAATGAGTCGGATCCATGTCAAGGAAAACTCCAAAAGGATTTGGATTATGCACACATCCTGACATACGCGGTTATCAGGGACAAACCTGCGTATGTACGTGGTTATCGGGTAAAAGGCCACATATATCATTTTTTATATGGTTTTAGGGATGATCAAGGTAACATCAAAGGATAAAATATGGTCCATGGGGTCTAAAGAGTCTACAGCGGGACAGGGGAAGGCCATACCAAGTGTGATTCACCTAGAGTGGTGAAATCCGCTATAACAACGAGGTCCTGATTTTTTTTAAGAGAATACATCCAGAGAAACATGCATATTTTTGAAGGTGTCATGCACCTATATAAACCCCCCTTTTCATGTGCCTCGGTTATTGGAACTTCATCGTCGATCAGCCCAAAGCATACCCCACTAGCCAACGATGAGAACCTTATTACAGGATACAATCCTTTGCCAAAGGGAGCTCAGTAAGGCTCTGTTCATTTTTTGGCTTGTTGTTGTTTGTTTTGTAGGGATGCTATGTTGGGGAATGTATATGTAGTGGGATGGCCATGTGCCAATTGTTTTGTTCTAGTTCATTTTCTTCACCGACCTAAGAAGGTAGTGACTCTTTTGGGACTCAGTGGATGACGGATTATGAAACCCTCTGGGATGGGGACTGAGAGGTTGGTTTGCATCTCTTGTTTGGATCGACCTTTTTTTTCTCAGAAGATCACGATGAATTCTATGGATTTTGTAATGGGAATGGGGAAACAGAAAAGCTATTTTGGTCTCATGGCCTTTATGATTGTAACTCTCTTGGGTCTAGCGGTGGAAAAGGTTACCATGGGTCTTTTCAGACAATTTTTTGTATATATATGTACAATTATTTTTAATCCTTAATAGAATATTCTCTCTCTTACTCACCAAAGAAGGAATTTTAATTTTATAAATTGGTGTATGTACCCTTTATTTGTGCAAACTTGACTACTAAAAGAGAGAATAAATGTTACTAGGCGTAGAATCTTTTGTCATTAAATTAAGTTCATTTTATCATCAAATTAATCTTTCTTTATCATAAAAATTATTCTCTAATAAGAAAAAATGATATATAAATAATATTTAAATTTTATTATTTATTTTTATGTGTATGTATCTCAAAAATATAAAAAATTTATATTTCAAAGGGAGTGCTAAGCATTTTTTTAAGGAATAATATTTTCATGCAATTAGAGTCATACTTTAGCCTTGTGTATATAATCTTAATATTTAGACCTCCACTTGCATAATTATGATTATGTTTGACAAAACTTACCTACTTAAAATAATCCTAAAATGGCTTAAGCAGTGATATGTCTCCAAGAAAAATTAAGCTCGCCGCGTAAGTATGGAGTGAGAAGAAAAACTATTAAAAGGTATAAAAAAAAAATCTAACCATAACATTAAAAATAATCAAACCCAAGTATATTACAAATTATATTTATTTAACACTTTATTAAAATTCAAAATTTTAATCAACATAATAAATACAATTAACTAATTAAATTGTGGGTATATAACATTATATTAAACATTCAATTTTTCATTAATAATAACTACCCAAAAATATATATATTAGGA
>LPNX010963262.1:167320-192823 GCA_001517045.1 Pseudotsuga menziesii | reverse complement strand
GGATTTTATTGGTGAAATAAACCCTAATTCCTCAGGGCAGCACAGGTGGATTTTGACAGCTACAGACTATTTTACTAAGTGGATAGAAGCCATTCCTACTAGAAGGGCCACTAAACATGTGATCATGGATTTTCTTGAAGAAAATATATTGGCTCGATTCGGGTGTCCAAAAAGAATAGTAACAGACAATGCAGCTGCTTTCAAATCCAGAAAGATGATAAATTTCTGTCATAAGTACCACATAAGTCTCAATCATTCGATAGCCTATTATCCTCAAGGGAATGGGTTGGCTGAGTCTTCCAACAAAAGTCTAGTGAGAATCATTAAAAAGCTGTTGGAGGACAATAAGAGGTCGTGGCATACCAAATTGAAATACGCTCTATGGGCTGATAGGATTAGCACGAAGAGAGCAATCGGCATGTCTCCGTTCCAGCTGGTGTATGGAGCCGAAGTGATTTTTCCCGTGTCTTTAGGGGTTCCAGTTATGAGGTACTTCCAGGATCAGCAGGAAGAACCGAATCACATGCAGCGAAGGATAAATCAGATCATTGAGCTTGAAGAGCGAATATATAAAGCTTATGACAAAGTGTTGTCACACCAGGAAAAAATGAAGAGTACTTTTGACAGAAGGGTTAAAGAGGATCAATTTCAGATGGGAGACCTGGTTTTAAAGTGGGATGCCCCAAATGAAGACAAACACGGAAAATTTGATCCTATGTGGGTCGGGCCTTATGTTATTGCTGGGTATAGAGGGAAAAATGCATTTTTGCTGGAGTACACGAACGGGGTTCTTCTTGAGAGCAACCCTGTCAATGGGAGACATCTGAAACATTACCTATCCTAGGGAAGGAAGGTAAAGTTTGTATTATAGACTGTACCTATTTACTTTACCAGTCAATAAGAAGGGCAAGCTGGAGGCATCTGGAGCTTGCAGTGAAAGCCCCAAGGTCCAAGAAACGGACCGTTTTTTTTTTCTAAAAAAAAACATACAAAAATGATATACTTGCAAAAGACAGAAAGATGAGTTTTTGAGAGTCGCTATGCAGAGTTGAAAGACAGGCACCTGGTCTACGAGTTCTTTGATACCTCGCAGGGAGGATATCATCCCCAGATGGAGCCAGCTGTTAACACCTATATTTTACAAAAAAAAAAAAAAATAAAGATGCAAGACCAATGGGAGGTGAGATTTTGTTGATTAAATACTTTGGGCTAAGGATATAGTACAAAGGGGGCTTGATAATATAAAGAGCAGCCGAGTCGGAAAATATCCTGAACCATGGTCAAAAGGAGAAGCAAATCAATGGTTTATACCCTCTCCGCCATCCAGAACATACGAGCAAGATAGGGGAATTTCGGGCCTCTAACAGCCTGCACACATCAAAGGTTTTAACATTGCTCAGAGCTGATCTACGGCCCATGTCAAATTTGCTGGCTGAAAGTGCAAGGTGGATAAGGAAATGAAGGGCCAGCGGAATCGCATATAATCCTCCTGATCCTACGGACGAGGATTGAAGACAGCATTGATCGACGGGCGTGTTGGTTTCCGGAAAGGTAACGTGCACGCACGATAACCTTTAGACCACCCAGCAGAAATGGATACGTGCTGCTCGATCCGACGGTTGGAGATCGCAGGATGGTGGATCGACGACGGAAAATGATTCCAGAATGGAGACTTGCGCACCCGATAAACCCCCAGCACCAGGCGAAATATGGTACGTGACGCAAGATCGGACGGTTTGTTGAACGCCTGGCATCCCATCGACGACCGAGAAGAATTCCGGAGGAAGAACTAGCGCTGAGGATAATTCCGGATTACCTGGTGGAATCTGGTACGCGGCACTTGATCTGACGGTGTAGTAGTGACGGCGGATCACATCAACGGGCGAGGGTGATTCCACTGAGCAAAGTTGCTCGGCGGATTAAGATGGAAGAGCCCAGCGGAATCGGTAGACGAAGCACGATCCGACGGCCCACCCGCGAAGGCAAAACAGATCGACGACTGCAGATGACTCCGGGGCCCAAAGTTGCACGACGGTTAAAGCGAGGAGGCTCGACGGAAAAGGGACATGTGGCATGTGATCCAAGGGCTAGGAATTCACACAGAAGAGATCGACGGTCAGAAATGAACCCGAAAAAGAAAGATGCGCGAGGGTTAGAGAGAAGTAGTGGTTGCGGAAATAAATGCCTCCCATGTGTCAAATCAGGGTGGTCCTATAAAGGCGAAATTGATATCTTCTGTGATTATTTTATTTCTCGGGACCCGGCGAAAAGGACCTGTCGATTTGGGCGCTTCCAGGTAGGACCTCAAATCCTGTAACTTCTGCGCCCCATTCATAGTATAAATTGAGAAATGGACCAACAGAGTGAAGCTTCTGTGTCTGGTCGGGTCCCGGACGAAAGAGAAGAGTTCCTGGTAGACAGACACAGAGGTGTCTATGACCCTTTCCTGTCTACAGGAAGTGTGGCTGGTAGTAAAGATAGATTGTGGTCCTGCTTTTTACAGGGAAATGATGTTTTAAATGTATGTAAGTCCTTTTTATATTTTTTCTCCCTGGAACAAACCCTCCACTTCCCTGAGTTTTCCGAATGGTGCGCGGCGAATTACTCCCCCTCTCAGAGGGTCATAGTGAGTCAGTCTGCGTCTAGGATTTTATGTAAAATTGATGCTGCAGTAGTTAAAGAAAATCTTAATCTACCCGAGGATTATCCCGGAAGCCGCGAGTCCGTGAATGAAGCCATCCTTGCTGATTTTTTCCGAAGTTTCCCAATTGATGCTCGCTCTCAATTCCTGTCAAGTATCCTGAAGGAAGGACAGTCCCTGGAAAACCTCTCCTTACCTTACCCCTTGCATGTTTTTAGAGCTGAGGTACAGTTAGTGATGTCTTTGGTCTGTCAGGTGTTGGGCCTAGATGACGATTGTCATATAGGTCATGTTATCCTTGGTTTCCTGCTAAAAGTCAATTCTTTGAGTCCCGAGTCCCAGTCAGCCCCTGTACTTAATTTAGATGAGTATCTAGCAGAGGAAATCCACCTCCAGCTGACTGAGTTTCCCAAAGTCCAGTTTTTTCAGATTCCAAACACATTTGCTTCATATGTTAATATGCTCCAATGTTACCGAATTGAGGTTCTTGAGTACTCTATCCTCTTCTGATTTGCCAACGCAAATCCACCTGACCGAATTCGCCAATTCGGTCATGTCCGAAGTATACAGGTTGTTGTTCGATGGAGAATTGCCCAGGGTTTTCGACGAGATGAAATATTTGATGCAGTCTTCACCCGAAGGGAGGGTGGGAGACTGGTTCTTGTACAAAGATTTCACGGTTTTGAGAGTGTACGGTTATACTGGTCAGCCCTACAGGTTGCCTTCCTTTCTAAATCCAAGAATTTTTGCGTTGGAGTTTATGAGACAAAGGTTGTTATCAGAAGAGGAGCACTTCGGTGCTTTCAGGAAGTCTTTAAATATTAAATTTCCTTTTAAAGTCGGCCCTTTCATTTTTAAAGGCAAAGGTGCCCTGACATGTATAGAAAGGTTGATGGAACCTATGGATTTTGTTAAAGATGTAAATATGAATTATGATCCATACCAGGTGATTTCGTTAAGAAAACAGGCAAACAGAAACAAGCCGTTCGAACATCAGGCCGTACAAGGATTATCTGAGATAGCTAATTTGCTCACATTCGCTGACGAGTCCCATGCTGAAACAGAGGAAAATCCTGCATCTCATTCAGAGATCCAGATCACAGAAGGTGTCAGTGTTGCTGCCAAGAGAAGTTTGGCCGAAGCAGAGAATATGGAAGTAGATGAGCAAACATCCCATAAGAAAGCGAAGCTGCTCAAAGGAAGTGAGATCGTGGATGAAGGGGTGTCCGGAGTTTCCAAAAGGGCTGCTTTGGTTCCCCTGAAGACAGTACAGGTTACTCAGTTTTCCTTTAAAGGTTCAGAAGATGATAGTAACAGTTTAGAATCCGGTTCCCTGTTCAGATCAAAAGAAGAGCTCAGGACGAGCTACCTAGAGAAAAGGAAGCAATCCCTGGAAGAAACAAGAAATTTGCTTCCAAGGGTAAGGAACCTGCAGAGTTCTAAAACGTCTCTAGTCTCGGCTAGAGACGCGGAGAAGAATACTTTCAAGATGGCTATAGGGAACGATAAAAGAATGTCCGAAATAGATATCCGTCTGGATAAGATAAGTACTCCAGACAAGATACAATTACATAAGCAAACAAGCGACATTCTTTATTCGGACCTGTTGCAGGCTATGATGAAGATCAGCAAATTGGAGGCGTTGGTTGACAAGTTAGAAATCCAAGTGAGACACGAGAAAGTGGAGAATAAGGCAAATGTTGTTAAGGTAAAGAAACTGCAGGCAGACATCGCCAGTTCAGACAACACCCAGGCTGTGAAGAGATTGTTAGAAGAAAAAGATAATGCCCTGCAAGTTCTGAAGAAGAAGTTGAAGATGCCAGGCTCGGAACATGTCCAGTCAGCTGAATTGCTAGCCCTCCAGGAGGAGAAAGACAAGCTCTATCAGGAGATGATGGATTACAAAGGGAGTGCTGGGGAGTTACAAGAGGACAAAGATAAGTGGAATGCCGAAAGGGAAGAACTATTGTTCCAAATCTCAGTAATGAAAAAAGATCAGACTGCAGAGAAAGAGATTATGGATGAACTAATAAGCCAAACCCCTACCGGCGATGACTTATCTATTGTAGATATCCAAAAACCCTTAGCTGATTGTTCTGCAGATGACTTGTTGGAGTCTATGTCCCAAGTCAGTTTGAAGGAGGAGACCATTAAATAATTGCAGGCAGAGAACGAAAAGGTGAAAACCGAGTTAACCAAGGTGAATGAAAGCAGAATGCAGCTTTTACAGGACAAGAGCCAATTACAACAGAAGGTTGAGGAATTGAAAGAAAAATGTATTGGGAAGGGCCCCCTTCAAGGGGCGAAACATATCATTTGGGACACCATAAGTATTGAGGTCACTAAGTTCAGGCACTACCTTATTTACATTGATGATTTGTGTGGATTAATAGATGCAGCTCAGCAAAGATTAAAAGTGGTAAACGAACACATGGCGAAGAGGCCTCTCACTACAGCCCAAAATACCTTGAATTTCCTGAATTCATTAAAATACCAAAAATTGCATGACTTGGGTATAAAGGACAGAGTCTCAATAGTCCTGTCAGCAAATAAAATTATTCACAAGCACCAGTTAATGAAGATTGTTCAGGATAAATCTGACGAATTAATGGTACAGGTCAACAGGTTCAAAAGGGAGTTTGAAGGGCTGATCGAAGACGGGTTGCCATGCTTCTGGAACGAGAAGGGTCGAATGCTCTCGCAGGAACATTATAATAATCTGATTGTCAGGGCTTGTATGGACCATTCAAATTTTAATGAGTTAGAGAAGAGCCTGTCTGGACAAACCATTGTGGACGTGCTAACTGAAGATTTCAAAGTCCTGCAGAAGTTCACGGCTATCAGAACCAGGTTGCCTAAGAAGTCCTACGAAGCCTACATGGAACTCGAGGTAGCCATCCGGGAGATGATGGAAAGCGACACCCCAAGTGTCGAGCAATGGAGGGCCGTAGAGTGGCTGGGGAAAACAAAGCTTAATCTTTCTCAGTAGGGAACAGGTGGCATATACCAAAGAGCTAATGAAGCGGGGACATGGAGCTGTGTGGCCGATTTTGTTACTCAGTTGATGTGATACTCTATGATCAGTTAGGAATGGAATTGTAACAACTTCCTAGTGGTGTAGGAAATTAGTTACAAACTCTAATTTACCCTGGTCATTCTGTTATTGATCTGCTGGGAGCAAACTTATTGTTTAATCTATATATTGGTGTCTTTTGATGAGATGGGGGTTGGATCCCATCAAGAGAGTTGCTGGTTTGGAAAGACATATCTGTTTTGAGTAATAAAGTGAATGGATGAGAAGTTTCTTATCAGAGATTCATGTGTCATTGACATTGCAGTCTGTGCCATTTCCTTTATGTGCTTGTTATTTCCTTTGTGTAACACTCCATTTTGTTCTTCTTTCGTATCTGGAATGTAGTGTTGAATGAGTAGAATTCATATGTTTATGCTCTATTCATTATTTCAGATATTATACGATTTTTCTGCTAAAATTGATATGGAATTCGTCTTAGACGCTCTGTATTGATGGACTGTTTTCTCATCTCTTCCTTTTCACCCAGATCAAACTTAATGACTGTAATGATGTGATTATCTTGCCTTTGATAGTTCTCGTGAATGTATCTTTATGATCTTTTACCTGTATATGACTCCATGCCCAATGGATATGTGATTGGTTTCAGCCAAATGAATGAATGCTTAAATATTGTTTATCATTTGATTTTGTAAGATTTGTGTTGAGAGATCCCTCTCTGGGAGAGAAATATCAATATCTTCCTAAAGTGGTTTTGCTGTTACCTCGGAGTGTGCCCCCTACAACCTGGGTACAATTCTGAGTGATAACACGACCAACTGACTTCGACCGATTTTCTTTTAGTCGAATTTTACAAGGGATATTTCATAGCCTAAGGACTTAAGAAATTACAAATATTTTTCACCGATCGGTAACATGAAGTAAACATCGACACAACGACAATTTGAAAGAATTATAAAATCATATAACCAAACATTAAGAAGACTTGTGTGGAGCACTCTGTCGTAAAACCCATAACTTTTACTGGGTGAAATGTTTATGGATTCTTTGATATTTCACTCAAACTATAAATGTAAACAACATTTAATCAAGTAATTTTGGAGAGAATGTGGGGCTAAACAAACATGCATTCAACCATAAACTATTTGATTTATATAACATGTCGGGGCATAACAGAGAACTTTTTCCGTAAATGCAAACTTAAAAATTTATAGAGATATTTCACCTTTTACAGAGCTTCGAATCTCGACATTTTCAAACACACAGAAGCTTGAGATTTGACACTATCCTCTTCACTCTCTACTCATAATTCTCTCATAATTCTCTCTTTGATTTACAATCTTCTTCTTCTATTTATAGGCAAACAAAAAATTGCTCCTACATGAATCTACTGACTTAACATTAAATACTGCAATAACTATCTACCTAAAAACTTAGCTTCGGAAATTTAATTCGACAAGTTTATATATGATAGGCATGAACTCTTCATCTTGTCAGATTGTCTGACATAGACTGAACTGATACAGACTCTGGCAAAGTCGGCTGAAGTCTGATACAAATCTATGAGTAATTAAAATGATAAGGTTTTTTTATTAAATTGTAAAAATTAAACAACTTATAAAAACTTAACCTTTATAAATACCAGCTACCATGCCACTGCAGACCCAATATCTCATGTACTTAACTATTTATTTGTGAAAGCTATACATAATTCAAGTATAAAAAATTTACTATAATATAGTCCTATAGAACTATAAAATTAACAGAGCAATGAAAGCTACTACCAAAACTATAATAAATGTCATGTTAATTTAACACGACTTCATGAATGCTACTGCATAAACAACACAACAGGATTTGAACCTGAAATCCGATGTTAGAATCCGATGTCATCCAACATTTCGTATGGATGTGTCGGATAGCAATCACTGAAAAGAATGCCGAGCAAAAAATATTTATAGCGTCGTCGAATATCCGACACACAGGCGCTGGATATCGGACCCCTAGAGTGTCACATATCCAACCCTTAAGTGTCGGATCTCTGACGATTGGATGTTGGATATCTGACGAGAGGGTGTCGGATAACCGACGACATGTAAACCCAATAGTGTCGGATCTCCGACCACTAGGCGTTGGAGATCCGACGGGATGTATAGGATTTTTTTTTTAAATGTTTGGTTTACATGATTTTAAATTTATGGTCCCATACTTTCAATGGTAACTATGTTCAAGGTGTCGAATATTCGATGCATGGCCATTATAAATATAAATTGTTTTAAACACTTCGACATGTTTGTTGTAGAATCGACAGATGATTTTTGAAAATTATTTGTTCCTCGATGGACGTTTTCAGGAATTGTTTTATTCTTCAACGGGAGGTTGTGGGAATTTTTTTTTCATCGATAGAGAGTTTGCCCGGAATTTTTTATTCTTTGACTTCTCTCCATTTGACAAATTGTTGATGCGTGGAACTTGATTTTTTAAGACAACCGGTTATATTCATTAATGAAGTTTGTGACAAAATGTCAAATATATTAAATATTATGGATCCAAACAAAGACAATTGACAATTGCTTGCTAGACTATGGGATGCAACGAAACGAAGGGGTGATGGCAAATGTTATTGTCCATGTACTCAATGTAGGGGATTTAGTGATATAGATTTATGTAGGAATGCAACAGAATACACAAATAACCATATAAAAAAATATGCAATGGAAATAACACTTCATTTCATTAATCAATAACTGAAACTTGTTTACATACAGAATGGAAATAAACTAGCTAGAGTGCTGGCAGCTTATCACCGAGAAAAGATGTGGTGGATACATGACTCTGAACTCTATGTTACAATGAGGCTCAAAGGCCTATATATTATTGAGAAATAATGGAAACCCTACACATCCAAAAACCTAACCCTAGGAGGTGAAACACCAGAATGTGGGCCCTGTTGGGTAACTTGGTACATCAATTTCTTGGGGTTGTAACTTTAGCATACTACCTCCGTTTAATGCGCACGATACGTCGTTAGAAAGATTTGTTTAAGGAATACATCCATAAATGAGAAATATTGAGTCTAGAATGGAATCATATTTTCCCGACCATTCGATCCCGAAAAAACGTCATTTAGGGCCTCAAAACAACTCCAGAAGTTTAGGACCTGAAAACTCCCAAAAATAGTAAATTGTGCTACAATTATGGAAACTGGAAAACTGAAAGAAACAATGGTGGGGGTCCAATAGGAATAGGTGGGTGGCCACCAATATCATCTTGGATCATTCCTCCCCCCTTAGGAAGAAATGGTCCCCATTGCGTTGAGTTCCTCCATGAGATGAGGAAACTTCTATTGAATTTGGTCTCTGGTGAGCCACTTTCCCTAGTGAAGGAGTTGGCCTGCTTTGACAACTCGATATAGTTGGATCTTTTGCTGGCGGGTGTTCTTGATCTGTGTGTCCATAATCTGATCAGTTGTGGCTTGTTCCATGGAGTCGGGGTTTAACTCTATTGGTGTGAGTTGTTCTTCCACGTTTGATGTGTCCAGTAGAGGTGGAAAATAGGGCCGAAGGTGGTCCACATTAAACAATGGGTGCAGACCAAGGAATGATGGAATACTGAGCTCAAAGGCATTATCCCTGATAGTGTTGGTGATGGTGTATGGCCCATATTGGAGAGGGCTAAGCTTGTGGTGGGGTCCAGCAAGGCGCTCCTTCTGCAAATGTAGCCACACTTTGTCGCTCACCTAGAAGTTGTGTTGCACCCGATGCTGATCATGTTGCTGCTAGTACTTAGCATTGGATCTATCCAATATGTCATGAACCTATTGGTGAATGTGATAAATGCGCTCAATGAAGCTGTTTTCCTTGGAAAATTCAGACTGGATATGAGCTGAATCAGCCTGAGTAGCTGCAAATGGCATGGCTACATCAATGGGACATAGTGGCTAGAATCCCAAGCCCACCTGAAAGGGGCTATGGTTGGTTGAGCTGTGGAGGGCCTGGTTATAGCTGTGTTGTACATAGGGGAGGATCTCATCCCATGTGTGTGGATGATTTGAGTTGTACATGCGCAAAATGTGTACGATCATCCTGTTGACGAACTCTATCTGGCCATCAGTCTGGGGATGGAAAGCTGTGGACTTTGTGAGATTGGTGTCTAACATTGACCATAGGCTAGACCAGAATGTACTAGTTCCCTTGGTTTGAGATTATAGACTGTGGTATCCCAAAGTGTACCCACACTCATTCAAAGAAGAGTTTAGCAATGGCTTCTGTAGTTATATTCTTCTTGTAGGCCGCCATTATGGCCATCTTTGAGATTCTGTCAACGACCACAAGCACACAGTCATTACCGTGCTTGGTAGAAGGAAGGCCCAATATGTAATCCATGGAGATGGATTCCCAAGGTCCACTAGGGGTACGAAACGGAGTATAGAGGCCTTACTTATTGATGGATGGTTTGGCAATGGCGTAGGCAGTGTAGGATCGAATGTACTTCTCGATGTCCTATCGAAGGTTCGGCCAATAGAAATACTTTTGCAGTACTACCACTATTTTCTCAACCCTAAAATGCCCAGCGACCAAACTGTAGTGTGCTTCCCAAATCATCTTGGCACGCTCGCTTGAAGGAACACAAAGGTGTCCCATGTGACATAGTAGTACATCCTAGAGGTGAAATTTTGGAACTTGGTTTTCCTACAAGAGCGTTCGATATGTGTGGCTGAATTTTGGATCGCTCTTGTAGAGAAGCAGCCAATCAGAAGTCTCGTGCCCACAAGAGTTGAGCACAGTGGTTATCGCCACGATCGGTGGTTGGCTGAGGCAGTCTACAACATTATTGGTGCTTCCCTTCTTGTACTTGATGTTCAAATGAAACTGTTGTAGATATGTGGACCACTTCTGATGGTGATCATTCTGTAACTTCCCTTATGTCTGCATGAAATGCAGGGGTCGGTGGTCTGTGTGGATGATCGTTTCCTTCCCCAAAATGTAATGCTTCCATTGTCAGCAAGCCTGTACAATGGAATACATCTCTTTGTCATAAGTGGGATATTTGCGTACTGTGTCAGACAGTGTCTCATTGTGATATGCCACTGGATGCCTTGTTGAGTAAGGACTGCCCCAATAGCATAGTCAGAGGCATCTGTCTCAATCTCAAATGGTTGTTGCAAGTCGAGTAATGTGAGCACTGGGGCACAACAAAGGCGATGTTTCAATTCTGCAAACACCTTCTGTTGGGTTTTCGACCAAAATAATTTTGCTTTCGCTACTCCCTTGGTGACTTGACTCAAGGGCCAAGTGATATGATAGAATCCCAACACAAACCTGTAGTAGAAATTAGCAAGGCCCAGAAAGCTGCAAAGCTCTGATAGAGTAGTTGGGGCTGACCAATCCTGAATGACTTGGATCTTGGTTGGATCCACATGTACTCCACACTCATCAATAATGTATCCCAGATACTGAAACTGGTTCATGCCAAAAGTGCACTTATGCAAATTGGCACACAACTTGTGCTGCCACAATGTTTGGAGGACTTGTCGGATGTGGTGGAGGTGCTCTTCCCAAGTCTAACTGAAGATCAGGATGTCATCCAAGTACACTAGTACAAATGAGTTGGTGAATGGCCACAAGATGTCATCCATCAGTATCATGAAGGTTGCAGAAGCATTCATCAACCTGAAAGGCATGACCAACCATTCGAAAAGGCCCTCCTTAGCTTTGAAGGCAGTATTCCACACATCGGTCGGTTCGATCGGTACCTGGTGATACCTGAACTTTAAGTCGATCTTGCTAAAATATTTCACCCCTTTAAGCTGGTCCAGGAGGTCATCATTCCATGGGATCGGGTACCTATTTTGGACAATGATCTTGTTCAGCACCTGATAGTCAATATAGAGTCTCCAAGTCCCATCCTTCTTCTATACCAACATGATCGGGCTCCCACAGGGAAATGAACTTGGCCAGATGTGACCCTTCTGCTGCAGCTCCTGAATTTGCCTCTTGATTTTATCATTCTCTAGAGCAGAGCGTTGATAGATTAGTCCATTGGGTAGCGATGCATCTGGGGTCAGATCAATGGGGCGCTTGACTTGACAGTGGAGAGGCACCCCGGTGGGTGAGGTGAATATGTCTCGATACTCCTCCATGACCTTGTCCATTTGTTGTTGTCATGCGAAGGGGCCCTCTCTAGAGGTTGTGGCCACGATCTTCTTCTTTCCTTGAGGGCGGATCATCAAGAAAACAAACTTCCCGGTTTTTGAAATGAGATTACTGCATTGTTTTGCAGTAACCAAAGAGATAGTGGCAGGAGGTGGTACCTCTGGTATCCTGTACAAATTATTTCCCAACGTAATAATAACAGTGCGAGGCTGGGACTCATACACAACATGTCACTTCCATAAGTATGGTTGACCTAATAATACATCACAAAAATCAAGAGGAGAAATATCACATAATACCTCATTAGTGAAGGGCTTGATGCTGTAGGGAAGGTGACACTACTGGCTAACGCGGAGATCTTGTCCTTGGTGAAGCCACCCGACGGTGTACGACTGTGGGGGTGCTATGGTCAGAAAACCCAACCGCTTCATGACCTCTGCTAAAATTAGGTTCTTTTGGCTCCCACTGTTGACAATGAACTGTAGTAGGGAACCCTTTACCCACACCTTGGAGTGGAAAAGACACTCCTCCTCCTCTAAATCTTCTGGTTCTTCCTTTTGGATCTTTGTGGTGGCAACGGTGGCGTTGGGCTCTGCATCGATAATATTCTTCCCTCTGTCATTCCCCTTCTTGGGTTCTGATTCAGTGTCAGAGTATGCATCTGATTCAAAAGCCTTTATCTTGGCCACTAGTGACTGCTTGGCCCTACACTCACTTGTGTTGTGAGTGGGGATCTTATGGAACTTGCACCACTTTCCTGATTCCTTCTTTGGCTTTGCAGTGTTGCTCTTTGCTTGTGGCTTTGGAAAGTTTTCTTGAGTCACCATGCCTTGGTTGTATCCTTGGTTCTATGGTTTGGGGGCACCTTTCCCTTGCTTTTGATTCCCATATCCAAAGTCTCACTTTTTCTGTTTGAATTTTTGCTCAATTTTGGCAGCATACCGATATGTCGTACCAAGCAAGGAGATGTCAAGGAACTCCATTTCCTCCTAAATGTATCTGTGTAGAAAATTTTGGTACTTCAACACCAAATGTTTCTCTGAATATTTGATACCCAACTTGGTGCGCAGGGTATGGAACAGATTCGTCAGCTCATGCACATCTTGATCTCTTTGTTGCTGCAACGTAGTCCATTGTATGTACTTGTTCTCAAAGCTCCCCACTGGATAATATTGTCCCTTTATGGCATCTCATAAAGAATTCCAAGTGGGTATGGTCGAGAACAGAGAGGGTTCCTCCTCATCCTTTCTCTCCCAATAGGTTTAGCACCAGTCCTTAACATGGGGGCGGCTTTGAGTAGAGAAAAAGTAATCTTTTCCCGGTCAGAAAAGTCATGAACCGAGAAATATCTTTTTAATAGATTCAACCATCTATCTACGGCATTTGCATCTATTCGGCCATCAAATATGGGAATGTTGAAGTTTACTTGTACCTTAAAAGGGGTTGCGCCTCCAGAGTGGTTGCTAGATGCAGATGCGCCGCCAATGGGAAATCATTGAAGGATCTGGGTGAAGTTATCCATCATCACGTTCCTTTGTTTTTCAAGGGCCTCCTCAAGCAAAATTTTGATAGGATTTTATGTGCCCTCGTATTTCTTTTCATCCCCCATGGGTGGCCATTGGGATTTGCGAGGCTGATCTTGCGAAGGTTCAAACAGATCAAGCACTAACTATTTATACCACGCCCTCGTTGGGGACATGCAAAGAAGGATCAAGAAAGAGTAGATTGCTCTGATACCACTGATCTGGATTTATGTAGGAATGCAACATAATACATAAATAACCATAGAAACAAATATGCAGTGGAAATAACACTTCATTTCATTAATCAATAACTAAAACTTGTTTACATATATAATGGAAATAAACTAGCTAGAGTGCTGGTAGCTTATCTCTGAGAAGAGATGTGGCGGCTACATGCCTCTGAAATCTATGTTACAATGAGGATCGAAGGCCTATATATTATTGAGAAACAATGGAAACCCTACACATCCAAAAACCTAACCCTAGGAGGTGAAACGCCAGAATGTGGGCCCCGTTGGGTAACTTGGTACATCAATTTCTCGGGGTCGTAACTTTAGCATACTACTTTTGTTTGACATGCATGATACATCATTAGAAAGATATTTTTCTAACATCCTGCTGGATCATTTAAGAGGAGAAGAATATTGATCTCAACAACCACAAAACATTGCAGGGAACATGGACACACTGAGGGGGGGAACGGATATTGTCCATTTGCAGGTTTAGCATTATAAAGTTTCTTATATTCGTTTTTTTTCGTAATTGTATGTATTATTTTTATTTTTCATATATTAATGTATATATATTGATGTTTCCATGTATTTATATTAAAGGAAAGACACGCTACAACATATCGTCCAGAGGAAGTTCTTTCAGAACAAGTTCAACATCAGGATCATGGAGCATGTATGTTTAATGGAGAACAAGTGAATGATCATATTGAACAAGATGATCATGTCGATAATGTAATTGAATATGATGGTACAAATACATTGATCCATTATTCATTTAACGTTAGAATGGATGATGACGATGACGTTGATAATGAAAATGATGATGACTTTGATGATGTTCACGATATACCTCTTCTTGATAAGGCATATGAACCCCTTTACGAAGGCTCCAAAACAAATCTTCTCTCTACTATATTGTTGATAATGAACTTGAAGGTTATGAATGGTCTTTCAAACATTGCAATCACACGGATGCTAAGGTATGTAAAATAATCCATCACATATATAGGATCGTGATAAATTTTATTTGTATTCCTCTAATAATTGTATTGTTAACTCATTATTGATCATCGTACGAATGAAGCGTGTTTCGTTAATATTATTTATTTATTACATTAAACTTTTTTTTTTATTTTTTTGTAGCTTGATAGCTGAATTTTTGTTACCACCATCAAATATTTTACCTCGCACATATCGAGATTTATCTTCCATCATGAAAGAGATTGGAATGCATTATGAAGCAATTCATGCATGCCCCGATGACCATGTTATATATTATAATCAGCATGAATTTGCAACAAAATGTCTGGAATGTCATGTAAGTAGATATCGTACAGATAAAGTAACAAAAAAGGTGCCTCAGAAGGTTCTTCGTTATATTCCCATCATTCCACATTTGCAATGACTGTTCAAGTGAAAAAACATAGTGCAATTTATGGATTACCATGCCAGGAACAGAATTCAAGATGATGTTATCTGAATGCCTGCAAATGGTTCTGCTTTTAGAGATATGGAGGAAAAGTGGCCTCACTTTAAAGAAGAACCACATAATCTTAGGATTTCTTTGGTAGCAGAGGGTGTTAACCCATTTAGACATATGAAATCCATTTACATGGTGCGACCTATTTTTGTTATCAACAATAACATTCCTCCATGGTTGTCAATAAAGAGGGAGCACATAATGTTGTCGATGATTATTCCAGGTTTTTTTGTCGAAAACTGTTTTACTTATAATGTAGTTGTGGCATCTCACTTGTCGTATTATGTTTCTTAATTTCATATATAGATATATTATTTTACTCTTGTGCATGGTTTATATATCTTAATGGCTCTCATAATGATATATTTTATATGTACTTCAAATGAATCAAGTAATTTCCAAGTCAAATATATGAATGTATACATCAAACCTCTTACAGATGAGCTACTGAAGTTATGGAATGGCATAACTATGTATGACATATCTAGACCAATACGACAAAGGCAATTTCACTTCCATGCAATGGTTGTATGGACAATACATGATGCCCTTGGGTTAACTTCATTTTGTGGTTTGTAATTTTAAGTTCCACTTTAATTGCATTTAATGATATGGAGTAGTTAGAATAGTTTATATATGAATATATTTGACATAGATATTCCATATCTAAATATTGTAGGTCTTCAAACAAAGGGTAAATTTGCATGTCCAGTTTGTGGTCCTAAGATAAAATCTCATCGTTCAAAAAGCTTAAGAAAGGAGGTGTTTGATGAGTATAGGCATTTCCTCTCTAAGAATCACATGTATAGAAAAACTGAAAGAAATATTTTCAATGGGAAGCAGGAGACTGCATTAAAACCACGGAGAATGACACCTCACCTTTGGAAGATGCAGTACAATAGAAATTGTCATCATGGTACGTATGGATCATCGTATATGAATCGTTATGTATTTTAATTTTGATTGTGAGTTGTTTGTTGTAGTGGCCATATTTGATTTATGATGTAATTTATTAATTATAAACCAATATTCATGATGTCCATTGTGATCATGAAGGAATTAATGGGCTTCCACGAGGAATGAAAAGTTATCTTATTCAATTCAGCAGGTTGCCCTACTATGAGCACCTACAAATTGCTCATTTGTTTGATACAATGCATATTGGCAAGAATGTTACTAAAACCTTATGGCGACTACTAGAGCTAAGGAGGGAGAAAGATAAAGTTGTGAAAGTGTGCAAAGACATTCAAGAAAGAAACCATGCAATGAAATACGTCATCCAATTTCATACCAACAGAGAACAAGTTAATATAAACTCAATTCCATAGATGTTTACGGAGCAACAAAGCAATGTTGTCAAAGTAGTAATGCAGAAAACTAAATTTCCCACTGGATTTTGTGCAAACTTGAAGAATATCATAACCAAAAAAGGTGATTTTGCGGGGGTCAAAACACATGATTGGCATGTCTTCATCAAGGTATTAATTATTGTTATGTCCATATAATTTTTTCTTGTTTGTATACTCTTTGTTTAATAAATGGTGTGGTTTGTATATTGATACAGTATGTTCTACCTCTCTCTCTCTCGGACAACTTCGACAACAATATCAAACAAGTTATATATAATCTTGGTAAATACATGAGGTAACTAGCGATTACTTGCATGTGCTTAGTGTTTCTTTAATTCTCCGTATAATAATTTACATTTTTTTTTGTGCACTATTTCAGCATATATTGTAATTTAATGTTTATTTTTGTTAAATATTGTTATTGGTTTGTATCACTTGTAGATGGTTGACATATAAAGAAATCCATCAAGAAGATATAAAGTATTGGAGGAGAGAAATTCCTCGTCTCATGTGTGAAATGTATAAGCATATACCATCGGCATTTTTCAATGCACAGGAACACTACCTCATACACCAAGTTGAGGAGATTGAGTTGTGTGGACCTGTGCACTCAAGGTCCATGTGGATGGTTGAGAGGCACTTGAAATTTATGAAGGGTTTGGTGAGACAACGAGCACATGCGGAGGGTTCTATGATGGAAGGATATACTGTATACCAAAACATGTTGTATGTTAGTGAATATCTTCCTATTTTAGCATCAAAGCTCAATTTATGTTGCATTTGTGATCCGGACACCAATAACAAATTTGAAGGGGAGAAACTGAAGGGGAAATGCAGATTGAGGAAGCTGAAAGGTAATTATTAGCTAGTGGATGTTTATTATATCCTTCATATTCTAATTGTATTTTCTAGTCATAATTTCTTCAATTAAGAGCATATACTTTGTTCAGGAGATTTACACCTTTCTTTCATTTTAATGGTTATTGTCTTTAAACAGTTGGTCGAGAATGGGATGCAATTCATTTATACATTGCAAACAATCTTGACTGGATGAAGGTATGGGTTGAACGATGCGCACAATCGGGTCATGGAATATCATGGGAAGGTGTGGCTTCATTGGTAAAAGCAGCACAACGCAATGGAGATAACAATCTAATAGAAAGGGAAATCGATTTGGCATATGGTGTAAAAGATAAAATGGCAAGCATATAATTAATCAATCCCTCTAAATATTTTATTTTGCAAATTACTTTTTTACGTACATGTTCTTCTTTTCCATGTATTGTTGCATAAGGACTGAATGGTTGTGTAATATTTTCGTGTATTGCTTATTGCAGGTAAAACACCATAAGGCTATGGTCTACAATGGAGGTAGATATCGGATCAAAAAATTGGATGAAACAAAGAAAACATCAGATTATGGGATTTCGTTTGTCTTTGAGGTTACTAATGTTTCATCTAGAACTGACAGACATTCAAAAGTCTCAGAAAATCGATACTATGGGTGTTTGGAAGATATTATACAGTGTGACTTTAAATCCTTTAAGGTAGTTCTATTCATTGTCAAATGGTACAGGTTACGATTGAATCAACGTGATCTCGATAGAACTATTATTGAACATGATAATGGATTTACCATGGTAAACACAAGGTTGTTTGAGCCAGGAACAGAGCCCTATGTTCTTCCAAGCCAATGTGAACAAGTATTTTACTTAGAGGTTCTAGGTAAATCGGGCTGGTCGTTTGTTGTGAGACACGATCCAAGGGGAAGGCCGGTAAATTATAACCTAGATGATGGTAATGAAGAAGGTTCTCTGGAAGAAGAATATGATGACGAAGAGCATGATCAACTTGATTTAGCTGACGATGATGATCAAATAGAAGATGCCCAAGAAATAGTTAAATCAGATGATGTAGCAGACAATGCTGATGAAGATTATTCTGACGATGACATGATGAGCGTAACTAATGATGACGACGATGATGATATGGCCAATCCTTACAATGTTGACTATGTATCTGATGATACAGATGATGACTTGGATGAAGAAGACGATGACATGGATGAAGAAGACGATGGAATATATTGAAAGGTAAATATTTAATTAGAAAAATGATTTTATCTTATTTTAAAAATAAAGAGTTACTAACATAATCACCATCACCATCATCATCATCATCATCATCATCGTCATCATCATCATCATCATTTTCATCCTCGACATCAACATCATAATCATCATCATCAACACCTTCATCGTCGTCATCATCATCATCATCATCATCACACATCATCATCTTCATCATCGTCGTCGTCATCATCACACATTCATCGTCATCATCATAAGGCAATCGTCATTATCGTCATCTTCATCATCATTGTCTTCATGATCATCATCACCATCATCATCATATTCATCATCATCATCGTCGTCGTCGTCGTCGTCATCCTCATGATGATGATAATCATCATCAACATCATCATCACCATCATCATCATCTTCATCATCATCATCTTTATCCTCATGATCATCATCATCATCATCATCATCACCGTCATCATCATCTTCATCATCATCGTCATCCTCATGATGATGATAATCATCATCAACATCATCATCACCATCATCATCGTCATCATCATCAGCTTCATCCTCATGATCATCGTCATCATCATCATCGTCGTCATTTTCATCGTTGACATCAACATCATAATCATCATCATCATCATCAACATCCTCATCATCATCGTCTTCATCGTCATCATCATGGTCTTCATCATCATCATCGTCATCATCACACATCATCATCTTCATCATCATCGTCATCATCATCACACATCATCATCTTCATCATCATCATCATAAGGCAATCATCATTATTATCATCTTCATCATCATTGTCTTCATGATCATCATCACCATCATCATCATCTTCATCATCATCGTCATCATCATCATCTTAATCCTCATGTTGATGATAATCATCATCAACATCATCATCACCGTCATCATCATCTTAGTCATCATCATTATCCTCATGATCATCGTCATCATCACCATCATCATGACCATCATCATCATCTTCATCATCATCGCCTTTTTCATGATGATGATAATCATCATCAACATCATCATCACCATCATCATCATCTTCATCATCCTCATCATGATCATTAGCTTCATCCTCATGATCATTGTCATCATCATCATCGTCGTCATGATCAACATCATCATCATCTTCATCATCATCATCATCATCATCATTGTCATCCTCATGATGATGATAATCATGATCATGATCATGATCATGACCATCATCATAATCATAATCATGATCATCAAGATCATCATCATCATCATTGTCATCGTCGACATCATCATCATCATTGTCATCGTCTTCATCAACATCATAATCATCATCTTCATCATCAACATCGTCATCATCATCATTGTCATCGTTGACATCATCATTAACATCATCATCATCATCATCATTAACATCATCATCATCATCTTCATCATCATCATCATTGTCATCATCAACATCATAATCATCATCATCATCATCAACATCATCATCAACATCATCATTATCATCTTCATCATCATCGTCATCATTATCATCATCATCCTCCTGATGATGATAATCATCATCATCATCATCATCATCACAATCATAATCATCATCATCATCATCATTGTCATCGTCCTCATCAACATCAACAACATCATCATCATCATCATCATCATTGTCATCATCGACATCAACATCATAATCATAATCATCGTAATCATCATCATCAACATCATCATCATCATCACCATGCTCACATGCTCAACTTTTCAATCATCCTTCAAAGCTATATTTTCATTTATCCAAGATAGGGATGTGTCGTTATGTAGATGGTTCTTCCCTCATTAACGTGAAGGTTCTTTATTCAAGTTAGGATGTTTTTCTTCCTCTTAGGTTTGCATCTCTCTATTGAACATATATTTGGGACCCCTAGTTCTAGAAGTCGAGGAATATATTAGATATAAGAAGTATTTCAAAAATACAAAAAATTCCTTTCATTTTATTGGCTATATCAAACAATTTCCTTCTCATCACTTTTTGATTGAAAGGTTTGCCAGTATTATGCATTTTTTTTCAAAAATTAATATTTGAAGTAAACTAAGTTTTACTTTTTCTTAATTTTGGTGGATTACAAAACAAGTATCTTTGAAGTACAGTAAGTTTTACTTATTCTTAATGTTGGTGAAAAGTTCATATCACTACCTATATGTGGATATGTGTAGAAATTAACCTTCTGAAAGACTACCATAGGACATGTTGTTAGAAGCCATTGACTATGTTGTTGTTAGGACATGATGATGATGATGATGATGATGATGAGGGTCATGATTATGAAGATGACGACGACGATGGTGATGATGATGGTGGTGATGATGATTATGATGATGAAGAGGACGATGATGATGATCATGATGATGATGAAGAGGATGATGATGATAATGATGAAGAGGATGATGATGATGACGATGACGTTGACTATGGAAACGTCATTGTCCTCTTCATCATTATCACCATCATCCTCTTCATCATCATCATCATCGTCCTCTTCATCATCATCATCCTCATCATCACCATCATTTTCATCATCATCATCATCACCGTCGTCGTCGCCATTACCATCATCATCATCATCATGACGATGATGGCGATGATGATGACATTGATGAAGATGATGGTGATCATTAGCATTGCCATCATCATCATCATCATCATCATCATCACCGTACGTCATCATCACCATCACCATCATCATCATGAGGATGACGATGATGGTGGTGATGATGATGATGATGATGAGGGTCATGACGATGATGATGAAGATGACGGCGATGATGATGATGACGTTGATGATGATGATGATGTTGTTGATGATGATGATGATGATGAGGGTCCTGATAATGAAGATAACGATGTTGAAGACGACGATGACGATGACAATGACGTTGATGATGATGATGATGATGAGGGTCCTGATAATGAAGATAACAATGTTGAAGACGATGATGGTGATGGTGATGATGGTGATCATTGCCATAATCATCATCATCACCGTCATCATCACCATTACCATCATGATGATGATGAAGACGACGATGGCAATGATGATGATCATGATGAGGGTCATGATAATGAAGACCACGATGTTGAAGACGACGACGACAATGATGACGATGATGATGACGATGATCATGATCATGAAGATGATGATGATCAAATTAACGATAATGATTAGGTGATATTGTAGGGATTAGCTGAGATCGCCATCATCATCTTCATCTTCAGGGGTTTCGTTGTAGGGATTAGGTGAGATCGCCATCATCATTATCATATTATAATAAAAAATACTATACCTAATAAAAAAATACTATTATGGTAATACATATAATATAAAATAACATATAATAAAAATAAAATACATATAATATAAAATAATATATAATAAAAATAAAATACATATAATATAAAATAATATATAATATAAAATAAATAGTCTATTTGGACATTGGCGCGACTCGTTTTGGATAGTTCTATGCAATTTGGAGGTTTTTGTGAATTTTGGAGTAGCTTTGGTGGAGCTCGAGGTTTAGGATTGGAGCTCACAGTTGATAATTGGAGCTCACAGTTGCGAATTGGAGCTCAGGGTTAAGAATTGGAGCTCACGATTCAAATTTGGAGCACACGGTTCACGTTTTGGAGTTCATGGTTTCGATTTAGAGCTCATGGCTCAACAGGTAAGCATCATGACCTCAATTTTTGGGCATGCTGTGACAAGGGTTTTTGGGCATGCAATCAGTTCATGGTTTTAGATTGGATGGGCATGCAATCGGTCCAGGGTTTTTGTTTTTTGGGGCATGCAACCGGTTCAGGATTTTAGTTTTTTTGTGCATGCTGTGATGTTTGCTCCTTTCTGTCGATCTCAAAAAGTAGCAGTCCAATATTGAATTTACTTAAGGGGGAGGGGACTCTATGCTATATAATTTGATACCATCAACCGCTCACTTTGGCAAGCTGCTCTGGCACCTCAATCTCATAAACCCGTTTCCCAATAACTAGGGTTGGGGTTTACCATCATCACCCCTATTGGTCATTCCGTTCCTTAACATGCGGAACCGAAGCATGGACTTCTGGCCTTAGAAGAGTTAGTTAATGAGTATTTTCTTAGAACATGGCTCGATTAATATGCTCGTAAGTAAGTAAACAATATGCTCGTAATCCTGCTTCCACTAGGGAAACTTCATCGAAAGGTATGGCTCATATAGTGCTATGATGTTTGCTTTTTATTTCAAAGAAAAAAAGCATAATTTTATTTCATCTGTAGAGAGACAAAATTACATTTTGTAGATATGCAATGCATATTTGTAACCATAGTTCAGATCCTGTACAAAACAAAAGTCTATAAACACTGCCCAAACCCATTCATCGGATGATAAATCACCCCATCTATCCACAAAAATAGAAACAGAGAACAAATTCATGGTACCAAGTTCATTCCATGAGAACGACAAGCTAAAACAGCCCATATAGTCAGTAGAATAGTAATGGAAATATCATCCAATTATCATATCCAACAGTTCACAAACATAGAAATCAATACTATCCAAAAAAAGCAGTGAACATCCGGCTCCAAGCCATAGATTAGCAGCAAAGTCTCATAATGTCTCTGTGATGTTTGTTGTGTATTCCAAACTGAAATTTTAGATGCCCTAGATTGCCACATTACCTTAGGATAGATGAGATCTAGGGGAAACATTATCTCTTGGCTCACCGTAGCCTACCCATCATCGGAGTTGCAAGTGAGTAGGGAGCAGTTCTATGTGAATACTCGACCAAAATAGAGCAGTGATTTACCTGCAGAAATAGTTCCCACTCTTTATTACACACCAAGATTTTGTTACAACAATTAAAAATATGACTTGAATGAGATGAATCCCCCACCCCTATATGAATGGAATGAACTCAATTAACCACTCAGTTTC
Organism: Pseudotsuga menziesii; assembly: GCA_001517045.1. Lineage (NCBI taxonomy): Eukaryota > Viridiplantae > Streptophyta > Pinopsida > Pinales > Pinaceae > Pseudotsuga > Pseudotsuga menziesii. The sequence goes on along the minus strand of LPNX010963262.1, from coordinate 169,359 downwards.
CAAAATTTATCTAACTCGGTTTATGGATGATTGGATTTTTCTTCGTGTCATTTAGATCATCCATGTCTATATGTATCCGAGCTATGCATCAAATCAAATGGATATCATATATAATAGGGGGGTTGTCCATTGGACAGGGGAAACACATGGATTACCAACATGAGGGAAAGACATTGAATATACTAATTCTTGGACTATAATAGACCACCTTGGTTGGACACTAATGCAAACCCGTGTATGAGTTTGAGCCAACATTTACATCCGCTCTACAGGATCTCCAGAGAACTAACATCATTATTTTTCCATTACTATAAAGGAGATTTAATAGAATATTTTCCTGGACTTGTTGATTTCACTGTTAAGTTGAACCTAAATGACAAACATAGAGGAGCACTAAGCAAGCTACAACACTTTGTAGGAAATTGAATGAGTAGAGATATAATGATGTTATTTCCTGGAAATCCTGTAAAGTGGATGCTTGGTTGCTCTATAGGTTCCTCATTAGATGCTTCACTATATGAATCATATATGGGGCCCCCAAAAACTATGATTATTGATTTCAAATATAACATCCAACTCTTCATGAAATGGATAAATGCATGCATTTTCCATCTCATCATCAAACAAGGGTTTGCCTACAAACTATTCCTCATCAGAATCTCAACAATATGGACCATCTAATTCAGATTCTTTGGATGAGGTAATATAATAGGAGAATGGGTTCTTTCATAACCAACAACCCAAAGGGTCTATGTCCATACTGCTTGCTTCTTCACCAACTTGAATCCTTCCTTATCAGCTTTCAAACATGGGTTTTCTTCACTGTGCATGCATTTACATTGATCAGCTAATGACAGACCCAATTTGACAATTTCAGCTAACCTGCATTTGACCCATATTGGCTGATATGGATTCTGAAGTCTGGCCAGTCTAAGCGTTACAATTAGTGGATGAACCCATCACATTTTGGTTCGCATTCAAATTGGTTTGATTGTTTTTATGTGAGTTATCTCAGTAACCAATTTCCAAATAAGCTATTAAGCTGACTCTACCCAAATGTGATGCTTAAGGGAGGTTTAGAGAAGGATTCGAGTTCCACCATAGCCATGATAGTTAGAGTTTTTTTGCTCACATGTATGCTTAGTCCATTGGAGAAGGATGAAAATCAGTCGCTGTCCCGACCAGGATTGCCGAGCCATGTTTTTTTATAAGCAAGAAACTAGAACCTAACCCCTAGATCATTGAAGATCATTATAAAATCCATAGGTTAGAAAGAAACTCGAACCTAACCCAGTATTTTCCAAATTGTAGCGACAACAGGGGTTTGCCAGAATTCTACCAAATGTTATGGATTTCTTCTTTAAGGTGTTTTATTATAGAAACCTTATATTAGAAAGAAACTTGAACTCTGTCCACATGAACTATATCTCACAAAAGATAACGCGTGTTCAGCCAAGCAACGGTGACGATTCCTAGTATTATGCCTCACAAGTTTGCGATGTTGCAACCTAATGAAACATAATACCAGGAGTCGTCACCATTATTAGCCAACACTTATTAGCTATTTTAGAGTTAGTGAATTGAAAGTGGCTAAGTTAATGCAAAAAAGAAAGGTAATAAGTTTGACTAAATAAACTATTTTGATAATTGTACCTACATCTTTCGCTAAATGCATTGCTTGCATGCCTCACCTATCTCGATGTAATATCAACATTATTATGATTGGTATGTGTACCTTCTCTCACTGACAGTCTTCTTCCTCTTTATTCTCCAAAACAACTATATTATAGGGCCTTTTAGCACGACATTAAATTTTTTTTCTACATACTTGTTAATATCATCATAAAACAAAACTGTCCATGAGGACAACGTTCAATAACTATGTCCACATGAACTATATCTCACAAAATATAACAAGTGTTCATCTAAGAAATCGTGACAATTCGTGGTATTATGCCTCACAAGTTTGTGATGTTGCAACCCCATGAAACATAATACCACGAATCGTCCCCATTATTAGCCAACACTTATTAGCTGTT
>LPNX010963262.1:120452-161462 GCA_001517045.1 Pseudotsuga menziesii | reverse complement strand
AGTGTTATGATGTATAGGAATCCTACAAAGCTAATTGACTCGACAATGAAGTAGGTTTAGAGTCTCGATGTTTATATTTCTAGGTTAATTTTTTTTTTTAAATTTAAGTGTCATGTGTGTGACCTATGCATTCCCACATTCACTTGGTCAATTTAGTATGGATTGGGATGAATTGACCATTTTGTTACCAATCTATTTAGTCATACCCTGATTTGCTTGGTTCGGTACCAAACGTGTCACTCCAATCGTTTCAAAGGCCGATTCAGCTCGGTTGGGGGTCAACTCGGTTGACTCGACCACCTCGGTAGAAACACACTTGATTAAATCTGCAACTATTATTGTTGAAAAGGGGGTAGGCCAGTAAAAGGAAAAGGCAATGTTAGGAAAAGGAAATGCAAGCAATAAGTGGGAATGGAGAATTGTATGTAACTAAAAGAGGGGCACACATAAGAATTCTTAGGGCATACATTAGATTTTTTTTGAATTTCGAATGTACTGTTGTAGGAATGACACTATGCAAATAAGGCATTGACTTGATAGTCATAATCCCATTAGTATCATAAATTATGGGAGAGATCAAAAAAACATCCCTACATAAATATTAACCGATAAGTATGGTTTTGGTGTTTCATTTGGAGAATAAAATCCTATAACAATAGTTGTTATTATGACTCTTAAAGGGTCCTAGATGAGATCTGTGCACTTTTAGGCCCTTCATATTTCAAGCAAAAGAAGCCATAAACAACAAGTATGTGCACCCTAGAAAACATGGAAACGATCATAAAACATATTAGGTAAAATGGATAATCATCTACAACATCACAACATCATTCATGGAAAAACTAAAAACTACTTACAACCATCAAAAGTAAGGGTTACAACAACAACGAGTGTAGAGTAAGGAGATAGGAGTGGCCAGGAAAATGAATAATCAGGCCAATGTAGAGTGGAAAAGTGACCAACTAGAAGTTTTGAAGAGGAGATTAATCAAGATTCCTTGAAAAAGGAACTCATGTCAAAGATTCTTTTGATGGAAGTGACCAACATACCAACTCTGTATCACTTCTATCCGAAGTAAATGTAGATGAATGAGAAGATATGTTCTTTGAAGGAGATAGTCCATTAAAGGAGAACCTCCAGGTTTTGTACAGACATATATTGGCATAAATTGCAGTGTTATATGTGATGCATATGCATAACATATCGTCTCAAACTTGACAACGTTGAAAGGCCAAATTACAATGGCCACAAGCATACATATGAAGCTTATGAAGCATACCCAATTCATGTTAGGAAAAGGCAATGGAAGCAATAAGTGAGAATGGAGACTTGTATGTAACTCAAAGAGGGGCATACATTAGAATTTTTAGGGCTACCAAATTCCCAAACGTATTAACCAAACTCATTCTTGACAAGCTTTTTCTTTAACAAGTTTTTTGGTTTCAAGTCTTTCCAAGTTTTTTTGCTTATAAGTCTTTCCACGTTTTTTTTGCTGGTATTTTGATATGCTTATGCCAATTTTTTGTTCGGCCATGGTGCAGGTAGAACCAAATAGGTATTTGTTAGACCTGTCTTCCTCCAACGAAGGGAGTTTTGGAAGGCTAGAGGAAAGTGAGACATCCAGTAGGTCTACATGGGCTAGATCAACTAGATGTCAGAAGATCAGAAGAAAATTCAACAAATGCATAAAAAAATTTCTCTAAGGAGGGGGGTCATATTCCTATGATGATGAGACAGTGGGAGACATCAACGTGCCCTTAAGGTACCAACACCTATTGAAACAATGGGTGCCTAGTGATCTTCCTAAAGTAAACATTGATTTTTGTGTGAATGAGAGGATATATAAAATTGCACCATCGTCATTGCATGGATTGGGGTTGTTTTTCATGGATGGCATAAAGGTTGGATACAGTAGATGTACATAATTGATGGAGTATGTTGACCCTATTACAACTACAATGATTGGATGCGCCTAATCCAACATACACGAAGTATGCATAGATATGGGTTGTCAGCCAATTATATACAACTGAAAGACAAAGCTCAAAATAAAGGACCAGCGATGTACATGGACGGAAGGCCAAAAACAACTGATAATATTGTGGGGTTTATAAATGGTACACAACCAGGGTCTACACTAAAGCAACCCAACTGCATATTCGAGTCGCGTGAAGGAAACCATGTCTTTGTATGTGCAATTAAATCAATAGCTGCTGGCGAAGAAATGCTTATTGATTACAATTTGAATCATGTAGATACAAAAAATGTTAGTATGGTTGTGGTACAACAAACAATTTAACCATCCTTTTATTAATTATTTTAACATCTATAGGATTTTTAGTTAGTATATAATTGAAATTATTTAATTTTCATGTTTCCTTATGTAAATTTTAGTATGTTTTTGATGCAGGGTTCTCTCAGGGGCAACTCCATCTCTGTAGATGTTTGTCGACCTGAGTCAAGGAAGCAGGTATACATCGATATTGCCAATGTAATATTAAATTTAGGATGGACATACATATACGTTGTTATATATTTTCATTAGTATATTAGGTTCGTTTATATAATATTATCTATTTTCCATGCAGAGTGTTGATCAGGGAATCCAACCGGCTACTGATCAGCTGACTACAGCATTAGGGAAACAACCAAACATGAATGTAATTCTCCATTTAAAATACTTTAAAATCGTAAACATGTATATCATGACGCATTATGTTTATTTTGTTATGTATTCTTTCGTTTTTATGGTTGCGTTCATGATGGTAACGTTGTCTACCTTTTTTGTAGATTGACCGAGGAAAGTCCCCAGCTGTTGATCAGACGACTGGAGCCTCAAGGAAACTAGCAAACCTAAATGTAATTCCACATTCTAAATACTTAAAAAATGTACACATACAAAATATGTAGCATAGTGTTTATTTTTGTTCTGTATTTGTTAGCTTTTACATATTGCGTTCATTGTGATAATGTTCTCTACTTTTTTTGCAGGTGGCTGATCAAGGTAAATCCCCATCTGTTGATCAGACCACGCCCTCGTCTAGGCATCAGGTAATCCTAGATGTAATCCCTAATATAATTATTTACGCACACTATAGCTTCAAATACTAAGCAATTTTTTATATATTTCAATTGCAAACAGGGGATTATGTTTATCAAACGACATCTCAAAACTCTTTACAGAATGAGGTCTCTCAGTTGATGAGAGATAGTGAAATTAGAGAGTCTGTAGACTCGTTAAGGGTGCTAAAAAGGACAAGGGAAAAAAAAAATGAGGAACTAATTCATCTGACATTAGTAGATCCACTAACAGAAGGGCTCGAACAAAGGATTCAATTGTTGTTATAGCAACATAAACAAGTGGACATAAGTTATTGAATAAAAAATTTATAATATTTTATTTTATATGTTGTTGAACTTATAATAAAATGGTTTGAATTTACAGCGCGCTATGGAGATTATCAGTGGTGGTCAAGGCAATGTTGGTCCCAGTGACCAAACCACTCCATGTACACCACATACTGCTCCCATATTGTCCATTGAACAATCGACAACACGCTCTGTGACACCGCCAAGGGCAGCAGAGGGTGCAACCGATGTTGCCCCACCCACAACAGATGTTGTAGAAGAAGGGGTGGATGCAGGGCTAGATAGAGATGTGGAATACTTTCCTGTATATTCTCGTGTGACTAGCACTGGTTCAATAGTGTGTACATTTTTGGTGAAAGAAGAACTGGTTCCAATAAAGATAGAGAGGATTTTGGGTCATTATAGATTGTTCAATTTATTTTTTATAATTTGTGTCTAATATACTGATAATATTTTCTAATGTTGACTGATGATGGCATTAATGTTTTGCAGGAATTGATATATTTTATAAACATATGAATGATTTGGCCTTGGAGATCTTCAGGCCCACAATCCGCACAATGTGGAACAAGCATCCAAAAGCTTTAAAGGATGATCTGACTAATCGCTTGGTTAGTCTGTTTGGAAAAGATACCTTCGATACATCGAAGGTACTACAGAAGGCTGGAAAACATCTGAAGATTGTCCCAGACCAGTATAGGGTTCACCTAGAAAAGAACCCTAGGTATGAGCGCCCTCCAATGATTCCATCTATGGAGTGGAAAGCCCTAGTGGAAGATGGAAAAGAGAAGGGCCTGAGAAAATCAGGAAAGATACCACCAGGTGGAACAGGGAGGTATGCAATACATTCCAAAATGTAGTGGTAAGCCTTATTATTACTAGTTTTTATATCAATTTTGCTACATCGACTAATGTATTTAAAAACTTAATTAGGCTCTCGGACACATCTAAGGCCACAAAGGAAAGAATTGAAAAAATTGGCCAACACAAGCTTGGGCCTGGTGGTTACTCCAACTTAGCAGCCCGATATGTAAGTATCGCAATACCGAAATCCACATCCAAATATCATACAGATTATGATTTTTGTTTTGTTCTGACAAAAGGCTTTAAAATTAATGACATCATGTAAATATGAAGGTCGACCAGTTCAAAGAATTGCCCAGTGTAGATTACATGAAGCTTGGCTTCGAACAGGGCTTTGACGCCGTTGTTGAACACCAGAGAAGCTTGTCTGGGAATACTGCACGATCTTCTGCTGATCCATCTAATGCCCAGGTATGTGAAAACTATATAGTTTAATGATAATCTATTAATGCTCATGCAATTTGTTCCTTACAAATAAATTAACATAAATTATTTATTCCATTTTGTGCAGGAAAGTAATGATCCCATTCATGTCGAGGATGCAGTACATGACCAACCAAATGAAGATCATGCTTCTCATCTTGGTAATGAATTTATTAATGTGCTATATTTTTTTATAGACCATTGCAGATGATGAACATTAATTCTAATTCTACACAATTCAACTGCAGAGCATGTAGTTACAGATCATAACACGGAACAGGTTGGGCCTGTACGAGAAAATGTTGAACATGTTGATGTGCCCACGGCAGGTAAAAACACACATTCGTAATGTTTTTTAAATGAATTACTCTTATTTATCAAAATATAAATATATTAATGAAATATTTTGACATTATTACAGAAATCCATCGCCCCTCGCCTGATGTTCAACCTTGCGAGTATACTAGTAGGGATATCGATGATCAGATTCCCGAATATGTGACTCTAACTAAATATTTAAAGAGAAGAAAAGTAAAAAGGAAGTGACTAAACAAATTTTGAGTGATTCTTATTTATAAAAAAAAAACATTTAATGGTTTTTTCCTCTATTTCATGAATGAATGTTTGAATGAATGCTTTACTGATTTTTTTTTCTGCCATTGACTAAATTAATGTTTTAATGAATGAGTTAATGAATGGTTTAATGAATGGTTTTTTCAGCTGTTGAATGATTGAATGGTTTAATGAATGATTTAAAGAATGATTTAATGAAAGCATCTTTCAACTATTGAGTGAAATAATTTGTAGTAGATGCATTGTTATTTGCATTGTGAAATAGTGAAATAAATTGTTATTTGCAAGTATATGCATTGGGTTTGGGGAGTTGAGAGTGATGGGAGGGGGGGAGGGGCCATAAGAGCTTCCACCTTCACATGGTTGGTCTTGTTTAGTAGAGAATATTAAATTATTCTCGAAACAGAGAGGATCTCAATGAATGGTAAGGAAGAATACATTAAAAAACATTTATTTCTGTAATTTTACTGTGTAATCTTCACTATAGCTATTTGACTCCTCCATTGGAACTTGTTATAGATAGCGTTGAGAAAAAAATCCATAGTTAAAAGGTAGGAAATAGAGTTTTTATTAGATCAATGGCCTTATATACATAGTATTTTTGGTTATCCATGTTTTATCAAGTGATATATTCTTAACAATTAATTTACTTGAATAGTTGAATAGTATTGTAATTTACATTGTAATAGAATTATATTTATTTAGATTGGTTTTGTTATTTTCATAAACAAACATAAATTTATTTGATGGGTCCTAACATGAAACTATTGCAACAAGACAAAAAATGAAGTATGTTGAATGATGTTTTGAAAAGTAAAGCATAAGAAGGCAGTGTGAAGATCCACAAATCAAGGTATAATTATGTTTTCTTTTGTTTGAGTGAGCTGTGTATTGGGTATTTATGCATGTGCACACACATACATTTAGTTGATGATGATGATTACCATACATTGAGGAGAACTTTGTTCTATCTGATCTAAACAATTACCTTAAATATTTTGATTTATCATGATAATTGGCCCCTTGGTAATACTTTACCAATACCATATAGCTAGGACAACAAAATTAAATGTAGGCATTTCATTACAAGAAATATGATAGGCATTTGAGTTTGATGGGAATATCAAAGGTCAAAAGACAAAAAAAGATAGATAGACTTGTGAGGAAAATGGTATCTAAAGCGTTGTTTCCCTATTATTCCGCATGAGTATACTGTTATCTGCCCCAGTTTATCTTTCTCCAGTAGTTTTGTAATGTGTTTCTTAATCTCATATCTTGTTCAACTTTAATGGTTGATTGTGCAGTGGTAAACCTATGTTTATATTTGTGTTTATCCCTGTAGGTTGTGAGTTGGGCATGATACACATTGGTATTTTCAGTTTCCATTGTAACTTTTCACCCCAACATCATTATGCACTTTATTACTCATAATTGCTAATTTGTTACAAAGTCTTCTTTGTGCAAATATTTTATTAGGCATTTATATCTTTCTGTATTGCTTCCAATTTATCACCGAGTTTAAAGTGGTCACTTAGAGCAAACATCTAAACTCTGGAATACAAAAGAAGAATGACTACATTGATAATAATGGTAATAAAGTATTGAGATCTGCTTGAAAAAATAAATATCTATTTGCTACTTTATTTATGGAAGGCATTGTTTGAATGGTTAAGTTATAAAAACTGTTTATTTTTGTTTTTTTCAAGCAATCTTCCAGAGGTATCCACGGCCTGAAAAAGAGTATCAATCATTTTCACTGATTTACAATGATAGATCACTAGATTTGGTATGACATCTTTTCGTTAAAGGCAACATTTTCACGTTTGTTGGAAACAGTTTCGAGGTTCTTTCCCAAGGAAAATATGTTTTTATTGAATAAATCCCATTTATAGCAATGAATTTTGGTGGTGTTGATCCTAATCACTTCAAGGGTAAAAATCAATATGCTCCTGTTACTCGAAACGGTTACTAGAAGGTATGTAATAGAATCATGTTAGTTTTACAGGTTTAAGATTGACTGTATTTAAGGATAAACACATGCATACCATGTTCTTTGTATGAGTCATAGTTACTAGTAGGTATGTCATGGGATTAATATACTCTAATAAATCGATTTTGCTATTTCCTTCAGTTTGACATGGGAGACTTCCTCATTGATGATCAATCAGCAGGTCAGCATACAGTCCATGTTATTCAATTGGGCACATGATTGCTTCTTAAGGAATCTTATGAAAATATTGAGGGCATTTTATGAACATTTTGTTGCAGGTTTCTGTGCTGGAGGTTGTGTTTCTATTGCAGATTCTGGAACTTCTTTGCTAGCTGGTCCATCGATAAAGCATGCATACCTTTGATCTTTTGTAAATTTCTTGTATAAGTTAGTGGTGTTTTCTAGGTCTGTGCGTGATATGCTATTGTTGTAAAGCATAAGTGCTTCATAGCCACACCAAGGATATAGGGTAGAAAAAAGCTATTTCAGAATCATAACCAACAGAGTATTATCATTTAAACCACTTTTCTTTGAAATCAACATTAGTAGACAATTTTATCAGCTAACAAGTGTAAGTATTAACAACCATCATGTATCATCACATAGGCATTATTATCATCATTTAGATTAACTGTAAATACTATTGTATATCAACATGAATTACCAGCTGAGTTAACCATCCTTTCAAGGGTTTATACAAGTACTCCTTAGCCTGAAAGAATGCTTTTGGAAGGCAAAATTCAATTATATTGTTGAGATTTCCCCATAACTCAAATATGACCCTAACCTGGTTTATTTTGTAAATCTATTTGATAGGTTTTTGGGCTAGAAAGGATAGTAACACTGATTAGTAATGAAAGAATCCCTAAATTTCCCTACTAAACAATTAAATGGGGTCATTGTAAGGCAGAAAGTAACCTTTTATCAAGGCCAAATTATCCCAACCCCTAAAACATGTCAAATATGAAACCCTAGCTCTGACTTTTAACTGGTTTTTTTAGGTTGCTTCTCAAGTTCGTGGATGTATACAAGAAGTTAGGTGACGCACTGGAGGATCTAGGGCTAAATAGGTAGGCCAAAATTTGAGGGTAGCTTAGAATCTAAAAATTGTTGTTATTTTTGGATTATTGAATTTTATAAATTTCTAAGGTTTTCTAGTTTATAAAAATGCAGATCTAATATAACACTACACTAATCACGCAAATGCGTCTATTTACACATGAAATACTACATTTTGATCAAAAGGACAAATCTTAGGGTTTTTGTGAAATTTACTTCAAACCCAAGGCCATGAGGGATGGTGATCATCCTCCCTCTTGGAATATTTCCCTAAGCCTCACCAACTAGGACTTATTCACAATTGCTAATTTGTTACAAAGTCTTCTTTGTGCAAATCTTTTATTAGGCATTTATATCTTTCTGTATTGCTTCCAATTTAACACTGAGTTTAAAGTGGTCACTTAGAGTAAACATCTCAACTCTGGAATACAAAAGAAGAATGACTGGATTGATCATTATGGTAACAAAGTATTGAGATCTGCTTGAAAAAATAAAGATCTATTTTCTACTTTATTTATGGAAGGCATTATTTGAATGGTTAAGTTATAAAAACTGTTTATTTTTGTTGTTTTCAGGCAATCTTCCAGAGGTATCCACGTCCTGAAAAATAGTATCAGTCATTTTCACTGATTTACAATGATATATCACTAGATTTGGTATGACATCTTTTTGCTAAAGGAAACATTTTCACGTTTGTTGGAAACAGTTTCAAGGTTCTTTCCCAAGGAAAATATGTTTTTTATTGAAGAAATTAGCGCATTTGCATCCATGACTTTTGGTGGTGTTGATCCTAATCACTTCAAGGGTAAAAATCAATATTCTCCTGTTACTCGAAAAGGTTACTGGAAGGTATGTAATAGAATCATGTTAGTTTTCTAGGTTTAAGATTAACTGTGTTTAAGGATAAACACATGCATACCATGTTCTTTGTATGAGTCAATATAGTTACTAGTAGGTATGTCATGGGATTAATATACTCTAATAAATCGATTTTTCTATTTCCTTCAGTTTGACATGGGAGACTTCCTCATTGATGATCAATCAACAGGTCAGCATACAGTCCATCTTATTCAATTGGGCACATTATTGCTTCTTAAGGAATCTTATGAAAATATTGATGGAATTTTATGAACATTTTGTTGCAGGTTTCTGTGTTGGAGGTTGTGTTTCTATTGCAGATTCTGGAACTTCTTTGCTAGCTAGTCCATTGGTAAAGCATGCATACCTTTGATTTTTTGTAAATTTCTTGTATAAGTTAGTGGTGTTTTCTAGGTCTATGCATGATATGCTATTGTTGTAAAGCATAAGTGTTTCATAGACACACCAAGGATATAGTGTAGAAAAAGCTATTTCAGAATCATAACCAACAGAGTATTATCATTTAAACCACTTTTCTTTGAAATCAACATTAGTAGACAATTTTATTAGCTAGCAAGTGTAAGTATTAACAACCATCATGTATCATCACATAGGCATTATTATCATCATTTAGATTAATTGTAAATACTGTTGTATATCAACATGAATTACCAGCTGAGTTAACCATCCTTTTAAGGGTTTATACAAGTACTCCTTAGCCTGAAAAGAATGCTTTTGGAAGGCAGAAATCAATTATATTGTTGAGATTTCCCCATAACTCAAATATGACCCTAACTTGGTTGATTCTACAGGTCTTTTTGATAGGTTTCAGGGCTAGAAACGATAGTAACACTAATCGGTAAGGAAAGAGTCCCTAAATTTCCCTACTAAACAATTAAATGGGGTCATTGTAAGGCATAAAGTAACCTTTTATCAAGGCCAAATTATCCCAACCCTTGAAACATGTCAAATATGAAACCCTAACTCTGACTTTTGATTGGTTTTTTTAGGTTGCTTCTCAAGTTCGTGGATGTAGACAAGAAGATAGGTGACGCACTGGAGGATCTAGGGATAAATAGGCAGGCCAAAATTTGAGGGTGGCTTAGAATTTGAAAAATTGTTGTTATTTTTGGATTATTGAATTTTATAAATTTCTAAGGTTTTCTAGTTTATAAAAAAGCATATCTAATCTAACACTACACTAATCACGCAAATGCGTCTATTTACACATGAAATACTACATTTTGAAGAAAATGACAAATCGTAGGGTTTTTGTGAATTTACTTCAAACCCAAGGCCATGAGGGATGGTGATCAACCTCCCTCTTGGAATATTTCCCTAACCCTCACCAACTAGGACTTCCAAAAACAACCTCTAGGGTTTGTTGGAGGATCCTAATTAGGGAAAAATTTAGAGATATAAGGACAAACAAGAGAAAAATCCTTCAAGAGGATGTTTTATAACATGTAAAAATTGACAAAAGCTGGTAAAAATCCCTAATTTAGAGAAAACACAACATTACAACCACCATTCAATCCATAGAAGCATAATTTCACCAAACTTTAACAATGGAGCAACCAAGAAAACCCTAGATCCTCCTTGTGCTTGTGTTCTTCCAACAATGCTAGCATCAATCTTGCATGTGCATGAAACCTTAAAATTCACCCATCATTTTACCATAAATCCAAAGAAGAAATAGTAATATATTTGATAAGTTTCCCCTATGAATCCATAGGTAAGCCTATATCAGAGCATCTTCTTTGCATGAAATATTTTTCTAGATCCATTGATTTGTAGATAATGGTGCTTCCACATGATTCAGTATTGTAATTGCAAGAGGAACTTCACAAACATTTATAGATTCTCAACCAGTCGTAAAAGGAAAAGCAAGCATACATTTACAAGAATCCCAACAACTATTTAAAGGGTCAAAGACAATCACTTGTCTCTTCTATTGAACAATCATAGAGTGAAATTATGTTGCATATAACTTGATTTTAGCACTGTTACTGGATCCACCACCCTAGTGAGTAGGATCCGCTAACAATTGCAACAGGTTTATCTACCTTAGCTACCAAACTAGGCATATGTGTTCTTTCGGTGGAAGGACTGTTAATGTTCAAAGGTGTTACTGAATCTGTAATACTTCCAGTTGATGCAACTCTTCTTGCAATGGGGACCATAAGAAAAGAGTTTGATCTTATATTGGACAAACGAAATTGAAGGCTGGACTTGTTCATTCTGCAAACCAAGATCACTTGAATTGATTCCATTCACTAAGGTATAAAGAGTTTCCATACCTATTTGTTTGTCCCTCTGTTTCCTAACTACTGCAGAGGATTTCATGTTATATGATGGTCCAAGAGAAGTAGTAGACACAGATACAAATGTGAGAGGTTGTGATAGTTCCACTAATTTTGACAACGATGTTGACTGCAGAGCACCTCTAACCTCTCATTTTTGGAATTCCATGGAACTTTTGACCGATTTTATATTTTGGACAAGGTCATGCCTTATTTTACCCTTTTGACCTAGTTGGCATTTTATTCCTTAAGGTTCGATATGCTATTGCATGATATGATATAGCATATCAGACAATTTTTCTGCACTTGTTGCATTTATGAAGTTCTTTGTAAATAACAGAACTTCTCTCTGGCCCTTATCTTTAATTGACAACTGAATTATTTTTCTATCCTTTATATTGTCCTGAGTTCTTCTCAAGGTGATTTATATCTCCATTGGGCAACCCTAAACTACTTATATTTTACATTTTAGTCCTTTGGTTGAATTGGACTTGAGCATGCATTTTATTTATATGTTTGACAAAATGATTCTATATCATCACTCATTTGGACATGTTGAGTGAAAATCTATCATATCTAAAACACTAATTAGATTACTTTGATGCATAAAATTCAATGATCACCAGCAGAGTGTGTGCTCTAGAATGAAAAGGATATATAGAAGCATACCATACTGATATGTTAGAGTAGGATTTTTAAGCAAAAACTTTGAAAAAACATACAATTTATTTTTGTGATCAACTTTTCTAAGTGAAATCTTTTAATTTTTTTTTTGTTAAATCTACTAAGAGGCGTCGCTTTTCCAACGGTCCTCTGACGCTTCGACGAAACCTTTCGATGGTAGTGTCATGACTCTGACACTTCATACCATCGGATGATCGATGCTTCAAGTGTCGGGCGAAGTCGAAAATCCAATGCTTTCTGGATAAATCACCAACGACGTCGCCATGCCTTTGACACTTCTACCCGTTGAAAGGGCAACTCATATAGTGTTGGAGGGCATCAAACATCTGACACTTTCTGGATAAAAACACCGACAGCGTCGCCATGCCTCCGACACTTCTTCCTGTCGGAAGGCCAACTCTTCAAGTGTCGGAGGGCATCGGATTTCTGACGGTTTATGCAAGTTTTGATTGACACTTTGGAAGAGAAAACTGTCGAATAGGCAACACCATGGTGTGTCGGATCTTCAACCCACTTTGGTAGGCTGTCGAATATCCGACGTTATGCCACAGATGGCAAAAAAAAGTGTATGTGTTGAAGATGCAACAGAGAAGTGTTGAAGATGCAACAGAGAAGTGTCGAAATTTAGACATGCAAGGTGTCGGATTTTGGGTTGAAATTCTGTTGTGCAATAATCAACTTCGTATTAATTTATACACCACCCCAAACAATAATTATTACCCTGCTCACTACTTAATATTCGATTGGTCCATAGAGGTGTTTGGGCAGGCCTACTATATGTTTAAAGCTGTATTTTACGGAGATCAATATTCATTTTGTTGCATCCAATTAATGCAGTTGCAGCAAGCATGGTGCCCAATCACAACAGGCACCATTCTTGTTGCAGCTACATTAATTGGTCTATAGCATGCTAAATAATTTTTGTTGTATTTTACTAAACCATGATAAATCAACTTCAACAAATCTAGTACGTTCAAGTGCCTCAAATTCAAAGCTGTAAATGTTGATGAAATTATCATTGATGCTGACATGGACTTGCAGTGGCCCCACAGGTTGTCATTAATTCCACCAAGTCCTACTTACAGTTCCTTGGACCCCTTACAAAGTGGGTTTGTGCCTTGAAGCACCTTGTACCCAGTTGAGAAGGTCCTTGTACCCACAAGGACAGATCTTGAAGCCACCACCTTGCTGAAGATGTTGAAGACCCCAGAGATGGTCCTAAAGCCCTGGTCGACAATGGAGAAACCCTAGATGGGTTGATGTAACAACTATAAAATTCCATAAATAAAAAATTGTTACAGAGTGTTTAGATCAATTTAAGACCTAACCCGACTTCACATAGCTTTTAAGAATTACTTGTTTTCAAAATTTTATGTGTTAATCCATCCTTTTCGTATGTTACAGTTTGTATTCTAAACTTGTATTTCCATAGAGATGGACTTGTCATGTTTTAACAGTGTAAACCCTCTACTTACAAACCCTACTTTGATGCGAGTGTTACAAGGTTATGTGTATTTCTTAGCTTATGATAGCTAATGTATTGTTTAACCTTGTATTAATGCAGGTGTCTAAAATGAAGGATTAGCTCCCCTTGCAAACCTAAACAACTAACGAGCCAACAAGTACCAAGGTGACAAAAAATAAAAAAATAAAAGAAAACAACATGTTCACTCTGCAACTATAGAAAGTGGGTAACTAAAATTAATCCACGTGTAGGTAGGTTAAAAGTTAAAGTGCCCACATGAAGGTTTGTGGTGCTATCCAGGCTGGATAAAAAGTAAACCCTATGCGAAAAAATCCAAAGGCTTAGTTTTTCTATGTTTTCTTCTGCATTGTTGAACTAGTGAGGAGATTGAAGGGCTCTTGGAACTTCCAACACTCAAACTCCGCGACCTCCAACTTCACACTCCAATGTTTTCATGACCACACCAACAATATTCGATTCCACCACTACACCGCCTTTGTTGCTCTTGGCCAAGGCAGTGGTTACCAAATATTTAGAGTCATGGTCTCGACCTGCCATAGGTTCCTTCGCAGAGATAGGTAAGTTTCTCCTTTGCAAGGTTCGTTTTCAGTTTGCTGCAATTTATTTTATAATGTCGAAATGCCAATTTTTAACCTCTATCCATTATTTTCTTGATAGGAGGTTTCGATGGTTGCTGCTTGGCTTGAAAAGAGTGAGCTTGGGTCGAGGGTACCTGGCATCAAAGGGTCTTGGTAAGACCTATGTACCTTGAAACCCTATGGTCCTTAACAGTCTGAGGTGTGAAATGGAAACGACAAAGCTGGAACAAAGTTTCCTTTTGGTTATGGCTTCGTTTGGGAGATACTAGGGTTTATATGAGCCCACTACAACAAAAACTGGATTTAGCGTCAGATTTAGTGCTGGATTTTAGTGTAATTTTTTCCCAATTTTCGTGAAAAATCTGGCGCTAAACCTGGCGCTATTGTACAATTTCATAAAACGCCGTCCATTGCATTTTTTTTCCCTTCCTTTTTAACATCCATTTTTGTCTCCATTTTTGTGCCCCATTTTTTGCATCTTTTGTTACGCCCTTATTTGCGCCCAATTTTGCATCTTTTTTTGTGTCCTTTGTTACATCCTTGTTTGCACCTAGTTTGATGCTTAGTTTTGCATCCAATGTTGCGTCTTATTTTGCTCCTAGTTTTTCATCGAGTCTTACACCATGTTTTGCATCAAATTATGTGTCCAATTTTGCATCTAGCGTTACATCTATCTTTGCATCCAATTTTGGGCCCAATATTGCATCTTGTTTTGCATCCAATTTTACTTATAATGTTGCATCCCCTTTTGCATCTAATTTTCATCTTATTTTACATATTTTTTTGTATCCATGTTTGTGCCTAATGTTTCATCTCGTTTTACATCGTATTTTGCATCTAAGTTTGCACCTGGGGTTGCATCCCGGTTGATGTCTTTTTTTGCATCTATGTTTGAGTCCAATGTTGCACCCAGTGTTGCACCTAGTGTTATGACTGGTTTTGCAACCAAGTTTGTATCTAATATTGCATCCAATTTTGTGTCCAATGTTGCATCCCATCTATCATTCAATATTACGTCTAGTTTTACATCCAATGTTTCATCCCATCTTGCATCCAATATTGTGTCTCGTTTTAAGTTTTTGTTTGCGCCAAGTGTTGCCTCCAGTGTTGCACCTGGTGTTACGCATGGTTTTATGTCCATCGATACACCATATTTTTTGCCCAATTTAATGTCCAATTTTATGTCTAGTTAGGAGTTCACTTTTGCATCTACTGATGCGTCTAGTTTTGGGCCTAGTATTGCATCTAGTTTTGAGTCATTAATTGTGTCTAGTGTTGAGTCCTTTTTTGCATCCAATTTTGTGATTAGTGTAACATCCATTTTTGTGTCCACATTTGCGTCTGACATAAGGTCCACTTTTACATCTACTTTTGTGTTTTGTGTGACGTCTACTTTTAAATCATCTTTTGCATTTAGTGTTGCATCTAATATTGCATCAATCTTGCACTACTACATTTTTTACCTTTAGAAATACATTGCAATATCATTAGGGCATGGAGGAATCGAACCATCGACCTCCTGCTTATAAGGCAGGTGCTCTTCCATTGAGCTAGAACCCTTTAAGAATCAGGAAGATGAGCAATATTAACACATTAAATTTCATCATTGTCCTTGAAATATTGTTTCACCTTTATTGTTTTGTGTATAATTTGTCATGTGTTTTTCCTATCATGCCTACTGACATACATTTAAATATTATTATGTTTTCTCATCCAAAACCAACACATTTGAAATAGCAGGATTCTAAACACTTGCATATGGAAACTATTAGTTTCCATTCTGATAGATTGCACATCCACATTGGTTTTCCTACAACAAGGCCTACATATGTAATACTATGTTACCAAAAATGAGAAATGCAAAAAGAAAAGGGAATGGTACATGAAATGGGTTTTGGAGGTTTCACATAGAAGAAACAAGGAGAGAGAGAAAACAACACTAATGGTGAAGAAGAGCACAGAGATCACAGAGCCTGGATACAATAAAAATGCAGTCTAGGTTGTCAATGGGTCTTGATTTGCGGGTCAAGTAGGTTTACTTACTTGGTAAAACTTGTTGTAAACAAGAGCTTGGTTAGTTTGAACTTTGTATGCCAAGAGGTATTTAATACAACCAAAAAATCCTAGAAAGTCCTCTTTAGTAAGGCCTAAATATTTGATAATTAGGGTTAGTCTTCCAACCAAAACAAAAAAGAAATTATAGAATTCCCACTGCTTTACACAAAGAAATTTGGAAACTGAGGACCACTTCACAAACTACAATGGATGATCAATGATCGAGAAAGCAGGACTGAGACCTAAATCATGTATACAACAAATACAAATGAATTAAAATGGAACTAGGAAGAGGCTAATCAAATGCAAAGATAACATAGAAAAAATGAAAATTTATCATGAAATTACACAAAACAATCTAGTCATCCATACCTTCAATTGCAATTTGTGTTGTGGGTATGGAATAGAGCCAAGAATGAAGTGAAATTCAATTTCCTGAAGAATTGAATTTTTGGCGCTTGAAAAGGTGGAGAAGATGACAAACTGGTCGAAAGGGATTGAACCCCACACTTTCACAGCCACAACAATAATATCCATCACTATCAGGAAACTCTTTTATTCCAGGTTGTCGTGGCTGATAGAGAGGGTTCCCCCAAAGGGACCATATCATATGCAAACAATAGTAGTGCAGTTAGGACATGGTGTAAAAAGAAACCATTACCAGCATGGGTGTTCTTCTAGAGGTGTATCTCTTTTTTCTAGTCCATCGATTTAAATCCAAACTGCATCAATGTAAATCTGAAATAATTTCAGGGATAGGGGGCAACCCTGGTTAACCCAATTAGTGCTCCCAATGAAGTGAGAAAACCTCCAAGATGTGGGAAGTTGTCATATAACTGTCATAGAGCCTCATAATAGCAACACTGTCGTTCTATTCAACAATGATATTGTGAAGTTCTCATGATTCATTTCCTAGTTTAAGTTTCTTTAAAGTCTTCATGCTTTGTCTGATTATCCTTTCACCTATTTGAGGGTATGCAATATATTTGTTGATTTTCACAGGTTAGATCAGTGTTAATACAAGTACTAAAATTCAATACATGAACATATAAAGAATTGAGGTAAAATTCAAACTGTAATAAAACGTAACAACATAATTTTCATTTCTTTCAACTTAACGCTCTGTTGGTCACTGCATTAACTTAATGCTCTGTTGGTCACTGCGTTAAAGTTGATCATTGAAATGTTTCATCAACTGTCATGTACAAAAAACATAATAAATAACACGTGCAGTAAACTAAATCTCAAGTAAACTACAGAAGATAAAGAATCTTAACCATTGTTGGATCCGCCTTATACTCAGTTAGTTCTGAGTTTGATCTTGTCACTGAAAGGACAATTCAAACTAGTTGAACCATATGCGTACCTCGAGAGAGAGAGGGAGTAAACAAACCTTAGTTTCTTCAATCAATTTAGCAGTGCAGTAAAGGAGAATCACACAGATGCACTCAGAATGAAAGATGTACAGTCAAGCACTCTACCAACAGATTCATGATGAACAAATTCCTGAAACCAGTCAGCGTGGATCAAACAGAAAAACTCAACCTGTGCAGAGAATAGATCATAGTAAACCCCATGCAAAATAACACAGAGGTAAAAGCTGCAGACTGCTGTGGAGAAAGAAAAATGCAGCCCAGACCGAGTAATCCAGGCAGATCAGTGAAGACCAGGCAGAGTGATCCTGAGAAGACAAGCCCGTGAAGGTAAGCCAAACCGTGAAATAAAAACCAGCAATCAAAATCCAAGCCCGTGAAGGTAAGCCAAGCCGTGAGAAAAATCACGCAATCAGCCGGCAGAGAAAGCCCCTCAAATAAAACGCAGACAGCATACAGCCAGCAGAGAGAGCCCCACAAATAAAACGCAGACATCAGACAATCGGCAGAGAGAGCCCCACAAATAAAATGCAGACAGCCACCGAAAAATAATAACACGTGAAGGTAGATCAATGAAGACCAGACCGAGAAGGAGATTAGTGAAGATCAAACCGAGAAGAAGATCAGTGACGACCAGACCGAGAAAGAGATCGGTGACGACCAGACTGAGAAATTAATCCCATGAGATCAAGCCCACAAAGATAAGCCAAACCAAAAATCAGAATCCAAGCCCGTGAAAAATCAAAAATCAGAATCCAAGCCCATGGAGAAAGTCGTGCTGAGAAAAATCAAAATCCAAGCCTATGGAGAAAGTCGTGGCGTGAAAAATCAAAATCCAAGCCCGTGAAGGTAAGCCGTTGTGAGATCCCAAAATTAGATGTGTTGAAACTAAAAATAATCTCTTCCTTAAATATGTTAGGGTATATAAAAAAATTACTTAGGATAGAATTAACGAAGGCCCACAAAAATAAAAAAAAAATCATAAAAATAAAAATCAGGTAGCCCAAAAGAATAAACCGTCCCAACAAAAGTCAAAAAAGATTTTAATATAATAAAAAGTAAATTGTCAAAAATTCTATTAATAAAATATTTTATTAATAAGACTAAAATAATTATTTAATGAAATTATAATAAAATGAAAGTCCAAAGGTACAACATAAAGTCCAAAATCATAAGTGGGTCATTATAATAACAACATAAGGTAACCATAAAAATAAATGGTTCAATGATCTTTAATAAATCATCAAGTAAATATACTCCATAAAGTTGGAGTCATCATAGTCAAAGGTGCACACAAGTAATAGTGCTAATACTAGTAAGAATAGGACCAAGATTCAACAACCACAAGATCAAGGTGAACCGGAAAGGTGGACAATCAATCAAATAGGACCAATAAGACCAAATACTTTTCTCTCTCTCAAGGTACATAGTTTTATATATTTTTTCATCACTATATAAGGGGGAAGATCCAACTGGATGGTACAATCCTTTTGTCCTTAACACTGTTCCTAAAGGTTAGGTACTAGGGACATCATCAAGGGGTGGCCAGTCCCTTGAGAATCAACCTAGAAATAACCGATTAGGAGAGGGGACATCATTATCTTCCATTCTTAATGAATGGCTTTCAGCCTTAGGCTGAGTTTCAGTCTCACATTGAATCAAGTTGATCAATCCCTGGACCCTAACCGGGTCCTCCATTCTCTTGCAGAATGGTTCTCAGTACTAAGCTGAGTTTTAGTCTCACACTGAAAATTGATCAACTACCTGTAGTACCTACTTGGACATCGTGTCCTTGGTCCTATACCAGAATATATCTCTGCCTCTACCCGTAGGCTCTACTTGGACATCACATCCTTGGTCCCAAACCAAAATACCCTAGAGGCATATAGGGGCCCTAGCCACATGCTAGCGACTTTGCCATGGCATCAACCTGCTTGGTCCTAGACCAAGAACCCCAGGAGACTACTGGGGGCCCTAGGGTACCTTATAGGGTCTTATTATGTCCTAGTCAACTGACTAGGAAACCATTCTCTGAGAATGGGTCTCGCAACTGCACTAACTTTAACAATATCGACAATTGAGGATTGCTTTATTGCTCTTGTATATGTGGCATTTAGTTTTCCAATCTATTAATGTCTAGTGTTCCTAAATCGCAAATTATGAAACTAATTTTCATATTACTGCATTGCAGGCTTTATTCTACTCTGCTCTTCGTTGTGCACGAGAAATAATGATTGTTGATGATGGATCAAAGAACTTACTAAGGGCTGTAAATAGCAGGATAAGTGCACTGGTTTTTCATATCAGAGAGTATTATTGGATTTATATGATAAAGCTCAATAGATACAAGACAAAAGAATATACCCCTAATGCTGTCAACAAGTTCAATATTTATCCAGAGCAAATTCCATCATGGCTTGTTAATTGGATGCCTGATCAAGGAGGATTCCTAATTGGGAACGTTCAGCCTGCTCACACGGATTTCAGGTTTTTCTCCTTGGGGAATCTTTGGGCTATAGTAACATCTCTAACTACTCCAGAACAGGCTGAGGCTATATTGAACCTAATTGAGAGCAAATGGGATGATCTTGTGGGAAGCATGACTATGAAAATCTGCTTTCCTACATTGGAATATGAAGAGTGGCGAATCATCACTAGCAGTGATCCAAAGAATACGTACTGCTCTCTCCTTTTGCTTACATTGATTGTTAATATGCATGGTTTTGCACATCAGGATTTAGAAGGGAAGCATACAGAAATTTAATGTTCAGGGTTATGTTTGCATTCTGTGTTCACTTTTAATATTGAAGTCATATATGAGTGCTGAAGGATAGGATGGGCTTTTGCAGTTGCATTCTGTGTGTTGTATGTTGGCATGTACCTACTGTAAGATGCTGAAAAAGTATTATGTTCACCTATCTCAATGTTGCCATCTGCTTCATTTTTCCTCAGAATTGTGTAGCATATCTTCTTTAGCTATATGAAATTTTGATAGTATTCTTTGTAATTATCTATATATAATGGTGTGTATTTGAAAGCTGAAGAATAATATATGTTTAATTGGGAGCTATGGTATAGAACTCCATGCTTTGATTGTAAATGATTTATATTATCATATTCAAGGGGAGTTAGAAGGTCAAAAAATTCCTCCAGGTTCCTTTCAGAGAGTTTCAGAGCACCTCATAAAGTTGGAGATAGATTCAATTTTGCAGACTGTTGAACATTTCTGTTTAAAAGAGCTTCATCCATTATGTGAAGATAAGTATATTTATGATACCAAAGCCCTTAAAACAGAATTGGGTATAGATTGGTGGTCTCACTCAGATGACAAAGGACTCACAGCTACAACAGAAAAGACACTAGAAATCTTGAGCCGTGCAAATAGGGCCTCTTGTCTTGCAGATTTTCAGTTGAATGCATTAAAAGCATGGATGACTATGTTAGCTTTGTCAATGTTTGACAAAAAAATTGTAAGTTCATTCATGCTTGAGAGCTATCATACTTATCCAAAACAATTTATGTGCTTGTTATGTTTCTAGACCATAAGAATACCTACTTTCCTTGTTTCTGTTTTATAGCCTTTCTGGATCAGTTTGTTTTGGTACTTATATTTTTGTTTGCAGCACCTCATATCATTTCTTGTTGAACATGGGACAGAGTTAGGTTCAATAACCCTAAATGCAGCCTTCTCAGAAGAATCGATAGGGTTGTGTGTTGAATATCTTTGCAATTATCTATTGACATCAATGCAGTTGTTAGGCTCTCTTGGTGATCCAACAAATTACATGCTAAATTTTCTCATAACACAGGCCCAAATTTTGCTTATTTTTGTGAGGTAGATGTGCAATTCCTAGTAATTTTTGCAGGAGAGAGAGTTAATGAGTCTAGGTGGTTTGTCCGAGTCAGGGAAATGAGGCCAACTATAATTCCTGGTGATTTTTGTAGGAAAGCTAATGCATAGCACAAAAACATACTTATTTTATAAAAGACTGAACCATGTAATGGAAAACTGGCATTTGGAATTAAAGCAGGAAAAGAGGAATAGGCAAGGGAAATTGGAAAAGTTTTAAAGGTCATCCTAGGGTCTAAATGCTAAACTACATTCTATAGAAATCAAATTCTCAAGTTGCTTGATTATGTTTACTTACAGAAAGAAGAACAGATTTGGTTAAAATCCAAGCTAACCAAGTTGGACTTGTACAGAATCCAGATGCACACACACTTTATAGTGTTTCTATAAAAAAGAGTAACATTGTCCAGTATGCAGACCATGATACAACATAGAAATTCATAAAGAGAAACAACATACATGTTTGGATTAAAAGTATAATTTGTAGACAGTAATCGCTTGGGCACAATGTTGTCTTAACTAACAAAAAAAGAAATGTGAGAGTTAGTTGACATATCATGTGTAAGAGTGCAGGAAACCTCATTTCATCTTTTCATCTCTTGCTTCTGTTTCTTCTTGAACAGTTTGAGATGGTTAGGACCATTTTGGATGTCAACAAAGTGGCATTCAAAGCTAGGTAAACTACAAATATATGAGTCATGACCTGCAAATGAAAATTGAAGTACCTCGATTTCAATTGCAATTCCTAGTAATTTTTGCAGGAGAGAGAGTTAATAAGTCTAGGTGGTTTGTCCGAGGCAGGGAAATGAGGCCAACTGTAATTCCTGGTGGTTTTTGCAAGAAAGCTAATGCATAGCACAAAAACATACTTATTTTATAAAATACTGAACCATGTAATGGAAAATTGGCATTTGGTGTAGACACTGAGAGGGGGGGGTGAATCAGTGTAAAGCAATTTTTACAACTTTTCTTGACCTGTCACACTTAACTATCAATTCATCATTTCATTATTTTACCAATCTCATAATCATTTCATCATTCACATATCATAAGCATTTAACCATAACATAGAAGAACACCACACCATATAAATTTGTAATCTTTTTATATTAGTTTGGTTTGGCTACAACCGTTAGGCAAAATCAGCACCTACTGATACATAGAGCGCCTACTCTGCATCCAAGACCCTGCCTAGTTTTCTTAGACCCTGCTAAGAAGGGTTTGAGGTATCCTAACCTCAAAAGCAAGACAAGCTTGCATTTATAATTAAAGATTACTGTTGTATCAACATCCTCTATTTTTTCGATCTATTCTGCTGCTGGTCAATACTGTTGATCATCTGCTCAACACCAGCTCTTCAGTCATCTTTTTCATTTTCTCATCGCTGCTCAACAACCTATGTACTCTAGTCACTGTCAAATAATCAAGGTCTGCTCAACAATCTCTGCTTTGCTCATCAACCATGTCAACACTGCCCATCACTACTGTTGCCACACTGTTCATCAACACAAGTGCTTCAACACTGCCAAGTCATTAGGATAACTCAGCCTTGGACTAATCATACTCCTCATAAACTAGGGCTGTTCAAGATTTGTGTTGTCAACCTCATGCACACTTATTTCTAGGCAACTAAACCCCAACCAAATCCCAAGTCTGAACTATGTGTTCTTACAGACACATTCAGATGTGTTTCAAGCTTGACTGTGCATACAAGCTTGCATTGTGGACCAACAACTTGTCACATCCTCATCACTATTGTTCAAGATGCCACATGTCAACATGTCTTCTGCTAAGAGTACATTCCTTACTGCTGTATCATTATGTCACTAGGATGTCTGTTGATGTATATTACTGTACATACTCCACCTTTACTGTGTACATCACTATCATCATCATACTGTCAAGACAATGTCTTAATCAAACTTCAAATAGCTGCCATCATAACCCCTTCATGCATTGACTATGTAAAATATCTGTTCATTTATCATCATGCTAGGGCATCATCATTGGACTGTAGATGTCTGCTTTCAAACCTGGATAACTTCAAATTCAGATTGTTGATAAAATGCCTTAACACTAGACAAGCTCAGGCTGAGTGTGTGTGTGAGAGACTCACACCAAGTATAAATTCAGGCTGCTTGTAAAAACTGTGTATTATCATTACAGTCTTCACTTGGCCATCAAATTCAGGACCATGCACAAATGCTGAGCAACTTGGACTATCTAAACACCATAGAAACTCGAATCTTGACTTTGTCAACAGAGATCACGCTTATCTTATGCTTTGTCCAAAATGATCTTCTTCTATCAGTCCTTAGTGCTCCGAATATGTACCTTTAGCAGCATTGTCTGATAGAAGTGTTTTACAGAACACTTCTTATGTCACGGTATACAGAACTTGAATGTCATAACTTTGAACCCCCTTCCAAGACATATTATCCTTTTGAACACTGTCAATCATATTACTGTCAACCTTCTTCACAAAAGATACTGTCAAAAGTCTGAATATCAGTCTTAAACTTCCACCGAAATTTTGATATGCGACTGCTGCTACAGTCAATAATTTGGGACTGTTCAATAGATTAACCGAGCTGCAAATTTGGACCCAAACAAGTCCAATATTGGACTGCAAAATAAACATAAAAGAAAATTCTTTCTTTGTGCAAGGCTGCTGCGAATTTCTTCACTTTGCCGATGTCAAAATTCAGGCTGCTGCTGCAATTTTTGTTGACTGCTCCTCCCAAATAGTTCTGTGGTATGCTCTGGCTGCCATGAGCTGTGGTATGCCATAGCTGGGATCTTTCATCATCTTATAACACATCATATCATGCACATCATCACAGAGGTTTGCATCATATCATTCACTGTTTATTCTCATAAGGATCTGCTCTCACCATCATATCTTGTATTATTATAAACACATCAGCATTGCATGGCATATATACATCACACATCAATATTCTATTCATTGTATTGTATATTGTGCCTCATTGCTACTTACACATTACGATCATTACCTTTCATAAGTTGTGGATATCACAACTTTAGGATTACATACCTGAGACATAAAAAATATTCACAAAACTTTAGTGTGGCTGCTTCAGACTTCAAATGTCACCTGAAAATCAGAGCTGATCAAACTTTGCTGCTGCCCGAAATCAGAGATGTAATTATTACTTTTAGACTTCTACTGCTGACCCCCGAAGTTCTCCTCAGGCACCCCGAATTTCCTCAGAGCATTCCACGCAAATTTCCACAGTAAAAAAAAAAGAGCTGCTGCCAAGAAATTTTCACTGCTCTTGCGGCTGCCTCAGACCCTAGACCGAAAAATTTCAGAGC
The DNA here is from genome assembly GCA_001517045.1 of Pseudotsuga menziesii. Lineage (NCBI taxonomy): Eukaryota > Viridiplantae > Streptophyta > Pinopsida > Pinales > Pinaceae > Pseudotsuga > Pseudotsuga menziesii. Next base: position 136,658 of record LPNX010963262.1, on the reverse strand, counting down.
CTTTTTCCCATCGAAATTTTCCATTCCAAAAAGAAGACTTGCGTGGGGTATTTATACTAATTTTTACCTCATTTTGGGGCCGACCTTCTCTTCAGTACCAAATGACATGATCAGTGTTTGGTGGAAAATATCACCCCCTGAGTACTCTTAAAAATATCCCTCCTTTCTGACCCATTCCAATGTCGGCAAGATTATCATCAAGAATAGTATTGGTGCCTGGTTGCCACTTGAACTGCTTAAGAAAGCTAATGAAGAAGTAGTCTCGGCATTTTAAATGTTATTGCAAGAGACAACTCACAGCCTCTGAAAATCCTTCAAAAACTTCTTCACCAAATCTCCATGCAAGACCATCAAGGTTCATCATGCCATATAACCATATCTATTGCCAGTAGTGGGCTCCATGACCTTTGCAAGGTCAGTCTTTATCAAGGGTTCCAAGACCTCATGGGCTTCTCCATTGTCTACCAAGGCTTCAAGACAATCTTTAGGGTCTTCAGCATCATCAGCAGGACTTCTTCAACATCTCCAGCAAGGTGGTGGCATCAATGACATCAAGTCCATGTTGGCATCAATGACAATTTCATCAACATTTGGAATTAAAGCAGGAAAAGAGGAATAGGCAAGGGAAATTGGAAAAGTTTTAAAGTCATCCTAGGGTCTAAATGCTAAACTGAATTCTATAGAAATCAAATTCTCAAGTTGCTTGATTATGTTTACTTACAGAAAGAAGAACAAAGTTGGTTACAATCCAAGCTAACCAAGTTGGACTTGTACAAAATCCAGATGCACACACATTTTATAGTCTTTCTATAAAAAAGAGAAACATTGTCCAGTCTGCAGACCATGATACAGCATAGAAATTCATAAAGAGAAACAACATACAAGTTTGGATTAAAAGTATAATTTGTAGACAGTGTTCACTTGGGCACAATGCTGTCTTGACTAACAAAAAAGGAAATGTGAGAGTTAGCTGACATATCATGTGTAAGAGTGCAGGAAACCTCATTTCATCTTTTCATCTCTTGCTTCTCTTTCTTCTTGAATAGTTTGAGATGGTTACGACCATTTTGGATGTCAACAAAGTGGCATTCAAAGCTAGGTAAACTACAAAGATATGAGTCATGACCTGCAAATGAAAATTGAAGTACCCCGATTTAACAAAAGAAATCCCAATGGAAACTGTTTTGGAATTTTTTATCCAAGACCAGTGGTATGGACCGTATGGCAGATTTAGTTGGCTCAAAATAGAAATCCCTTCCAATCTATGACAACACCTAGGAGTCCCATCTCTTTGAGATGTCCTAAAGGATAAAATCAAAAGAAAAGAGACCAGTGTAAAATTTAAATTGTTTGCGGAAACTCTCAGTCAAAGAGAATGACATATAAACTTTAATTGTTGCTACATATTAAGACTATGGTGCTAATGATTTGGATGGCATTGCCTAAGTAAGACTAATGAAGTTGAATATTCAATTTGTGTTGGAAATTCACTACGAGCTTGACGTCTTTGGAAACAGAGACACATGTTGCAAGCAAAGTTTTCATATGATACTATTTAATTATAATAAAAACAAGAGTCACATGCAGCAATATAGAATCTGCAAATGTAGAAAATGGAAACTGAAGTATTGCAGGAATTGTCATTGGCATTTGCAATGTTTCTATTTCCTTCCTTAACCTTTCTGTCTTCATTTGAAGGGATGTTGCTCTATGTGCATATTTGCATTTAGTGTTTCTCTAGATCCATAAATTTTTAAAGAGGCCAACTGCAATTAGTTGAAATTGGGTAAACCGAGAATGCAAGGATAATCAAAATGCAGTTTCCAAAAATCGATTTCAACTTTGTAAATGAAGTTGTAAATTGAAAATGCCAATTCTATGAAGATATTACAAACTTGCATGTAGTCAGTGTGCAGCTGAACCAAGGAGCTAGGTAGTCCATGACACGAGCCAAGGAGCGATGCAAAAGAAAATAGTTGTGCTAAAAACAATTATTATAGCAGTTCATTGGGACATTTAGAGGGAATAGCAGCGCAAAAGAAATATGAATTGCATTTCAATATTAAAAACATGTAAATGGCATCAACCTTAGTAGAACTAAAAACATGTTTTGAAATCGAACATGCATAGGAAAGAATGAAATATTAGAGAAACAAGCAGGACATGTTTTGAAACAAAGACAGATCAAGAATTTGCAAAGAGAACTAATTTCATGTCTTGATTTGATTTTTAAATAAAAGTTTCCTAAACGGATGGAGCCATGGTACAAGTAGCACATATTTTGAAATAGAGACAAGTAAGACTTTGCAAAGAGAACCAATTTTATTTCCTAATCTAATTTAGAAAAAATAAAAATAAAATCCATAATAACATCTTTGGAAACAAAGACACGTGTTGCAAGCAAAGTTTTTGCAAGGAGAAATAATTTCATGTGTAAAAGACATGAACATAATTGCAATGAAAGACATGTTCTGAAATTGAATATGCATCTTTAAAAAAAGGAAAGAATGAAATTGGACACAGGTTTAACAAAAAGGTGAACATCTTTTCAAATAGAGATAGATTTCAAGGAATGACTTTGCAAAGAGCATCAATTCCATGTGTAAGTGGCATCACTCTTAGTCCAATAACATTTTTTTATAACATAAACAACTGCATAGATTTGACAAAGTTTTATTGACAAGGCACACCAATATAGTACAATTAAATGCACAATGTAGAGCATATGATGAGTAATAGAGTATATAAAGCCTGAAAGCGATATAAACATAGTTGTATATACAATGCTAAAACATAAACTGAAAATTTGGCATATCCAAATGGGTCTGTGATCAGTTCAAAAAAGAGATTCTGATGTAGTTGTAACCATGAATATCAGAATGAACAAAATTTACATAGTGTCACTTTTCAAGATGAGCAATGTGCAAGGAGTGCCAAAAATTTGTTTGCTAGAGCAAAATTTGCAAAAAAGAAAGTGATTTGAAGCTAATCACTAGACAATATAGATTTTTGTGACAATGTTGTATGCAGTTAGTGTAAAAATATCTCACAGGCAAAGTTTTCACAAGTGGAAAACTATTGACAATATCTTTCTTGTCTAATTCCTTTGAAAGTTATTGCAGGTGTGGCAATTTCATTTTACAGTCCATTGTGCCATCCTCTGTCTCAAGAACACACTCCAAGCAATGCTTGTATCTGTAGAGTATGTTTTGTTTGTGACAAACTAAGCAATATGGAAAGCTATCAAGAATTGGGTTGCTGCAAGCATTGCAAATTCTGTGGAATGGAAGCAAGAAGACATTGTTTGTTTTCAAATGGTTCCCTGTACGTGCAAATTGCAGATGGAAAACTTTATTTGCACAAAATAAACAAATGATAGGAAAAATGACGTGAATGCTGATGAATAACAATTGAAAAATAATATATTTTGAATAAAATACATAAGGTTTTTAAACCGTGTAAACATATTTATATGATGTTAATGTACAGGAAAATAAATGGCATTGCATATATGTCAACAACAAATGTAAATTTAATGGGAAGGATCCAAGATATATGAATGTTGCAAGATATACAAATGTTGCAAAGATCATCATAGCCAAATGCTATGGTGATTTATCAAGTAATCCTCAGAAATATGAAAATTGAAACCACCAGTTTCAAAAGTTTCCCAAAAGTGATCAAGCAAAGAGCCAACAGGGGTTGTTGCAACTGTTATATGCAAGTTCACATTGTGGTGTTTCATGAAAATAAATAATTCTTTTTGCAAATTGGAATGTTGCAACATGTCAAAGTTAAGGTCACTAGTAGTTACGATATGTTGATCCTGGTCAACGTTTTCCACTATGTTTTCAACAAATCTATAAAGCTCTACAATTGGTGCATTTGGCACTGCAGATACATTTGACAATTTTACAATAGCTTTGTTAATTTGAAATTGGCAAGTATTTGCTTCTATACAATTTGTTGTATAGTTTCCTATAGTTTTCTATACAATTTGTTGTATAGTTACAAGGAGGGTCATGGCTCAGCTCCAAGTAGCCCTAGCAAGTCACAGCTCATTCTAGAAGCAATTTACAAGTCATGGCCCAACTTAGCACACAGATCACGGCTCATTCAAGGAGCAGCACAAGATCACGGATCAGTCCAACAACAAACTTTCACGACCCTAATCTAACAGCTAGAAGGAGGTCATGGCTGAGTTTAGTATACAACAAAAGATCATGGATCAGTCCATCACAACAACGGAATTTGTTTTCTCACATAGTATTTTGGCAGATTACCTACTTTGGGTTGGATTCGATAATAGGTGTATTCCTTTGAAAAAAGGAAATTAGCCTCATCCTGCCAATTTGAAGTCATATTGAACTTGTACATTCTACTTATATCAGTCTTTAGAGAGTATAATCATTTTCATTCTTTAGAGTAAAACCATTTTCTCTCTTCAGAGAGAAACCGCCTGTGCGAAAAACCCTAACATATTTCAGAATTGAATGCCTCTTGAGTTTTGGCTTCAATATTGATACCATCATATTGGTGTCGAATCGCCCATCTATTCAACATACCCAACTGAGATCTCTAAGGGAGAAAAAGAGCTTACGAAATTGACATTTATGGGATCTCCAAGGCAGTGAAAGAGCTTGCAAGATTGACATTTATGAGCAGGTATAAACTTGTGATTCATCCAGATGCTTAGAGAAATTTGATTAGAAAATTTAAATCAAAGTGAGTTTGCAAAAAAATTATTCGTAAGTCGTCGCCTCAGAGATTCGAACTCTCATGAGGAAACCCTATGTACTTAGCAGCCACACACCTTAACCACTCAGATAGTCAACAGGAGGTCACGGTTTGCTCACTAAAGGTAGCAGCAGCCCCTTAGACAACAGCAGAGGTAACAACCCAATAAAATGAAGTACACAGTAAAATATGAAACGTTGAGTTGAAAAACTGAGGCAGATAGCTTTCAATTGACCAGGGATTCAATCTAGAGGAATTTCAGATAATTTGCAAGAAAAGGGCCTCTAAAAACAAATCACAGAACCCCAAAACTCATATTCACTAAATATTCAAAACCCCATTTATTTTCCCCAAAGAAAATAAGTTTTCCCTATGAGCTGCAAATTTAGTAATAGCTCCCTAGGTTCCCATATTGACGCCAATTAGATGCAAATGCGCACAGTAATAAGATATAGAAATGCATATCATTACAGATATCCGGAGCCTAATAATTTTGACAATTTTGTTTGTCCTACTAATAATAACAATAAGTAACAAATCCAAGTGAAGCGTACCTTTGAACAGAAGGTGATTCCTATGTGTCCTAAAGCGCCTTTAAATTTAGCATATGGATCTGTGGTGTTCACAGAAGGAAGAGACTGCAGCCGTATTATAGAGCTTCACCATGGAACCACCAAAATGGCCTTCCTTCTGCGTTTTGTGTTATTCTAAGAATTCGTTTTAGTGGAATGTGGATGAAAAAGAGCACTCCGCTGACGAGGGTTTGAATTTCATTTCATATCTTACCTTCCAACTAATTTTTTTGGACTATTTGAACTCTTATCTTGCCTATAACTGAATATTACTAAGAACTGGGCTATTGTTGTTAAAATGTGAAAAACTAGGCAATTGCGCATCCCGCTGTTGCACAGAATAAGGGTAAGGAGCAGTTAATGATTGGGTAATCCTCCTATTTCTTTCATAGGTAAATCATTATTAATATCTTCTTTAATCTATTACTATTGGTGGGGTCAAAAATATATAACTCTAAAGATTCACAGATTCACAAACAGTAGGATTAGCACAGGTAATTAATCTTTTGTTTTAAGGGCAAGTTAAAAATCATGTGTTTAAAGGCATATTGATAGGATAAGAATTCACATATACAAAGAACAAGACAAATAATCTTGTGTTTATTGAGGAACGAGAGGGAAACAACAACGTTTTATTGAATTCTATTAAAAGAAATACACAATAACAATGTTTTAATTAAAGGATTTAACTTTTAGTTTAAAAATATGTTTTTCATTAAGAATTTTAATTTTTAATTAAAATATAATAATAATTTTAGTTATATTATGTATTAATACATTAAATAATAAATTCAAGAAACTAACTAAATGTGGAACCTAGAATCATTTCTTAAAGTTAATGCTGGGCTATATGTAATGCAACATACAAACTTTTGGAAGGTTAACATGTTGTGTTAATGGTGTAATTGAAATTGTGAATTTTTTATTTTCAATTAAAAGATATGCTTTTATTAAGAAGTTTAATTTCCAATTAAAATGTTGCTCTAGGGTGGAACAAAAAACAATATTAACAATGACACAAACAACTCAAAAGTAACATGTGTCGGCGTTATGCATCTGAAATACATTAAGTGATAAACTTAGGAAACAAACAAAAGGTGGAACCTAGAATCCTATCCAAGGGTTAATGTTAGGCCACATGTAATGCAACATACCAAAATTTTCAAGGTTAAATGTTGCATCAATGGTGTAATTGAAATTGTGGCATTTTATTCCAAAGGACTAGAATTAAAAGGCCAGATAAATATAATATGCCCTTTGTAGAGGAGATTCAATAAAAAATTAGAGAGACATATAAGAAATATATTATAAAAGTTTTAGGATAGAGATATAAGAAACAAACGATGGATAGCTAACATTATAATAAAGCAAGCATGGATAAACATATCACTTTAGTATTTTTGGGTAAACATGTGGATATAAACATTGCCAAGTTCTTTAATACACAGGGATCCCTTTTTATGTCTAATATGCACTGCATACGGCCACTTGGTTTCATATTATATGATAAATATATTTAAGAAAACATGGTGGAAGAAAGATGTAACAAATCCACTAGAGAAAGATAGCGAGGTTCCATCCACTAATAATCATTTCAAATGGAAACTATTTAATATAAGTAAAGGTAGTGTTGGGAAGGCTCTTTCATATCCAACATGGCAGGGGAAACTAAAATCAATGTTGATGTTTGGAGAAACTCTTGTCATAGATTTAGATACTTAAGTGTGTTGAATAATGGAAAGTGGAAGGGGTTGTATCCCTAGTGAAAGGTGGTGACTGTTGATGAAATTGTCATTGATGCCAACATGTTATTGATGGCTTTGATGCCACCATTTTGCTGAAGATATTGAAGACCCAGCTAAACCCAGCTAATGATGCAGAAGACCCTAGAGATGGTCTTGAAGCCTTGGAGCATAAGGCAATATCAGGCTCTTCTGTAGTGAGAGGTTTGGTTGCTGTGGGTTTACTTGTCTTCAAGGGTATATACAATACAGGGAAGGAAGTTACAAAAATCAAAACAAAGATTCAGAATGGAAAAGATAAATACCAATTTTTCCCTCTATTAGCACAAGCAGCTTCATTGGAGGACATGGTTAACAGTTGGGCATGTGCCACAAAGAGCTTGGAAACCAACTCATGCATTCCTATAGTAGATCCTTCACCATGTGCCAAGGAAATGTCAGTCTGATTGGTCATGGAAAAATGAATGTTCAAGCATCTACTGATGCTTTCCCAGCGTCTTATTTGAATAACAAAAAGGTTATTCTCAGCAACTCTTCAAGCCCAAATGTTTTCAATACTTTATGTCGGCTCAAGATCTATTTATTAAAATTTCTTTTTGGAGGTGGGCTCAATGAAAATTATATGAAGTCGGCCCCAATTTTTTTAAAGAAAAATAATAGTAGGTCAGCCCCAAAAATTTTGTGAAAATTAGTATAAATACTCCTTCAAGCATTCATTTTGGCAAGGAGAAATTCGCTGAGCTCTGAGGAAATTTTGGGGGTTACTGAGGCAAATTTTCGCAGGTACAGAGAGGCAGAATTTTGACAGTAATTTTTTTTGTTTTTTCATGGGCAACTAAGGAAATTTTTGGAGCAGCAGTTCCAAATTTGTAGCAGCAGTATCTTCTGTTTTCCTTTGGTATTTTAAGGCAGTTTTGCAACAGTTGAAAGAAGGTTTCTTTAGTTGATGAAGTTTTGCATACAAACAGACCCAAGTTATGCAGATTGAGGCCAAGTTGTAACCAGATTTTTTATTTGTTTTGATGGCTAACTGAGGAGCAAACCCGAGTTTTGGACAGCAGCAGAGGGATCTCAGTTAAAAGAGCAGTGAACGAACTTTTGGAGATGGAAAATAATAAATGCATGAGACTGAAGGTATGCTGATTTGTCCTCCGTGATTACAGCTTCAATATGCATTGATTGTGTTGACTATAGGCAGCAGTGAATCAAAGTAAGATGAACTGAGTTAACTCAGAAATTGAGATAGTGGAGAAGCAGCCCTTTTGGGCCTGTCTAATATTACCCAAGCCCAGCTAGGGCATACCACAACTCAGCTAGGATTTACACCAGCAACTTGGTAATCTCTTTAGCTGAATATTGGGCAGCTGGGTATCCATCCACTCCCTACCTCCTGTAACATAAAGTAGAGGTGCTTCTCCTTATGTATATGCTAGGATATTCATAAGAACTGGAACTATAACAGCAAACAACAGTGTGTGTTTCCAGGCAGCCATGCCATTTGTACACCCAGCTATATGGCTATTCTGAAGCAGAAAGAAGTTGAAGCACAAGAGAGTAGATGGCGTTGAATTATATTCTATATCTAGCAGTTAGCATTATTATTTCTTCATATTAGAACCTAAGTATTTTACTCAGATCTGCGAACAGTATGGTGTAGAAATAATATGGTTTTCATGTTATTTTGGGCTTGTAGCTTTGGGATATGGCTCTTCATGGTTTACTTGCTTGTAGTTTTGGAATGTGATTTTGGCATAAACTGATTTTGAGGAAGTCACATGATGATGGTATCTTAACACTTTATTGGCAGCGAACAGTATTTGTATATTGAAGGGATAAGGACATCAGTTTACTTGGTGGACTGGATTGAATATTGGTTCTAAAATGTTCTGTGCTATGCATCTAGAGGAAATTCATTTGCATATGTTAAAGATTGGTAGAGTGCTATACAGAGGGCTGTGTGTGTGTCTTTGAAATTGCAGGTAAAAGTCAAGACGATAAAGGAATGAAGCTCGGGCCTTTAAAGGTCTGCAATTTGATGTATTGTGGGTGGATTTGCACCTGAGAGTGCAGAGCATGAAAGGCGCAAGAAGGATGCATTCAAATGATAAATGATTGAGTTAGAGCATTGGTTAAAGCCACCACAGAAGCAGTTTATTGGGTGTTGACTACAGATCTACTCTACACGCAGAGATTAAGGAAACACAGGTGTTCTTCAAGACTGGAAACTTGATCCTCTCCTGTTCAAGGTACTAGAAACTCTTATTTTGTTTTAGAAGGTACTGGAAAGAGAATTGTAAATTCTGGAAAATTGATTGCTTAAGAATATTGAGACTATTTGGAATATCCTTTGAAATAGACAAATTACTGAAATATTCATAGTGAAGACTCTGTCCATGAACAACTGAATGTGCCTATAGGAGGATTCACTGAAGTACTAATTGTTTGACATGATCACTTCACTTCAAAGTGTGAAGATTGCCTCTTGCTTATGTTGATTCTGAAGACAACTATTGATATATTGTGAATACTGTCCTAGCGGTTGAAAGTGTTAACAGTATGTTAGAAATATTGAAAGGATGACAGCCTGATGAGTGTGACAACCTTGGCATGTCAGTGGCAGTAATGTGTTATGACAGTAACTAGTGACATACTGTGATAACCTTAAGAGACAAGTGCTTAGAGCAGAATTCTTGAAGTCTTAATATGAGCAGAAAAGGCACCTTGACATATTGGCATGAGCAGTGTATAAGTAGACTCTTTGGATGACTTGACTAATAACAGCAGTAGTGAATGTGTTCTCTGTGAAGACATGTTGACATCTTGAACAGCAGTGATAAGGAGGTGACAAGTTGTTGGCAGCAGCAGTTCATAGAACAGATCTTGATGATTCAGCAGTGTATTGGTGGCAGCAGCAGTTCATAAAACAGATTGATGATTGAGAAACAGTGGTATTTTGGCATGGTAGTACAGACACATACAGGTTGATGAACAGTTTTATATGATGTGTATGTACAGCAGTAAGAAAGGATTCTTGTATGATGCTGGCAGCAATGTGATGCGACAGTGATGACATGGACAGAAAGATAATGTTGATGTGACAGTATGCTTTATCTGTAAAAGCAAGCTTGTCTTGCTTCTGAGGTTAGGATACCTCAAACCCTTCTTAGCAGGGTCTAAGAAAACCATCCAGGGTCCTGGATCCAGAGTAGGTGCTCTATGTATCAGTAGGTGCTGATTCGCCTAACGGTTGTAGCCGAACCCAAATAATATAAAAAGATTACAAATTTATATACTGTGGTGTTCTTATGTGTTATGGTACTTTATGAATGAAATGCTTATGTTATGTGAATGATGTTTATGAAATGATTATGGTAAAGTGTTGATTTGATGAATTGGTAGCTAACCATGAGAAGCTAAGAAAAGTTTAAATTGTCTCTACACTGATTCACCCTCCCTCTCAGTGTCAACAATTGGTATCAGAGCCGGCCTTCGTAACAAGCCTAGCAAGCTTGAAGGAGATCCTTAGACACAATGGAGGAAAAGAAAGAGTCATCAAGCAATGATGTCCCTGTACTTGATATTGCAGATTATTTCAGTTGGAGAAGCAAAATGAAGGCTTATCTGAAGAAGTTTGGGATTTGGGAAATTGTCATCAATCCACCCGCTCCATCAAACAAGAAAGGAAAACCAGCTGCACAGAAGGAAGCGAAGAAGGACAACACTACATCTTTGAAGTTCCTCATGGATGGACTTCCCAGTTCAGTGAAGGAAATTGTAGGAGAGTACACTTCAACAAAAGACCTTTGGTTCAAGCTGGAGAGTGAGTATCAGAAGGCAAGACCAGAACCCGAAAAGACAGATCAGAAATCAGAAGACAAGCCCCCAGAAGAGCCAAATCAAGAGGAAGAAAAACAAGAAGAGGAATCTAATAAAGGTATGGACTCTTGTGATTATAATGATAGCTTGTGTGATGAAATTGAGAAAGTTCTTGCAGAAGATGATGAAGGGCTATCAAAGACCGCACATCAGATACATCTCACGTTGCTAAATATTGATCTTAGAGCCAATTGGTTCCTAAACACAGTGAATCTGAACTAGAGTGAATTCACGAAGTTCAAAAAGGAAATCTTGGACTCCTTGAATGAATATCAGCAAAAGACCATGTCAATGAAAGTGTTGCTTCTAAAGCTCAAAGACAAGGGCAAAGAGTTGCGAGATCAATTGAAAGACAAGGATGCTAAAATTGAACAATTGAAGATTGAATTAACCAGTCAAAAGGAAGAATCAGAAAAGCCTGCTCAAGAGCTTGAAGAAACTAGAGAGGTCAATCATGATCTGAAGACTCAGCTGGAGGAAGCCAAGAGGACAGAAGAAATCTTGAAGAGTCAGCTAGAAGAAAAGGAGGAGACAGTCCAGAAGCTGGAATTGGAGATAGTTGGTCTCAGGAAGAAAGATAAGAAAAATGAAGCCTTGGTCAAGCTCCAGGACAGTTCAATTGTCCTAGATAAGATCTTAGATTGCCAAAGAACTCCACTTGACAAGACTGGTCTTGGTTACAAAAAGAACAAAGAAAAACTTGAAGATGACACTTGGTCTCTGAAGACTCCAGTAGCAGGTCCATCAACGTCCAAAGCTGCTCCCAAGGCACCTGCACATGACAACAAGGATTTTGGAAGTTCAAAGGTGAAACAAGGAGTTAAGTCTGTTCATCAAAGCAACTTCATAAAGGAAGCAACTGCAAGACCCAGGTATGAAAATGGCTTCAATGGTTATTGTTATTTTTGTTCTAACTTTGGTCATAAGGCTATGGATTGTAGGTTCCATGGAGGAAGAAGGGCTGGAAGCCCCAATGTCTCAGTTAGATGTTGGACATGCAATCAAGTCAAACATGTTGCTGCCACATGTTGCACAGTGAGATGCTACTCCTGTAGTGGGTTTGGACACAAAGCACATGATTGTGCCAATCAAAGAAGTCAAGCAAGAAGAAGTACTTCATACATATCAACAAGAAGATTTGAAGATCAGAAGACAAATGCCTACAGTTAGGGATATGCTCAGGCATGGAGAAATGACGTGGATCAAAGAAGTATTGGAAGTTCCAACAGCTCAGTTAGGTGCTGGTCATGCAACAAATTTGGGCACAAAGCACAAAACTGTTGGAATGATATGAGAAGACTAACATATAGCTCAGCCAAGAAAACCAGCAAGGACTATGAAGGAATAGATGCTCAAAGGATAGATGACAAGAAGCAAGTATGGATAAAGAAGACCGAGCAGTTGCAGAAAGGAGAAACTGATCAGAGTAAGGAGGATGGTTGCCATATAGCAAGCCAAGTGTAAGGTCTCTCAAAGACGTTGACACACCTTGAGTTCATGAGGCTGGAGAATGAACTCAAAGGAGAAAGGATGGTTACTCCAGGCATACAGACAGGTCCTAGGATCGTGCGTATTGACAGGGGGAGAAAATACCGGTGAGCAGTGTTCAGAGATTCCAGGCACAGGTATGTGGACACCCTTTGCCATTGATGCCAAAGGGGGAGAGATGAAGACAAAAGGGGAGCATGCTCGGGCCTTTAAAGGTATGCAATTTGATGTATTGTGGGTGGATCTGCACCTGAGAGTGCAGAGCATGAAAGGCGCAAGAAGGATGCATTCAAATGATAAATGATTGAGTCAGAGCATTGGTTAAAGCCACCACAGAAGCAGTTTATTGGGTGTTGACTACAGATCTACTCTACACGCAGAGATTAAGGAAACACAGGTGTTCTTCAAGACTGGAAACTTGATCCTCTCCTGTTCAAGGTACTAGAAACTCTTATTCTGTTTTAGAAGGTACTGGAAAGAGAATTGTAAATTCTGGAAAATTGATTGCTTAAGAATATTGAGACTATTTGGAATATCCTTTGAAATAGACAAATTACTGAAATATTCATAGTGAAGACTCTGTCCATGAACAACTGAATGTGCCTATAGGAGGATTCACTGAAGTACTAATTGTTTGACATGATCACTTCACTTCAAAGTGTGAATATTGCCTCTTGCTTATGTTGATTTTGAAGACAACTATTGATATATTGTGCATACTGTCCTAGCGGTTGAAAGTGTTAACAGTCTATTAGCAATATTGAAAGGATGACAGCCTGATGAGTGTGACAACCTTGGCATGTCAGTGGCAGTAATGTGTTATGACAGTAACTAGTGACATACGGTGATAACCTTAAGAGACAGGTGCTTAGAGCAGAATTCTTGAAGTCTTAATATGAGCAGAAAAGGCACCTTGACATATTGGCATGAGCAGTGTATAAGCATACTCTTTGGATGACTCGACTGATAACAGCAGTAGTGAATGTGTTCCCTAAGAAGACATGTTGACATCTTGAACAACAGTGATAAGGAGGTGACAAGTTGTTGGCAGTAGCAGTTCATAGAACAGATCTTGATGATTCAGCAGTGTATTGATGGCAGCAGCAGTTCATAAAACAGATTGATGATTGAGAAACAGTGGTATTTTGGCATGGTAGTACAGACACATACAGGTTGATGAACAGTTTGATATGATGTGTATGTACAGCAGTAAGAAAGGATTCTTGTATGATGTTGGCAGCAATGTGATGCGACAGTGATGACATGGACAGAAAGATAATGTTGATGTGACAGTATGATTTATCTGTAAAAGCAAGCTTGTCTTGCTTCTAAGGTTAGGATACCTCAAACCTTTCTTATCAAGGTCTAAGAAAACCAGCCAAGGTCCTGGATCCAGAGTAGGTGCTCTATGTATCAGTAGGTGCTGATTTCGCCTAACGGTTGTAGCCAAACCCAAATAATATAAAAAGATTACAAATTTATATAGTGTGGTGTTATTCTGTGTTATGGTACTTTATGAATGAAATGCTTATGTTATGTGAATGATGTTTATGAAATTATTATGGTAAAGTGTTGATTTGATGAATTGGTAGCTAACCGTGAGAATCTAAGAAAAGTTTAAATTGGCTCCACACTAACTCACCCCCCCTCTCAGTGTCAACAGTGACATCGTATCAAGTGTTATAGATATAGATACAGGTTAGAAATTTTAGTCCACCACGTTTAATTCCTAAAGGCACATCTAAAAATATTAAAGTTTAAATAAGGATAGAGTTGTGAATAATTTTAATTTAGAGGGTAACTTCTACATGTCAGTTATGGGGTTATAGAGGACAAGATATATATGGATTTAAAACCGAAGTGAATAAAATAATGTAGAGAATACAATCAATTTTATAGAACATTGATCCATGAAGAGGGACAACAAAAAAGAAGACCTTTTCTACCAGGAAGAGAGGGTCTCTAAGGGATTGGATTTTGATTAAATGAAGGATCCCATCTCTCCTAGAGTAGGTCAGAATTTGGAACTCAAACAAGCACAAGAGACAATGGCTAGGGAATTCCATCAAGGTAGACAAAGACTTATTTATGGGGTTTGTAGAGTAGGAACAACCTCTATAAAGGTGGTTCCACCATGAATATTATGTTAGTTAATATGCATGGCCTAGTGGGAGGGGCAAAGAAAATATCCCTTAAAATATTTATGGATATGGAAATACCATACCTAATTATGTTCCACGAATCAATGGGGAGGGAGGAATTAGATTATATATGAATATAAAAAACATTTTAGTTGTTGTATTTGTAACTTTGAAAGATGTTATGATGTATATTGTCATTGCATGTTGTTGTAACCCCATCGGAGATGTGTTTCCCTCCTTTCGGTATGCCATTATTATGTATGGTCCTTGAGGTTCAACCTCCATTGTAATGCGAGGAATTAGTCCCCAGTTTGATATAATGAAATGTATTTTTGGAGTTTCCCTAGGTGAAGTCGACCCCGTTAAGTTATGCATGCTTTAAATTGTCACACTATACCACTTGTTATGCATGATGTAAATGGTAACCATATCCCATATGCTTTAAATGATGACAATGATGATTACCTAGATGACGATGATGAACTAAATGATAATGATGGTGATGACGTTGTTGATGATGATAATGATGGAAATGATGATGATGATCATCATCATCGTCGTCATTTTTATCATCATCATCATGACACTATATTCATCATCATTGGCACCATTATCATGATGATTATTATATTCATCATCATCATCATTACCATCATGATAATGATTATTAATATATTCATCATTGTCATGGTCATCATCAATACAACCATGGCCCATGAGCCTTATAAAAAAGTGTTTGCGTATAAGTGAATGAAAATTTATGTCCCCAAAAAATGGCCAAATACCCAATACACATTCATGTTATTCCAAACCTCAAACTAATTCCCACATCTAAGGAAAAGGATAAAATTTTAATGTACATGGTCTATGTAATAGTATCGAACCTTATCCCACATAACCCAAAGTCCTCTAAGGAATTTTTAAGGATTGCACCATCATCATTATCATCATCATTGCACCCATCATCATTGTTATATAACCATCATCATCATCATCATCATCATATAATCATCGTTGTCGTCATCATTTTCATCACCGTCACCGTCATCATCCATGTCATTTTGATTCTCATTCTCAGTTTCATCATCATTGTCATAGCCATTGTCATCTTCATCATCATTTCCATTATTAACATTACCATCCTCATAGACGTCATCATTATCATCATCATCGTCATATAATCACATCATATACATTCCCATCATCTTTGTCATCATCACCACCACCATCGTCGTCATCATCATTGTGGATGCCATCGTCATTGTCACCACGTCTTGTGTAGTAGTATCGAACCTTGGGCATAACAATGATCCCTCAAAGCAATTGTTAAGAATTTCATCATTAGAATTATCAACATCATCATCATTGTTGTCATATAATTATCATTATTGTTGTCATATAATTACATTGTCATCATCGTCGTCGACGACATTATCATTGTCATTGCCATCTTCATTGTCATCATCACAACTTTCGTCATCACATAATAATATCATCATCATCATCATCATCATCACCACCACCACCACCACCATCATCATCATTGTCATTGCCATTTTTATCATTGTCATCATCATCATCATCGCCACCTCGATCATCATTATCATTATCATTATCATTTTCATCATCATGGTCATTGCCATTGTTATC